>NNCF01126301.1:422989-477775 GCA_002313205.1 Laupala kohalensis
CCACCCCTGCTTTATACGAAACCATCTCGTTCACGAACACAATACTCGCAATAGTAATAATATTCGTCGCCCTAGAGTGTCAACCACTCTTTGCCAACAAGAACCTTATCATTCGGGAATCGTTCTATATAATTCCCTGCCCAAGGATATAAAAGATATTATGAAATTGAATCTCTTCAAATCCGCGATTAAAAACTACCAGTGCTTCTACACTGTAAAAGAATTTATTGATTTTAATAAAAATTAAATTCGTCTTGTACTTTATCACGCCATTGCTGTAGTACTTTTTAAACAACTTATAACAATTTCAAAAACTATTTTCTTGCATGATTGTGTTGTCTTATGGCTCATATTAATTTAGTTTTATGTGTACTCAACTTTGGCACGGTTGTGTACATAAATTCTGTAGCCCCATCCTGGCCCGGGTTTTTCTCCGTTTTTCCTTCGAATAGAGGCGGATTTATTATACAGATTCTCTAGGCTTTGTCTAGGGGCGTGTTTATTGTAACAATAAAAAGTGAATTTAGTGTTTTTTTTCAACTCTTATGATTTTTAAACACTATACTCAGAATTATCTATAGTTCGATAATAACTTGTACATGTTAATTTTTTGCGTAAAATTACATACATATTGACATTCTATTAGTATTATAACTCGCAGCTAACTTTTTATCTTATCTAGGAATTTTTGCTGAAATTTTTGAATCCGCCTCTGCCTTAGGGCCCTTGATCGGAATTGATGGGATGGTCCCTTGCTTGCTTCCGGAGAGTAAATTAGTTTTTTTTCCTCCACGTGGTCATACGCAGTTTGTACTGTTTTTTGACAATAAATTTATTTAATATTTATTATTTAATATAATGCGTGAGATTGAATATAATGAATCTCGATCTTAATACTGTTTTTTGACAATAAATTTATTACAAATTTATTACATTAATTTATTACATTGACTTCTCTTTTCTCTTCCATTTATTTTCCAATTTTGAAAAATAAGGAAATTTTATGCTTTTTTACGCATTAATTCAAGCTGCGTTAGGGTACTGAACAACTGGACATTTAGTTTTCGTATGTGCCACAAGGATTATTCCACCCTTGGAATGTTACTATTAAATTTATTTTGATTTACTTTTAAGACGTGAACGTAATTCGACTTGAAACTCCATTTTCTACATTGTTTGGTAACTTAACACAAGAATTATTGTTTGATGTTTGTAAATATTATCACATCTCTCTGGTTTAGCATTTCACTTAATTTTCATTTTGTGTATACACTTGGGGAAAGATGACGCAATGATTTAGCGGTATTTACATTTCTTTCAGTTCATCTTTATCACTCACAGAAATTTTTAGAAGATCCAAAATAAAAATCGATTGGCCTTAATTCATATAGAAGCTTTTGCGTAGGATGACATTGACATCTCATAGAAAAATACGTTCATCATCTTAGGATAGATATTGGAGTTGATGAGTGAACAAGCGAAATCCAAATCAGAGTGAGATTTTTGTCGTCATTTGTGCTGAATAGACGATAGCACCCTGTTTGTGCGTGACCTCTGAAGCGTGACAAGCACCAGAAAGCTCCACATAGAGCGCATCCCGTTGTAATTAATATGCATGCCGACCTCCCGTGGGGTGTGAGTGCAGTGTGGAATAGGGATGAGAGAGCGCTGTTTGATACGCAATGGGGTGCTCTCGTGGGTCACCTGGTTGCGAGGTCACCGCCAGGACGAGTTGGGGTATGGGTTGGAGGAGAATCACGTTTGTTTGCTTATTGAGATGCGACGAGCTATTCTTGCTAGGAAAGAAAAATGTGAGGTTTGGCACCTGGAAGTGTCGTCATAATCCCCTATTCATCGCATTAGTTTTTCCAAACTCTTCCACTTCAGCAAAAATCCGCCATATTGAAAAAATGGGCGTCGCGTAGGATGTTTGCTTAAAATGTGATACTTCCACGACCAAATGTAATGGGGACACAAATTGTTTAGATGAGGAGGGAATGAAAGAGCTATCATAGACTAAGACAATGACAATAATAATAATAACGACAGAATGGAAACAGTGGTCATTTTTCACAATCATTATACCATTTGAAAATTAAATGTTTGATGTGAAACTACTTGTAATTGCAGCAATTCCTGCGCAGCCTAACTGAACGCAAACTTAAATTTCAAAGTACAATTTTACGTTACCTTTATTGTAAAATATAAAACTAGAATACTGCCAATTGTCGTATATCGAAACTCAAAATTTTAATTAAATATAATAGAATTGTTATGTCATGTCTATTTCTCAAAATTTTAATTTTTAAAGACTGACATATCATATTTTACTAATACTGTGAAAGCAGAAGCACATATATACTAATTTAAAAATGATGGAGATTATTATTAGACAGTAATTTTTTTCTTTTACGAAAATGTAAAAAAAAATCACATTTTTCTTTAATACATATAATGGAGTCAAATTTCTTTTTTTCTTATGATTAAATTTGGTGTTTAATATATGGTCAACAGTACATTAATATACATTGTACTCAAATTTTAGACCAAATTCTAAGATGGCTGGATTTTTAAAACACTTAAACTTTAAAGCACTTAGAGGTAAGATGAAAACACTTGTTAGGCTGTACGTTTCATACTATGTGAATCCTCTGATGTATACAAAGGAGAGAATACGCGATACGGATCACTTTACTCTGAGACCTTTCCGACCAACCAGCTCAAGGAAGACGAGATAAGGGTTCTGAAGAGCCTGAGGCTACGAATTAGAGGTCTTCGCAATTGTGCGGTCACCGCGAAGAGAGAAAGTCGTTAGTTCGGGAAGGGCGGCGCCGCACCGCGCCCTTGAAGGACCGATGTGGCACTCCGGTCACTCGGCCTCTGATTGGGACGGAAGGAAGGACCGAGAGCGTAGGGCAGAGATGACTCCGCCGCACCACTGTGGCCATTCCACTAGTTACCCCTTGTAGTGCACCCTTGCATCAGAATGGTTCATTAGCCGCCTCGTGCAGGTAGGTGGATTATAGTTAACTCAAGACTAGACCCTTTGTTGCACGTGCAACGTCCCTGCAGGTTTCTTGATGCGGATGAGTTGCATGTAATACTAAATTCAATTGATTATATTAGAAAATTTGATGCCTAATTAGTGTAGATAATCGTACTTCTTTGCTTCCTCTACTATCATTCATCCACGATATTCGAATTTATTTTAAAACTTCTGATTTAAGAACCATGGAGAGAAAGATTTGTATCATAATTGCATTTTTAAAGGACTGTCTGCACATCTAATAATATTCTCCACAAGTAATTTACCACACCCAGAATGTACAGCTAAAACTCATGCTTTGATTTGAAACAACAAAAAATTAACTGTCTGTGGATATATCCTTCCATGTGTATTTTTTTTTTTTCGTATTTCGTTTGCGAATGTTATAAATAAGTGTGGAATTTTGAAAATATTAGAAAATTTTACGTTTTATTACATTTATCGGAGGAAAATATTATAATTACTCGGATGGTGGACAACTTATTATATGCTCATGGAAGTTTACCGTTGAGGAAGGAAATTAAGAAGGGGAACAATTTCAAATGACATTGATGATTAGACTCATGACATCCGTATTTTGTTCAACCTTTTATGTTAAATGGATTTGCCTGTAATTTTCTGTCCCATTACTATTCAGCTAAGAATGTTTCTCACGAGACACATGAATTCAGAGTTATTTCTGAATATGCGAATGAGTACGATTAACTTTTAACATCATCTACAGTCTCTCTTGAAATAATTTTAATAATAGATCTCATTAATAGCATTCACCTGTGTTATACAATATAGTTCTTGTGCGTTACTCTCTTCTGTCGCTATAAGTTGCACCCCGGAGCAAAATCTCTGTTGCGGAGAATTTCGCTACCAAAGCGTGTACGCTCAAGAGTCGGGCATTAGGCATTTACCATAAATGCGGGCCCTGACATGCGCCCATAGCAGCCGACATGCCATCCCTCGATCTGCCATGCATATGCAGACAAGGCTGGCTTCTCCCCCACCATCCTCTTCCGCGAAAGCGCTTCCAATCTCTCTCCCTCCCATCACTACCCCCCCCCCCCCATCACCAGCTCAGCGGCCGAGTATTGTTTTACAACCGGGCGGCGGCGACGGTGGTGGGTAGCATTCGCTGCGCTATGATACAGTGAGAAGACTTCTCGCTATTCTCTAAGTGCTGTAAAATTTACTACACATCAACCTCACTCCCGCCCCATCACCATCATCACCCTCTGTGCGCCATGCCCTCAATCACCTTCCGGCTTTTGTCCAGGTTTTCGTTTCTTCAGTTTCCTGAACTCACCTAAAGTGTTCGTGGCAAAAGAAAAGTACTTGTTGTAACCAATGGAACAAAATCACAATATTCTCATATGTCTGCTGCGAGGAGCTGCCACCCATTCCTGAAGGTGTGCTGTGGCACCCAGACTGCTGTATCCGGTGAAAAAAGTTAACTTCAAACGCTAAAGGTTGGAGATCAAGCTCTCGGACCGTTACAGTCAACATATCAATTACTGCCGGTTCTAGGAATTCACTGATGTAGATGACAGCATAGGAACATAAACTCACTAATATTCTGTCCATACGTAAAATGCGTCGGCAATCTCCCATTGCTGACATTGACCCCTCTACTTTCACGAAGTCTTTAGACTCATCCCTTAATACAATTCTTTCACTGTGAGTACTGTAGGCAAGTAGTTCTGATTATATTATTTCAAATCCGTTGAGTCGTTTTATACGAATAGGTAAAACACTGCGTCTCCAACGGCTGGAAAACGCTTTGCGATTGAATACTAGTTAACATGCAGAAGCGTTTTGAAGGCGCTTCCCCGGTGTGGGGAGGAGAGGCAGTTTGAGATTTGAATCGTTTGTAAAAAATTAAATTCATTAGAAACAGTTTTTTAAATATAACTTCTGATTTTTTTTTAAAAATGTACTGAAGCAAATACAAAAGAAAACGTGAAAAAAAACTAACGTGCCCTGGAGTTTTTCCTAATGTATAACCTGACATTTTTGGAGCAGTTTGAATAAAATGAACAAAAGCCATTAGGGCCATTTTAAAATTCCCAATGTAAAAATTATTGTCACATTGTCACTCATAAAAATAAGACGACGAAGAAATAATTGGTTTTATTTTTGACATTGAAATAACTGACCTGTTTCTTTTGTCTCTAACACTTCTTTGACATACACTTTTCATTGGATATTTCATCAACGTCTGTTACGTTTCAGTAATAAAGCATTAACTCTGCGTTAGCGAGGCAAAATTATATAATAGCATATTTTTTTGAGATTGATGAAAATTCTTTTTCAATCTTTGCATAATACTTCAATTAAGGTATGTTAAGCGTTCCACTACACCCTTTGATTTATTACCAACAGCACACTCGCTCCTTCATTCTGCTTTGGCAACGGTGTGGCCGGTTCCAGGATCATTTTTACTGGTTTTTGTTTGAGTTATGACATCGAGACAACTTTTCACGCGATACAATGTTTAAGAATTATAGTTCAAGAAAACGCAACAATGTATTGCACACGAACTTCCGCGGTCTGAAAAAAAGCATTGTTGTTTCAACCGTGCCGCACCGATGGAGGGTTAAATGAACGAGACATTACATACAACACCCGGGATTCGAACCTTGTCCTTTGTCGTTCCATCCAGCATCCTAACCGCTTCTTCCACTAGATCGGCGACTGTGCTAACGATTGCCGCAACACACAACGCTCCCACCGCCACCGCCGCCGCCTTTGGCAATCGATGTTCGCTGGACACACCGCAGTTTCGTTCCACCTCCACCGCTGCCACCAGGCCGGCGGACATGGCGAACAGAATGGGCGGCGGCGGCGGCGGCTCGCGAGCTTTTGACGAGCGGTGGCGAACGGACGGTTGCGGGGTTTGCTGCAGATGAAAAGGCCGCTTGCGGATGACGCAACACGGACATGTGAAAAAAAAAAAGGAACGGCGGCGGTGCTGTGAGGGAAGCTCGTCATTTGTTTTGTGGTGTTGTCCCTGCGGGAGCGGTGACGAGTGCGCGTGTGTGTGTAGATGGAGATGAAGGGAGGGGGGGGGGGAAGGATAGTTGAAGAGTGGTGGGCAAAGCGCAATGCTGCGGAATTGACGACAATGTGACGGATGGTGGAAGTCAGACGTGCGTCCTGTTTCCCCGTTTTGTTTCGATTCTGGACGGATCTGGATGTGTAATTCATTGAAATTATCTCTGCAGCGAACAATACATTGTAGAGTTTTACGTGTATGTTATTCTCTTATCGTATAAATAACGTCATTTTTAATTCAATTGTTGTGAATGCAAAAGTGAAACTGAAGTTGAAATGCGTTGTGGATTTAAGAATGAAAAGAAGGGGAGATTCACTTTTGTATTTATAACCTATGCTTGAAATACAACGCAAATCCTTGAGAAGATGCCTGAATCTCAGTAAATCACTGTCCAAAGATGCCATGGCGTCAAGTATTGTCTCACGAATTTATACCGCGCGCTTTAATTTTACTTGTCATTACTGCTAAGTAATTTTAGGTTTGCGTGTAAAAAAGTATTTACTACAAATATAGAAAATATATGAAGCTCAACTAAATGGTACGTCTTATAAAGTACCAAGTCTAATGATGGTGTTAATGAAGGTTTTCTTAATGTAAATGGGCAAATATGTTGTAACTATTTTCGCTAGGAATTTTGAAATTTTCACTCTTAATCTCACCCCGCACGAAACATTTTCTTTTGATACTTTTCGAAGGCTTTCAACCGGGAATATAAGTTACACAAGGTCAGTTATATCTTATTGGATGTAAAACACGTTAGTGGTAAAAAAATTTAAATTAAGTAAATCATTTTGTTTATTATAAAAAAAGTAGATACGCGCTGCGTAGGATTACTTGGAGGACAATAAATTAGTTTATTATTCGGAATCAAACTACGGTCTATCTAAACAATTCCTATCAAGGACCGTAAGGCACATGCAGGTGGAAAATTTCAACACACACCTTCGATAAGAATAAAAAAATAGTTAGTGTTATAATATCAAAAATATTGTATTAAATACAAAAAAAATTGTGTGCGTATTATTTTTATTGAACCATAGATAATACGGAATATATTGTTTATAAATCGTTACTATTAAAATAACTATAAAGTCCGAGATTAATCATTACAATAGTCAGCCGCCCCTTTGCAAGAAGAGTCTAGTGAGCCTGTATGAAAAATCAGCCGCTACCCGAAAGAGAACCCCGGGCCAGGAAAGGGGTAAGGATGGTTGGGGATGAGGGTGAGACCAGGATGAAAAGAGAAAAATTATCTTGCAAGAACATGTTATCTCCTATGTCTTCCCTACACTGCAAAGCAGTGCATCGCAAAATCTTTGTACACTTGAGGGGGACGTGCTAACAATCCTGCGTCTCGCTGCTTGAGGCGGTGTATCCTCGGTGTGCACCTGCCCCGCGGCGTCTTGGCGAAGAGCGAGCGAGGATGAGGACTGGTGGGGAAGGAGCCGTGCCTCATGCCTATGCATAACACTCAGGAGGAAGGAACGTCTTGAGGATCGTTTACTTCTGACGCTGCACGCAGATGATGGGACGGAATAGGCACGTCCGTCATCTAATGCAAGGTCGTGGTGCGACTAAATTAATCAAAATTAGTATATTGGCTAAATCAGCCTCGACTAAATTATATTTTCGACAGTAACTGATCAATTTTGTTACTTTACAATAAACAACATATTCCTATATTTAAAGAATTAACATTTTCACGAACCCATGTGATTCATTTTTATTCCTTAAAGTACGATCAAGGTAATACTCTGTACAACGTAGTAATTTCCTTTAAACTCTTCAACATGATATTTACACAAGTATAATACTCGCTCAGAAAACCAGTTGGGGAAACATTGGAAGTTTTTATAAACTCGTCGTACATAATAATGATAAAGCTTATCAATCGTGCCATAGCAAATAATTTACTATACACTTGTATTGAAAGTTGTTTACATTTACATTCATGATAAGAAGTCAAGTTACAGTGTTATAAAATAAAAGATTCTTGTAGATTTTTTCCTTGACGTAATTTTTAAATGTCATTATCTTTGAAAAGAGAGGGTGAAAGGTGAAATAATGGGGAATGATCAGCACACCTTTCAATTTTCTAACGCACGATACTCTGAATTCGAGATTTATTTTTTTTAATAGACGCCGCACTTGGGGAAAAACCTAGAGACGCTGAAAATACGCCTGTACCCGAAGGAAAACCGGAAAAAAACCAGAGCCAGAATGGAATTAATTTGGTTTTATTGTAATATATTTGTCATGGGACGCACTCCTGCCCCTCCCCCCCGTCACGGTGCTACTACACGGTGGTTACTCGGAGATAAGTCTCTGGAAAATTACGATGATGATCCTCCCGGAGGACGGACATAGCCTCGATGCGGTGGCACGTGGGATGACCTCTGCGGTGGCGCCAATATCCGCATGCCCCAAGAGCAAGCGAATGAATAGATGAACGATCCCTACGCGCTTGCGAGAAAGACCTGTTTGCAGTGCGATTTAATAAATGATTCACTCCTAAATCAATCCAACAGCAGGTGATACATAATTCAGAGAGACAATTATCCGCATTTGCTGAATCGCTCCACACGACCGTCTCCACGCGGTGCCTCGTTAGTTTGTGATGCTTCCACGGTGGACGGACAGCGTCTGGATGTGAATGTAGAGGTGTATATAATTTTGGTTGGGAATGATTTGCGTTTGATGTATGGTAGTGGATTTTGTTGAGATATACGAGATATATCGTATTAAGAGGTGACGCTACTACTCTTTTTAGGTCTTTTTATTCTTAAATATCTACGATATGTTTCTTTGCCATGGTAAATAATTGAATAACTGGTGCTTGCGTATGTGCAGTATAATTTATTTATCTATGTCAACGTTTCGATACGTTATTTAACTACGCACGTTATCTTTTTGAGGATTTAGTTTCTTTTAATACCAAAATACTTCCTAGGTTGCACCCCGCGAGCAATTCCTAGTTACAACCATCTTGCATGAAGAGAACTATCCATAAAGCTACCAAAAATTATATTACACTACACTAACAAACAAAATGTGTTTATAAGATAAAAGATGTATCTGTATTCAATTCTAAGAATAAAGGAGAATTCCGGTAATATTAGTATACAAAGAAATTTCGTAAAATTACAATGGTTTATTTGCGCGAAAACATTAATATAGCAATAACATTGCATAAGTTAATCTCACCAGAGTTAATGATTTGGTTAATGATTTTCAAATTATTTGTTAATTCACAGAGTTTATTCATGTTTATTTGTTGGGACAACGAAAAATCTAGCATTGGAAAAATAAAAATTGCTATATATCTTGTTACTTTTTTCCTTGTATTTTACTATACCTTCAAAATATATCGGTTCTGGAGCTGAAATATTTACGATTGAATCTTACTCTGAATTATGCGATGACGAGCTTACGGAAGCTAAGTTATCCATTTTTATCACACGGTTAAGACTGCGAAACCATTAATGCTCGTGCATCACAAATAATAGGTTGTAAATTCCATTATGTATCGTGTAATAAAGGATTCTGTTTGCCATTAGTTAAACGCGGGTATACCCTAAATCAAATCGGCCAGCAAAACATTGCAGCTGGTATCTCCAGGCCTTGGTAACGTTATCTGTTGAGTTCCCCATACCTCTGGGCTTCCCTTTCATATCCGCTCTGGGTGAACTCACCTCCCCACCCCATGCCCTTCCATTCTTCTCATCCACAATTCCCCCATCTCCCACCGAACACATTACCCTTAAAATAATTGAAAGCTGCTTCCGAAGTCTGGCTTTAATGGCGCTCTAATTACCACATATCATTTTTATGGCGCGCTCGCTGTGGGAGGTTGGGAGGACAATGGGCCAAGTTTGGGGCATTACGTCTACCCTTGCGATGCGCTCCTGACGCATGGGTTGCGACCTATCGGTTCAGTTTCCCTCTCGTTGGAAACGTTGCTACGGTCAGTTTTGGGTTTCGACTACGTAAAATTTTCGTTTATCAATGTGAGTGATATAGAGTTACTTGTCTACAGTCCTCGCAGTGAAAGAAAAGTAATCAATGGAGCAAAAGCGCGGTGCTGTCATATGTCTGCTGCGGTAGGTGGCCTAGTTCAGCTCCACCCATTCCAGACGGCATGACACGGCACCCACACATAGGCTGCGAAAAGGCACCCACACAGAAAAAAACACACCTGTAGACACAATAGCTTTAGCTGCTTGCCGTTGGACCAGTATTTCAACTTTAGTTTTTAGCTTTTAGTTTCCAGTAATGTTTACCCAACACGGAGTTAAACCGTATACCAACGTAAATTCAATAAGTGTGGCAACAGACTCCGTGTATTATCGGTACATTGTCTTTCCCATATATGAAATTTTATCACATCAGATTTTCGTGATGCTTTTATTGAATCATTACCTTTATGGTTCTTGCAGCGAAGTAACGAGATGTGACCAATAGAGCAAACGCCCAGAGTTGTCATTTTCCGAAGCAGAAGTTAGCCCAGTGTAGCTCCACACATTCCATACGACATGCCACGGCACCCACACGAATGCAATTCTAGACAGTTAAAATGCTAACATTAGACAGTGTCCTTTTGGCCTAAGGCTGGAGATCACACTCTGTATTCGTCACATGTGCCATAGCAATTACCACCGGTTCTACGAATCGGCTGGTGCGTGCGGCACCATCTGAATGTAAACTCACAAAGATTCTGTTGCCAATAATAAAATACACACATGTCTATCTGCAGAGGAAGAGTCGGCAATCTCGCAATGCTGGCATAGGCTTCTCGACTTTCAGGTGGTGTTTAGACATCTCCCACATTTCTTTTCTTTTCCTGCGTACTGTAGAACTTCTTTCCGCTTGTATTGTAGGAAATCTAATACTACCTGGTTATTACTCGATTTTCTGCAGTTTTCTTTTTTGAGTTAGTCCTCATTTCTTTGTGTAGTACAGATTCGGGAATTATGATTTTCTAAAATAATTACTGGCTATTATAAACACACGAAGCGTATTCTTTTGTGTTTTTATTTCGTTGATATTAATGGTCGTGGATGCTTTTATTGCATCATTTACCGAGGGATCACTTAGTCATAGATCTTGACACACACCACGCACACCCAGCGAAACCAGTAGCCTCTTCTACAAAAACTATCCTGCAGTCTACCACACACTCGTTCGCCACGCCTAGACAACTTTTTGCTCTCCACAAAAGACCGAAGCACCCTCCAACGCAAGGGATGGCTCGCTTAAATCAATTAGTTACTTCCGAGCGAGCCGTGGCGGGGCGGGCGCGCGCCAACCCGCCAAACGGAGCAGGCTTGCGGCTCACAAATATGCCAATAATTCCCGTTTAATTGGATTTTTTTTCGTGCTTTGCGTCAGGTTGTGATATAATTCTCCCACTCGCATGCCAGTGATTCGTGCGTGAACGGAAATGCCTTAAGGGTTGGGGAGGGATGGGAGAAACTTCGGGATGGCAGGGGAAGATTTGTAGATGATGGGGTGAACCCTGTGGGACGCCATTGCGTTATGATGCCGGGATTTGGCGATTCTAATGCGAGTAAAGATAAAACGATATTTTCAGTAATTGAGAGTTGCAAGCAGTGTGTGTTTGGAGTGAATAATTCCCAAGGCAACAACGATACATTTGAATACGTGCCTTTTATATTTGAATGCGTGGCCAGATTATTTATTTTCAATAATTTACAAACTTGCATTTTAATAGTTCTATACGGCAGATATCTTAAATGCACGTGTATCTATATTGATGTAAGAAAAGTCCCTAAGAACATGCAAGTATCTTAATTTTTTTTGAAATTTGTCCTGTAATATTTCATTGAGAAATTTGTCGTCATTTGTCTTGCATATTAGCTAAAAAAATATTTATTTACAACCGATGAGTCACTTTTAATTTGACCAACAACAGTTTGGAGGAATGTGATTCTGTAATATCATTAAATGTCTAGAAATTATTCATTTAGACACATGACGATTGATAAATATCCCATTATACACATTTCTTTTATGAAACCAAAGAAAAAGGAAAGGGCACTCGTGAACGTATCATATTACGACTCAAAAAGTTTATTATTATTTTTCATTAACTTTTTGTTCACATCTTGTAGCGAGGTATGCCAAGCATTCTCACCTCAAACAATGTCATGATTTAAAAATCTTCTTACTATTATACAGGTGATAAGGATGGCTGATTTTTGTAACGTTAAAAATTTATATTGAATTTCTGTTTTCAAATCTTCGTATTTGAGAATTTTCTCATTGTAAGTAGTTTGTAGGTTGTGGATGTTGGTTACTGCAATGCCTATGATGTGTGTGATTTTCTTTAGTTTGTCTATTACAATAATTCCTTGTCTGTTGTGATGGATTGCTGTTCTCTGAAATGGATTTTAGAAAGTACTTGTAGTACGGGACAGTATCTTCTATTAATCCATACTTCCCGCAGAGTTTCTCATGGATAATATTAGCAACCTGATTGTGTCTGTGGGTGTAATCTGTCTGTGCTAATAGAATGCATTCTCCTGTGATGTGTTGTATAATTTATGGATTAATTTTGCATCTTCTACATTTGTCATCTGCTATGTCAATGTCTTGCAACATACATTTTCTGTAGTTTTTTGTGCTTATTACTTGGTCATGAATTGCCATGAGAAATCACTCCGTTTCCCAGTATAGATCGCCTTTTGTAAGCAAGACGTTCGACGCAGCATTGTCGACATGTGGCTCATCTAGATCATGAGGATGTCTACCATGAAGTGGTTTAGATTTCCATTGGCTAATTCTGTGACTGATTTCAACCTTAATTTCATTTGGTTATGGAGAATGGTCTGCTAAATTTAAGGAGTATATTTCATGTCAGCTGCACATACGGTCTTGTAAAAGTTAGATTCTTTCTTCCTGTAGTGAAAGTAAGCAAGGAGTTGCTTAACTTGTGAACTGTGTAGGTTCTTCAAACGGATTATGCCTCTTCCTCCTTCCTTGCTAGGCAGACTGTGCCTTTCTACATTTGAGCTTCTGTGCTGTGACCTATTCTTCGTCGTGTTGGTCCTGACTTTTCGCTGGAGGTTTACTATATGTGTTAGTGTCCATGAATCTACTCCAAATGACGAGATGAGGATAGGAATGACAAATTAATTAATTGCTTTTATTGAATTTCGGCAAGTTAAATCTGTATGCATTAATGTCTGGACACGATCTTCAAATTCGTCAGTTAGTTGCTTTTTTCTACATGTATGGTCTATGCATCTAGTTTGTTGTAGTCCCATATATTTGTACAATTCATTTTCTCCCATTCCTTTAATACTTTCATTGTCATTTGTTGTATAAGTGATACTTTTTGTAACGGTCAATGTTCTGCACTTATCGGTACAAAGTCTCATTCTAATATCCTTACTGAATGTTTCTACTAAGTGATTAAGCTTGGTTGAGGATGGTGAGTATATTTTAATATCATCCATATACAGTAGGTGAGTGATAGTGTGGCTAATTGAAAACCACATCTCGTACTATCCAGAACATTTGAGAGTGAGTTTAGGTTTTATTATTATTATTATTATTATTATTATTATTATTATTATTATTATTACTTAGTTCTCTCAACTTGTGTTGGTTTTTCTCTCAGCAGTGGATTATTAAATCAAGTTCTGCTGGGAGGAAGAATCTATTTCAGGTCCAAGAACTTTCTGGTAATGTGGGCTGAGGACAGAAGGTCGCTGTGTTGCAATCTACTTATTATATTGGTGTTGATTTTGAGTTTTTTTTAATGGAGTCGACAAGGGATTGGGGTACTATTCGTAGGGTAGATAAAATGATGGGCACTATGATCACTTCTTGAGCATTCCAGAGTTTTTTTACTTCAAAGGTTAGATGTTGGTATTTTGATATTTTGTCGTTCTTTGTTGTTTCTAGATTGTTGAAATTTACGACAGCAAAATCGATAAAATACGCTTTTGATTCTTTTCTTTTCCGAAAGGTGGTATCAGGTCTGTTGTGAATTGTTGTTAGGTCAGTGAGAATTCTTCTGTCCCAGTACAAAATATTTGCCTTCAAATCGTCTTGCAGGACTGGTTGAGGTTTATACAGATGGTCTGGTGGGATGGGATTCTTAATGAAGTTCAGTGATTTTGCAATTTCCAGGTGAATTATTTTTCCCATGTTATCGTGTCTAGTTTTGTTATCATTTTGGGCCAACTGTGTGCAACCACCAATGATATGCTCGAGAGTTTCTTTGGTTTGGTTACATCGGCGACATGAATCTGTAATTCCGATTTCTTTCAGGATTATTATTATTATTATGTTACAAATTAAATCTAAGGTCGATTATTGCTTGTTTCTTAAATTCTAAAGTGTTATTTGAAAAAAAAAATCATATATTTTCTCTTTTCTAGTTTACTGTAAGATTTAACACGTATTTTCAAAAAAACATCCTTGTAGTCCTTTGTATAATTTTGATATAATCTATCATAAGATGAGAGTAAGAGTATCAAATATATCTTATTACCTCGAGTTTGACAATATTATATATATATAGTTTGCTTTGCTTAGGAAACCTGCAATGCGCACAGTAGTTGAATATGTTTTCGTCCAATGACAAACATCCAATATCCCTTTGGTGACGCAGTGGCAGACGTGTTCATGAATACTAACGAGATATTTATCACGTCTGAGCGACAGTATTATGCAGTGTGGCGCAGTGATGTCTTTTTTGTTCCCAAACATCCGAACATTGAATGTAAACAATATGTTAACATTTACTTTTGGGTGAAATTGTGTTAATGAAAAAATATTGTTCGTTTATTCACTATGAAATGAAATATTATGTTCTTGAATTACATAACATTTTAAAAATGTTAATGCCTCTTAATATATATTTTCAAAGAGGTGATTTTCGTGAGTTCATTTTTACAACAAATGGTTTGAAACAAAAAAAAGTAATTTTTTTGTCTTTATTTATGTATTTTGTTTTAAAACAACGTATATTGTATTATTTTAATGAATTTATTAACTTGAAAAATTCTTTCGTGTAATTTTTTATAACAATGGAGAGCTTTGTACATTATGAATTTTTTATTAAAATATAGATTTTCATTGAATGTAAATTTTAACAATACAATCTACTGGTATGTAGTGTATTGTGCTGAAATGGTAGAAATTAGGTTATTGCTATTAAGAATAGATTAAAGACAAAACTCTCTTGAATATCTCATTTTTAGTAGTTTTAACGTATATATGCACTGTATGTTTGAAACGACATGAATAAATGCAATTCCATTATAGTATATATTTTTCGAGAACTCGAAAAAATATTATTAGTTGACTTTTGCTGGAAACTGAAAACTGGGAAGCGTTGTATAAATACGACGTATAACTCATCTAAAAAACTCGCAGTTTCTCCTGCAACGTTGAAGTTGCTGCTTCCTATCTAAACGACGTCACTTTGGCACCGTGAGGAGCAAAAGGGCACAGTATGTAGACCTTACGTAAACGTCTCGGAGGGGTTGTTGTATTGTGAAGCAAATGCGTTGGTGTAGTGGCACTCCTGCTGCCTTTGTTGTCCCTTGAATTGCCGCGCTTTGCTGCCTTGCAATCCCCACCCCCAACCCTTGTTCCGCCCACCGACATCTTCCTCCAACGTTGAGCAACGCCGTGCATAGTTCTGATGCTGTGAGCATCACCTTGCCCTTTTGTGTTGGGGTCTGTCGCCGAATGTGTTGTCTGAAAACTACTTCAGAATGTTCTTTGTTTAACGATACTCTGTTGTTGTTTATAGTATGAAGGAATTTCAAATGTTTTCCAAAAATCTTTTATTGCATTTTTGTGGCAGTAGATTTGCAGAAAATGCTCCTGAAATCGTATACGAAAGATGTTTTTAAATTTTTGAAAATTCACTAGAAACGGAGAGGAAAATCCGGAATTGTCCTTTAAGGATGTAGTAATATATTGTAGTAATTTATTCTATAATAATTAATGAACTCCTCAGACGGCTAAAACAAAATTAAATAATAATAATAATAGCCGAATACCTGCGTGAATTTTACGTTCTTTGTACTACTAATGTCTGCGTTTAATCTTGTTTACGTTTATCCCTACTCATTTCTTCTCATATTCCCTGTTCTTCACGAAACATGATCTTACCACAGATTCAAAGATTTGTTATTCTAGTTATGAATGATATACAGAGTGTATCATGTTCGACCACAAATGAGATAACATTTTTACTAAATGGACCTGAAAAAATATTTTCTAGTAACTATTGGATAAGGCACGTGTTTTATATATGTGTCTCTTAATAACCAATAACTTAAACCATAAACTGTTGAGTGCGCTAAAATTGTATCTCTGGCATTTATCTTCCAATATCGCTCTATGAACTCACCAGAAAATTAAAAGAAATTACAAGTTCTGAAAATTAGAGTAGCATAAAGATGTACGTGATGTTTTATCATACAATAAGAGTTTCCACGGGTAACCTATTGCTTCATGTTCTGATTTTAGTGGAACGAAAATAATTACTTTTACACATCCACACCAATGTCACATCGATGAGATGCAATTACTTGCTTTTGTGTGTATAGTACCACTCAAAAAGACGTTTTATACATTTCTGGGTATCAATCGCGTAAATATTGTGCAGATTATTGACGTAAAGTCACTATTACTTCAATAAATTTTCATACCAACAGTAAGACGTTTCGACAAATTTGTTGTCTTCCTCAGAGCTAAAAAATATATAATTACTTACTATCCTTACACCATATATCATACTGTTCACTACACTAATACACATACTTATATCTACTCATTTCTTCCACCATCAACTTCATTGTATTAGTAGCACATTAAATTACCATGAATCGTGGTATTTTTCTAACCCACGGGAATACAATGAATTTGTCGAAAACTCAGCTGGTATGAAAATGTAGCTTTAATGAAATGTAGTGAAATTCCTTCGAGAGTTAAGAGTTGCCTCCTTAATAAACTTCCATAACGGTTACAGCAAGGATCAAGAACGAAACGGTAGTAACACATAAATTTCAGCATCTGCCTCCCGCTTTATGTGTGACTGTAGCAATTGCCACCGTCCAAACTGCCATCATTAATAGCACCGTGTTCATGATGATGAGTAACTCTGAATTCCAAGATACGTGGTGCCATGTAATACCTCTAGTGTTGATGCCAGTGATGAATCGCTAGTCGTTGGTGAGGGAGGTTGGGTGTTTGTGACAGTGAATATCGAGACGTAGACGCTTGTTAATAGAGTGCGAGTGTTGGGAACAGCTATATTTCACGTGAAATGGATGCTACGACGAACGCGGAACAGTTCTCGCAAAGGTGGAGGAGAGGGTGACGAAGTGCTTGCTTGACGTCATTGTAACTGGGAGATTACTAGGTTGACTTCTACCTAGCATTGAATAGTAACAATGACTGTATTCTAGTAATGAGCAAGAGAACTTCCTGTCAAGAAGTAAATTCATCTTATTTTTGAATTATTTGGATATTATAAGTTGCAAATACAATGAATTAATTGTTTATTTTTAACTGTTCTTAAACCGTCCTAAACTTACACCTGAGGTTTTTGCAGTCTTACAATGTTGCACTGTCCAGGTCTCCCTTCCCTCGTCCTTCACAATGCAATATTTTCGTCAACACTACCAAATAAAATAGATTACGGACATTTGGGAGGCGGTCGCTGACGTGTTTAAAACAATTTTAAGCAGTCATCCATTTCAAAACGTTCAGCCAGTGCTTCAAGCACAAAGCCGCCAACTCGATCTTCGAAAATCTCGAAATGTTAAGAATTGCGAGTCGGCCCACGGGGTCATATAATATCCCATGGTGGGTTCTACCGCTGACATCCAGGAGTGTCATTTTCTGTTAAAACTGGGAAGAGAACGACAAATCTGAGTAAAAATGGCTAATGTATGGTATCTTACACATTTGTTTTGGTCATGTCCACTATTAATGATTTAGTGCGCAAATCAATGTTATTCTCGAGTGAATATTTTAAATATGTTTTATGAACACTCACAAATGGGACATTATGTCATCCCATCGATCCTACACTTATTTTAGTCTACTCTATGCGTCATTTTGTATAAAATCCAACAATGACCTAACAACCAATTATGAGCAAGAATTTGTATTCATAGAGTTATTCTATTTAAAACATAAGATAATGCCGAATCTTAGTAATCTTTGGCAATTAGAACAGTGAACTTTATCCAAAATAGATAAAAGGCAGAAACTATATGGACTTGGAAGAAGGAGCTATTCAGCATTTTTACGTTATATATTGTTTGCACGGGTACATCAACTCTAGTTTGGGTGGAACTTCTAATATCTTAAAGTGCTCCTCATTGCCAAAAAATGTGGAAGCTAAAAAAAGTAAATGTGGACCACATTACAAACTTGAAAATAATGTAAAATGTAAGATAAAACATAGTAGTACAAAGATTAATTTGTAGAATATTACTGCGAGTAGAATATTATTCCTCCACAACAGTAGAATTCCTCTTGAGACTGTACGGGTCACGTGGCATCCGCTATACGCAAGTGTCGACAACCATCACGCCATGGTAGAACGCGTCGCGACGGGCTCTAGTGTTGGTGGTGGTGGTGGTGGTGGTGGTATTAGCGGCTGCTACTGCTGCCGTTGGTGGTGTCTGAGCGAGTAACGGATCACCGTCCTCTAATGAGCTAATCTGGATGGAGACGGAGAGGAAGCGAATAGTGAGAGAGATAGGAGCGTGATAGATGGCGCACGCCTGCAGTCTGGCCTCGAACACTGGACCGCCGTTTCCAGCACCGCCTCCCGGCCGAGACACATCTATCACTGGACGCGTTCTCTCTCACCATACGTTCCTCGTCTCGTGGAAGCGTGCTTGAGCTTCTAGAACGCTGGGCGTTGGAGTTGCTGTTGGGTGGGAGTGGGAGTAGGGGTGGGATTCTCGAGGGAAATTGTGGCTGATAACGGGAGGAGGAGTTCACGACCCGAATAGATTGAGGTCGAGAGTCTGAGAACAAATGGAATTGATAAGCGAGGTCATGCGATGATTCTTTTTCTGGAGATTAATTGAAATTCATGTGAGCATTGCGTTTTGAATTTGCGTTTGGGAATGGAATTGAAAATTAATAACATGATTGCAATATTAAATGAAAGGATCACCATAATTTAGTTTCTGCGATTTCTTGCTATCAGCATTAAGATTTATTTAATCATGTTTATATTTCTCATTATGGGCAAAATTCACAAAGGGTTCGCTTTCCCATCATCTCAGCTAAATTAACTGTATATATATACACATACTAAAAGAAAAAATTACATCACTCTTAGATTATGCCACTGTTGTAAATATAATTCACTAAAAACATTATTGTTACAATACAAATAAAACAAACATCACGATATAAGAGTGAATGATGACACTCCAGATTCCTTCTCATTCTAGTATCTTGTTTCTTCAAAAAGGTGAATAGTGGTACAAGTCCTGACCTCTGGTGGATTGGGTTTGTTCTAGCGATGGAAGTGGACAGTTGAAGAAGTATGTCCAGAATGTTCCCTCCTTTTTTCTTGTNCACATACTAAAAGAAAAAATTACATCACTCTTAGATTATGCCACTGTTGTAAATATAATTCACTAATAACATAATTGTTACAATACAAATAAAACAAACATCACGATATAAGAGTGAATGATGACACTCCAGATTCCTTCTCATTCTAGTATCTTGTTTCTTCAAAAAGGTGAATAGTGGTACAAGTCCTGACCTCTGGTGGATTGGGTTTGTTCTAGCGATGGAAGTGGACAGTTGAAGAAGTATGTCCAGAATGTTCCCTCCTTTTTTCTTGTACCTGACTCTCTTTATTCTCTTTCTTTTTCATCTTAAGAAGAGTTAATCCATTAACCTGTCTCTTANACATCCTTTGCTCTTCTTGGTGTACGAGTGGATTATCGACCCGCATCTGTAATAGCGAAAGCATCGTCATATTGCGTCATGCTTGTTCAACAAGTCTCGTAAATATATTTCCATATTTATAACATAATTACAGAGAAAATATTGCACGGTTGGCGGCGAAATTGAAATAAATTAAGCAATTAGTATTTTTGGGTTTACATTTAAAATTTTGTGTACGGAACTAAAATTTAATGATGGGATATTACGTTAAGCTAATGAGTGTGTTACAGATGTTGTCAACGGATACCATAATTTAAGGAAATGTAATTTATATTACTTTTGTGTCCCTTGTAATTGAAAATGTAAATTTCATATAATACATTCTAAACGTTACGAAACTATCACATTTCGTTGTAAAATGTATTTCTCATTTACATAATTCATTATACAGGTTAGAGTACTGAATACCGTATTCATTATTTGTTATTTTAGAAGAAGATAATTCGTCTGTAAAGAAAAATACTTTTGTGGTTGACTTCTATCTAAACGTTGCGTAGTTATGATTCTGACCCGGAGTTTGTTTTACATTATACACAGTATTTTGATTTCCCTTTCTATCATTTTCAATTATCTCCTTTCTTTAACATAACTCGAACAGAGTTGTCACAGTCATTAACTTTTGTTATAATTATTATTCTGCTGGATATATTTTCTAGCACAAAATAATAATAATAATAATAACAATAATGCTAGATGAACTCGTATTGTGATAAGGGATCTTCTAAGCAGACCCCGCTTGCTTATTGATTTAGCAATGCCAACATATAAAAATTTAGCGCAGAAAGAAATAGGGAAGTTTCTGAAATATAAAGATTTGGAAATCGAAATTAGTAGAATGTTGGGGGTTAAAACAAAGATCATCTCTACCATCGTAGGTTCCCTTCGGGTACTGTAAATTTAGAGAAACATCTAGATTTCTTACCAGAAAACCCAAGGGAAGAGGAAATACAAGAGATCACTCTATTTGGTGCAGAACAAATTTTATCATTTCAACATTTCTTCCCTCTACATTTTATTCTCAGTCCGGTTACAGTTCGCGAGGTTTCTATGTGTTTCTCGATTCTTTCACGTTGAATTGTGGAGTAGCACTCTAAATAACAGACCACGAAATGAGCGCGGACCTTATTTCACAAATCTTTGTTCATAGGAGTTGTTTTTAAAGTACTCTTGGCATGATCCCTTTATAAATTAACTCGTACATCATGACCCCGGAAAGTGTGGCGAGGAAGAATATTTGCATAAACTTTATAAAAAAAAATTATAAAAAAGAATTCTATTGAAAAGCATTAAATATATAATAATGATTAAGAAATGTGAAACAAATGTGTGATCTGTGGAAGATAGATGATGGAGTGACAATTCAAATGGACAATGATGAACCATTAATATAAGAAATCACTTCGAGCTACAGAATTTGTGAAGCTATTCTTAAAGGGTGATGTACTATTCATGACAATTATTTCATTTTTCGTGCTTTCATTTTTTAGTAGTAATCGTGATCCATAACATGTAATATATAAAAGTACTAATAATAATGAAAAGTAAAATTTAACTGACGAATACTTCCACGGTCGTGAAAAGTGTAATTGAAAGCCTTTGCAGCCAATCTTAAAGACGCTATCCATCTTGAGTGGGGAACATCGCTTGGCAGAGAGTACAGCATTTATTCAAGCGTTTCTTCTAAGAGGGAAGACCTCGATATACACATCAGCGCCCCTTTCGCTGTGAAACTTGGGTGGGTCTAAGAAGTTTTTCTCGCCCTCTCTCGCTCTCTCTCTCTCTCTGTTTGCCTCCCTCAATCTGTTTGAGCACGAAGGAACCAGCCGTGTATGTTCCCTCCTTGGCATCGCAACATTCGCCAGTCGCGAGAGATTCCTTCTGCTATTTGTCTCGTCCATTTAGTCTCAGCTTCACCCCCTCTCACGTCCATTATCACGCTTCTCACCCTACCCACCCCACGCTCCCACTAGCCAACAGCTCCTGACACTTAGTCGGGAATAAATTTATTTTAATTTGTCTCGGCAAGAAACAAAAGATCGCCAAAGAAGTGGCAACGCTACTCCTCGTCTCTCTTTTATTTCCTTCCCATCTTTTCGTTTCTCTTGGGGCGCGAAATTCGTTTGAGTGAGGAATAAAGGGGTCGCTGGGTTCTCTCTGGCCTCATTTTGTAGAATTATCGTTTATTTCATCGCATTTGAGAATATGATTCTCAGTGATGTCTCTTTTGTGCGCGTGATAAAAGAGTGTGAAATTGAGTTACATTATTGCACAGACCGTAATTTGTATAAATTTGTAAGTGTGATAGCGCAGTCACTGCGTTCGTGTTATACGATATATCTTAGTTTTCATAGAGCTACCTCAATTCTTTTGTCCGCTAAATTGTTTAAATTTGTAGATGTCAAATGTATATGAGAAATTTGTTAATATTACTATAGTACCACCCAAGAACCCGCTCATGTATTGTAACTATAATTTTGATTCCAGTATGTCGTCATAGCACCTTATACATTTCACCGATGTTCTTTCATTACAATATCATCTTTATACAAAAGTCTTCAAATATTAGTGATAGAATAATACCTGAAAATTCTTAAATACTAACGAAGCGACTTCATTTGTGTTGTAGAACTATTTTTTAAACGATAATTGGATTCCTTAAAGGTAGAATAATGTTGGTTGATACTCCTCAATGTCTACTTTTTGGAAGGCCTACTAAACCTGTATATGGAACATACGGGCACGTAATTGATGAGAAGGGAACGTTTCGAAGCGATCCATCCTTCACGTGCTTGCTCCCTCTTGAATCCTCGCGGGTGTCTTTGGACCCTGGGGCCCGAACATCGCTCCCCGAACGATGCGCCCGGAGGACGGTTATTGTTTTACGGCGCCACCGCAAACGTCGTTCCCTCGACACTGCACGCGAAGGAGGGGACTGAACCTCGGAAGAGCTGTAGGCGCTTTTGCACGACGAGGCGACAGCCTCTGGAGGGTTGCTACGGTAGATGGGATCTTGGAGGAAAGTGGGGATGGGAGTAGCGGTGGGGAGAATGTGGTGGAAGATTGAGGATGAGGATTGTGCGAGGAAACACCAGGGAAGGAAGACTGATGGAGCGATAAAGACGTGGGAGAGTCGAAAGGTTATAAGAGAGAGGTAAGAAGAAAATGGAAAAGGATATAGGAAGAAATTGAGATGATATACGAAGAATTAGTGCTGTCAAAATCAAACGGAAGATGAGATTTTGGAGGAAAGTGGGGTGGTGGTTGAAGGACGGAGAATGAGGTGAAAGGTAGAGGTTGAGGGTTGTGCGAGGAAACACCAGGGAAGGAAGACTGATGGACCGATAAAGACTGTATGGATAGTATGTAAAGAAGGTTAAGATAAGAATATGAAAAAAAACATGAAAATGGTAGAAAACAAGAAATGGAGTTGACTGGGAAGAAAATCTTACCAGAAAGGAATGTCATTAAACGCTTTGAGTAAAAGCCTATGATGTCATATACGAAACAATGTAGATAGTAGTCGACTTACTATATTAGTTATTGCGATCCAATAGTTCGTAGTACATTTTTCGATGAGACCGATAAGAACATGCTGATAAACATAACATTTGTGTTTGACATAAAACAAAGATATAGAAAATATTTCGCTCTGAACGAGCGAAGGTAATTATAAATATAGGCGAGGGTAATAAGGAAATGTGTTCGTCTATGCAGAAATGCGCAAGAGCGATGAAAATTATATATGGTCGAAAACTAAAGATTAAACAGAACACAAAGGGGAATTTTTCTGTCTTCCAGAAAATACGGAAAAAGATATTGGAGTAAGATGGGAAAGACAGAATTGACAGATTTGGGTTCCAGCAATGAGGAAGAGACTTTCGAATGGATGCATTCTTAAGCAGGGCGATGCAGACAGCTGCAACGTTCAGATTTTACATGGCAATTCTTCTTGAATTATTCATTTCTTTAAATGAATCTAGATGCTTTTAGAGAGGCTCTGGGAATGGAGGATGAAAATGGATAGACGAGGGAATAGGGTTTGTGATTTGTACACTCTTTTCAAAATAGGAAGAATGCGATAAGAAAACTATGATATAGTAGAAAGTTTGTCTGAGATTGAACTTAGATTTCAATATCAACTTTGTTTGTCGAAATGATTCATCGTTTCATTGCCTTAACTTTTCTCGTCAAGTGCATAATGCGAGGAAAAACGAGTTTGTTTAGAAGAGCCAGTCAAGTCAAAGTCAAACTGTCCCACAACTGACCCCGGCGATGCCGAAGAGCTCCTCAATTACTCGGTACTAGGAGGGGGATATATAGCTAGCATCTCGCTCCGGTTGGTTTGACTTAAAGAGAGACCTGGTGCTCATTTTATAGGACGCTGAGTGTGCTTGTGATTGAGTCATTCTGGATGTTGAGATGTGATAAAATAATATCACCGGAGATCGATCCCCGGACATTCAGTAAGCAACTCACTTCTGAACCCACTGAGCCATGCTGACTCCATGTGTTTAGAAAAATGGAAATTCTTATTCTGTATGTAAAATACAGTTTTTTTTACGAGAGGAAGTAAATAAACTGTGGTCCAAATCAACAATCCCTTGCCTCCTGAAACCCTAGAGGGAGTAAATCGCCGTGGTGTCTCGCAATGTGAAGGGGGCGAGTCACCCTAACTGTTACACACCTCGACACGTGTATGCACACACACGACCTATCTGTCCCTCTCCCGCAACGTTGCCTGTCCCCTTCCCTTCCACCTCAACCTCTTCATCACAATCCTCGATGGTGTAACGAGAGAGCTCTGGCGTCGTGTGAATGCCATGGAGAGAGGGAGATCAAGAGAGTGGATCAGTGATACAGGGTGTCTCATACCTTCTGATAAGTATGTTCTTTCTATTCGAATTAGATTTGTGTACGAGTGTCATGCTTTTACATTCTTCTGCACTTTTTCGAATTTTCTATCGCTTTTCGAGAACTCTCCTGTACGTGCATGTTTTATGAGCCACATATTCCTAGTACGTGATTGAAATAGAATGTGAGTGGTTCATTTGATTATCTGTATTTTAAGTGTTCCCCGTATCAGAAATGTTCAGTACAGAATTGAGACAAATTGGAATTAAATGATCTTTTTTAAAAATAATTTTGTCTTTAAGGAACTCCATGGAAATATGAACTTAAATATTTAGTGGAGATTTATGTATCGCATCTTCTGGCAGGCACTTTGTTGAATCTTAAACAGTAACGTAAAGAAGAATATAATTTGATTTTTAGATTTAAAAATTATTATTTTTATTCTTATAGACAACAAATATTTGTCAACCTTCACTTAGTAGGGATGTGTTTACACCTCCATAAAATAAATGTATTAAAAAAAATTGGGTATATTCATTGTTGTAGGAGGGGATGATTAATTATTATAATATTTTATCATCATGTTGCTATATCATACTGTTTATGACGAAAATATTTGAAATTCATTTTATCTTGATATACTCAGTAAATGCAATATCTCAATCCTGTTCACGCACGTACACTATTTTCATACCTTAACTAGAAATATTTTACACTTTAGAATACGTGTTCGACCCAATGGGAAGATAAGACACGTACGGGTTACGTGGCTTGGCAAAACACAGCAGTCTCCCGAAAGATACAATCTTTATAGCCTTCCTCATTTTATATATATTTAGTTTCCCCGTGTTCATTTCGTGGCAAAAGTCGTGTACTTTTCATTCGCGTTATTCTATAGTGACGTATTCGTTGATGCGCACGTGACCACTTGGAGAGTCTTCCTCTCCTCCGCGCTTTAATGTCTGGTCTGTAGAGACAGGACGAGTGCAAGAGTATAGGGAGTGTTAAGGGATGAAGCATTCATACTAAGGGTGGGTACGTGAATAGTGGTGCAATGTGAAGAGATGTAGCCCTGTCGTTTGGATTAAGAGATGTTGCTACAAAACGAGGTGACGATATGGGAGATTGGAGTGGATTCGTTTTTGTCTCGACGATTGACGTCTGGTCTGAATATAGGAGACGCATCAATGAATGTAGTATTTGAAAATGTTGTGACAAAGCAACTAGCATTGATATCCGAATGGGAGAACTAATACTAACGTTTCAGAAAATTTTAGTCCTTATTGAAAAGATATGAAGAATATCTATATCATTGAAACTAATTAGAAAAAATAATACTTATTCAATCATTCATGAGAATTTTAGCTGACCTACAAAATAAATGGTTAGTGTGGACTACTAGATACTGTTAAGCTGCTAACCAGGTCGAGGATTCGTAGTGGGGTAATTGAGATTTCAAACAGACTGAGGCTTACTGAGACCCATGTATCCTGTAAAATTAGTATGGGTCTATCTTCGAAATAAATTCGATCGATGTGTGTTTTTTCTCCTTGCATTGAGACTAAACATCGCGGAGCTCAACTCTCAGGGCTTGTATTGTATCAGTTCAAAATTTGTATGAACATTATAATTTTCGTATCAGTTGTGATTTGAATATTTCTAAATATTGGTGTACTGTAGTGCAACAATTTCATTGGGAAACTTTACAATATTCTCTTACTCTTCTTAATACATAATTCAAAAAATTGAAACAATTGCTTGGATTCCCGAAACTACAGCTTACTGGAACTAGTACATCTACATAACTACATAACTGACATGAACGATATGAAGCTTCTACCTTCTCTGAATTAACTGAATCTTGAACTCATGTATTATTAATCATCGTGTTAAGTCCGTGACTAGATACTGTAATTATAATGGAATGGATACATTATTACTCACGAGGTGAACCATTTAACACGGAATATGAGAATGTTCGAAAATGTGTTCATTAAAAACAGTGAATTAAAAGGAAAACTATTTTTTTTTCAACCTTAATATTATTGAAGCTCAAATATTATCGAAATATGAAGGAAAGTAATGTTAAAATAAAAAGAAACTCATTGAAATTGGAAAGATTATTTGTGTGCAGTGGTTGTCGTTAGGTTTATTTTATTTTAGGTGACTTGTAGATAAAGTCTTACATTCTACACTGGGTACAATATTAGTTACAGTGTCATACAACTACTTGCAATGTAATATTAATGTGAGTGGTGAATGAAAGTTATTGTGACGGGAAGGGTAGATAATTTTTCAGAGCAATACATATTTTTAATTAGTACTATAAGCAAATCATTATTATTATTGTTTTTATTCACAGCGAAGTTTATTTGGACATCCTCTGAGGTGGATCCAATGTGGAGATAGTCTAGATTCAACCGGTCGTGTCTTAATGTAGCCATCCTCTGTTGCCGGACAATATGGAAACATCCTTACTTTGCCCAGGATTCGTTCCCAGAAACTCATATTTTATGCCAGACCTTCATGTCTAACTGACTGCGACACTCCCCCCCACGGTAGCTAAGGGGTTAGCGTTCTTGCTCATCAAGTCACTCTGAGTTCAATTTCTGGCGGGGCAAGAGAAAATTCGTAGCTTTTCACAGTCATGTCCCAGTTCATATATCTGTGACTACTGAAAAGCGAACCCCCCTCCTCCTAGTATCACTAATTCTTACTTTTACTACAAGTTGTTGGTAAACTCCACGTAGGTCAAGTTGTTGGTAAACCGAGCTAACCAGTCCTACCAACAATACCACTACCACCCATTTTCTACCTCCTAGATCGCTCCATGTAGATAAGCTTCAATTGCACGTTACATTTCCCATTTACAAATACTACAATTTAAAAACGACTGCGCTACCAAGTCTGTACAGATATCCATACCGACTATTTCTTTGTGAGGTTGCTCCATTTAATCGTAAATTCCTTTTTGTATATATATCTTTTTTGTAAATGTTATGTTATTCTGAACGTAAGAAAATTGGGCTGGAAGAAGTCATCAGCTGCTGCTGGTTGTGTGTTGAAGAGTTGTTGAGGGTTTGGGGGAACAGGGGATGGAGAGAGGTTTGGTGGTGGGGTCGCGATCCATCTGAGTGGGGAACGATGTCCCATTAGTCTGAGCTCGCTCCGACACGTGTCCAACGGCGGGTGCTGGGGAGAGGGGAGGGTTCGTATGGGAGAGGAGTCTGTCGAAGGCGATGTAAGGGTGAGGGGTGGGGGGTTGAACGCAAAAGCTGCTGGGCACTAAACGAGACGCCTTTGACGTCACCATGGCGTGCGATCGCTTTTACGGAGACAGCCGAGAGATTCGACTACGTTGAGCTGTGCTGCACGATCAAAGGACATTTCCACCAAGATAGATGCTCGGCTGATGATTAATACTCATGACTGAGCCTCATATATTTTTACATTGAATGAGTTTCGAATTTATTTCGAATCGAGGAGATTAAATTTGGTATTAAAACATTTAAATTTCCTTTTTACTTGTATATTCTATTTTAATACTTAAAATTTGTAAACAATATTTTTCGAATAATCTATAGTTCGATAATAATTTGTGCTTGAAAAATAATTTGTTTGTGTTAAATACAAATTTGTTAGTATTCTATTGATATTATAACTCGTATTAAACTTTCTATTCTTATCCAAAGAGTGTGCTGAAATTTTCAATCCACCCCTGCCTTAGGTTCCGTTAATCAGAATTGATGGGATGGTCCCTTGCTTGTCTCCTGAGAGTAAATTACTTTGTACTCGTGTTCATATGCAGTTTCTACTGCTTTTTGATAATAAATTTATTATTGTTACTTTTGCTAATAATTTTTTGTCTGTTTTCTGTATTATCTTATATTTTAACAAAAATTATTTCTTTTTCAGGTGAGTACCTTTCTTATAACACTCGTCTCCACACAGCCATCTTGTGAGTATATTGATATTATTTTTATTCATGATTCCCTGAAAATTGTTAAGAATTACTCATGTAATTGGCGAAGTGGTACTTTGCGCTCGTTCTTGAATTTTGAATCATTGCGTTTATTTGGAGCGTTATCTATAATTTTAGACAAATAAAATGTACTCAATTCCATAACCAATTCAATAATTTTTTAGTCTGAATACAAATACTGTTCTACGGTGTAGTAATATGAAGAGGTACTTTTGCATTTTGCCATTTGCATTATTTCTTGATGCAGAAATACCTGAATGAACTAGGCAGTGGTTATACCGATGCATGCTTTTTATCTTTTGAAGGTTTTCGCGTTAATATTTTTCACTTTTATTACGTAACTGAGGAGAAAGTATTATTATTAGGAAGTATATTCTTCATGATTCCCTTTGATCCCTTTAGAAATTTACTTAATATCGAAACAAATGGAACTCCATAGCAACATTGATACATTCTATTGAATATTGTTTTTATAGAAAAACACGTTATATCAATATATTATACGTACCAGATAAAGCAATTCAAAAGGAGGTATAAAAATAATAGAAATAATACTTTGTTCGGTTTCCTCTGCCTTGTGTGTGCTTGACGTGTAGTCTGGCGCTGGTGGTGGTGCTCTCTGCCTTTCGGAAACCACGGCGCGCTATCTGTTGCTCGCGTTTGCATTTAATCTCGTTGCAGGTGCTGCTGTGGTCACGTGACTCAGCCGTTTGGGAGGGGAACTCCCCGATTTTAATATCGGCGCAAGGGGTTGCGGTGGTTCGGAGCAAACACCGCAACACTGGCCGTAATCGTAATTTTGGGACCTCGAAATTAATATTTTTTTTCTTTCTATAAAATTTTGTTTAGGTGAAATGTGTGCGTGAAGCTTGAATTAACCGTGTTTGAACAAAAGAGTTTTGTTGCTGGGAGTGGATTTTTTTTTGTGAGTTCTGGTATTACTTCATCCTTTTTGCAAACGTTTAGGGAGTCTGCTAATATTTAATGAATGTAACTGGCTCCGTGTTTGACGAGCGTTCGGTATGTCAACCTCGCTGCCGCTACGTTACGGGGGAAAAAATGAGAAAAAATTGAGAACTGCACTGGATTGCACAAGTGCAGGAGTTATGATAACCGCAAAATCTGATGAATCATCATTTACGTTGTACAAATATGTCACGTGGACTGCGTAGCAAACAGAATGGGAAGTGAAAACGATGTAATTGAAACCGATGTATGTGTTTGTTGTTTGTGTGCCACTTGTCTTCTTTTTAAACTATCGCTGTCACTTAACAGGAAGTTGTCAACTGTTCCATGTGTGATTGAGATTTTTTGTTTCGCTTAAAAAGAACTATTGTGAGTGAAATAATTTCGAGCGCTATTAAAATTCTGTTCTCGAAGTTGCTAAATGTCAATCTGAATTCAGATCATTTTTTTACGGATACTATAAATAACATTATCTGAGATTTCTTGTACCATGGGAACCGATGAGATGACAAAATTGTCCTTTTACAGTGTTAACTTTTCGTTAACATAACATTAATATTATGTTAAGAGTGAGTTTTATTACTATTTTATAATACTAAATCTATAAATGTGTTTGCTTATAGAGTAAGGTAATCTGCTGGGTTTAATGATCTTGAAGAAAAGTGATTTCTGTAAATCACAATTAAAATTTAAAAAATCACTAAGGTGATTGGATGATGGGAATTATAAATAAAATTTCCTTTTTTTTGTGTTTATTAATGAATTACATTATTACATTTTCCCTTTTTTAATTATATTTTTGAAAATTATGTTTAACTGCATACAACTCGTAAGAGAGATAATAAAGTGTTACCGTTCTTTTGATATAATTTAGTATTTTTCGTATGAGCTGTTAATTAAAAATATAATTCATTTAGAATTTTATTAAAAGTGGTAAGAACAATGTGATAAATAGTGAGAGAACTTACATATGAAACAATCGGGGAGAAAGACTACTTGAGACGTAGAAGATATTAGACGCTCAATGTTAGTGCGGAGGTCTGAACAGTGCAAATGTGGCACAGAGTTTCAACGTAGCCCGAGTGTGAATACAAAGCGAGCGACGAAGTTCCGAAGACATGTTCCTCGCTCGCAAAAGCCTTTGTACTCACGGAAAGGGAGAGAGAGAGAGAGAGGAGGAGGAGGAGATGTAAGAATAAATAGGGAATAGTACGTTCTTAAGCTCAACGCAGTCCTTGGAAAGACTGTGAAAAAGAGAATGGTGGAAAAATGGATGAAGAATAGTGACAGAGGAAATAGTATGCATGCAACCACTTAAAATTTCGGATATTCACTTAACACATACTCGTGTTGCATTTCCTTATTTTCTCTTCATATAAAGGTAGAGTGGATGATGCATAGTCTGACGAAATTTTCCTTGATGATGTGAACTTCGTGCTGGCGGATGGGAGAAGAATTCTATTTGGGGAGACATACGTACCTCATGAACCATTCAGCACGTAATACAAAGTCATGAAATAGCGAATCATATTTTTGGATGGAAGATGATGATCTCGTAGGCTTAAAATGTAACAGATTATGAAGAAATTCATAAAACCAGGTAGTAAGAAAATGACGAAAAGGAACAAAAGTCTTTATAGTATTTTTGATGAGGTCTATTGAGTCCCTGGCCAAATAGACAAAACCAACAAAATACACACAAATGGAGAGTGTGTCTGGAACAAATGAAGGAATTGGGTAATGACGTAACAGGGGTTTAGAATATGCGCCTTACGAACGGCACAGGCTTTGAAGAAGAATGGATGAGGGGTGAGAGGGGTGGGTCTTGCGAATCATTTCGGATGCGCGCGCACGTATCACTCGATGGTAGGGGGTAAAAGAGTCTAGGGATAAGGGTGAGGGGGTATGGGGGTAAGGGCTGTTGCGTTGCGGAAGTTACAGTTTAGTACAGCGACTCGAAACACGTGCGCAGGGTTTAACATACCCTCGAGTGCCTTCCACCCAGTGACCTCTACTCCTCCACCTCTTCATGTCCAACCTTACACCAAACGCAAAGAATTCGCAACGCACTTCCGCTGTGTAGAGAAGTGGATCACGCTAAAATAACGGGGTTGCGTTCCACAATCACATACCAATGCTCCGAGTTTTTAGTTAATGCCATATTGGTTTCTGGATTAATACTGGTATTTTGGTATAGGATAGGAAGAGATGTTCACTAATATTTAGGTAGTAAGAATCTTGTAATCAGAAGGGAAATCTTTGGAACATTTAATGAGCAGGGACGTGCTTAACCCAGTTTGCCATTCCGGAGTGGCTACGTATAACAGTGGATCTGTTATCGGAGTTTTCCTATACCTTTTCGTAGTAGTTATTTTTACTCCTTGTGTCCACAGATTCTGACAAAACAATCATGATGGAATAAACATGCCGATATTAAGTCAATTCCCACCACCCAACTGTTTAATTGCAAACACAATCTTGATTGTATATAGATGTTTGTTAGAGAACTGAATATTCTTTTTTTTAATAGAGGTGACTTTAGTACTTTGGATCAGTTTCCATTGTGTGGTTCGATATCACTTCGTTGATGGTGTTTGCCAAATAGCGTTTTATGATTGGTTATAGGCAAAGATGAATCGGTCTTGAATACGTTTCTACGTTAATAATTTGCTATCATGTTATAGGAAGTACTTTTACAGAATTCAAAACAATTATTAAAGATTATTTGATATTCATTACTTGCTTGAAAACTATTAAAGGTATCCTTATTGTAAACTTTTAGTGTTTTAAGTATTAGTTAGAACGCACTTTTAAAAAATTTCTGATAAAATTAACAATCCAACATTGGATTGTATAAAGAGCTAGTCAGTGAACATAGATAACCCAATAGGTTCATGATGCTCATTATGTCTCTCGTGTATGGTTATTACGATAACATTAGTGATTCGACCTCACGCTATATTCTCTGCAACGTCTATTTCTCCTTCAGTCATCTCCGTATGCGACATTTGCCTGCAGTCATTGGCTCATACGCGTGATGGCTTAGGACGTCACTCTCCTCGCTATCATTGCCTCGCACATTGTAGTTACCACTGTACCTCAATGACCTATTCCTTTGCAACTACAGGCTCCCTTAATGTCAATGACCCCAGCGTTGTCTATCGCCTTCACTATCGTCTTGGCTTATATCACTCCGTCAATATCACTGTCCTCATTGAAGCCCGAGATTCTCAGGTTGCGCGCTCCACGCCCGCCGCCGGCTAGTAAAAGCGGGTTGCGATGTAGCTCTGCTTTGAAGGGAGGGGAGGTGGATCTCACCCTCCTCATCGAACCCCTTCTCCCCACTCCCACCCCTACTCCGGAGAGCGCGACGTGACTGGGATAGCACATCGTCGCCATAAATGGAAGCTTGCAGAATGTTGTCACTGGCAGTAGCAGAGACGTTGGGGCGCGATAGAGGCTTGTCATTGGTTGGACACATCTTCGCCTGAAATGTTCCGAGGTACGTCATCAAAATGAATCGAGGTACGTCGAATCGATATCTCGAAAAGAAAATTATAGATCGTCCTTCTGCATTCTACCTGTACTACTTTTGATTCAATGATTCGCGTAGGAATCAACATGAGAGATTAGAGACATAACAGCCGAAAAAGAAGTGTGTTTCTTGTTGTAAAATGATATATTTTGTGTACGCTTTATACTTACAGCATTCTCCGAGTGTTTACAACTTCAGTAATGTTTTATACCTATCTTCATTTATTCATTTCAGAAACTATACTGAACAAAGAAGACTTATCTATGTTCACAAAACTCTTTAAATACTTTTATGTCTTTATTCAAATTTGATTTGGGGTATTCCCGAAGGTGTGTGTAGAGATTGAAACGTAAGAGATATAATTTAGATTAGGGGGTTGAGGACGATAAAGATAACACCAGCAGAGCACTGTCTCTAGATAAATGTTTGTGAGGAAAGATGAAAAAGGTTCATATAGATAGATTTACTACCCGAAGAAATGACTCGAGTTTGAAGTTTATGGGAAAATAATCTCAGGTATAGTTGAGAAGTTGATTTATTGAATGTTTATCCAGAAATATTCGGAGACGATTGTAGAAAAAGAAGGAATGATACATTGGAAAGGAATAATGATAGGAGATTTTGGAGGAAAAAATATCGCAAAATTATGGTTTATGATTCAATTCTACTTATTGAGATAATAAAGCAAAGAGTATAAGGTGTAGTAGATAGAATACGACGAGAGAATACTGAAGAAGGCGTGAATCACGACCTGAATATAGCGGGGGTGACGTAGTATATTATCACTGAAGCAGGGGATGTAAAAGAGGAATCGAGGAAGCGGGAAGGGGCTGGCTTGAGGTACCAGGTCGAGCAGCAAGAGAGCTTATCGAAATCGCTGGCATTGATATTTTGGGTGTTTTATTGCCGCCATAAAGACTTACCCGCCTCTCGACTGCAGATTATCTGGCGATATCATCCGCGCTGGGAGAACTCGTATGTCTGCATGGAAGAAAGAAGAAGAGAGAAGGAGCAAAGTTATTTACGTTCGTTGCATTCACCTCTAAGTCTCTTCTCGGTCAGTTGAAATGAGACACGGTAACGTAACGTGCATCCAACGCTTAATGCATCCTTACTTCAATACACTAAAACAATTCCAAAATGTGTTCTTAATTACTCATTTCCTCGTTTACTGAGATAATGCGTAAATTAAGGGGTATTTTTATAAATCGAATATTCAGAATAAATGAATAATGATCTTTATCATAAAAAAAAGTTACAGACTGCATATGACTACGTGGAGGGCAATAAACTAAGTTATTCCCCGGAAACAAAAAAAAAGGACCATCCCATCAATTCCGATCAAGGACCCGAGGTTAGTAATGTAGGGGAGACCGGGTACAAAAGTAACGGCGGGTCGAAAGTATCAAATACTCTGTAGGTTTATCCCATAGTCCAAACGTCGCTTCGTTACTGTTAGGTGATAGCTGGCGTTGCTCCCTCACCACCGCTTGCATTCAGTCGCCGCGCGCGCACCGCACCGAAAGATTGTTCTAGAGTGTTCACAAAAAACACACCATTTGTTCACAAAAAACACACAGAAAGTTAACTTGAAGACTCAGCTTCTCGACGCAGCTCTGGCGGCCTGGTTATCTGAAGCAATTTTTTTTACAAGAATGAATGCTGGAAAGATCACTCCAATGAAAAATATACACCTATTGTCGAAAAAGAATTAATCTCATTGGAGCTTATAAAAAACAGGATTTCATTGTCGAGAAGAAATTCAATTGCCTAGTATTAAGAATTGAACATATTCAATTCTTAATATGTTCAATTAAGAAATAATTCACTTTATAAAGAATGTGAATGAAAAATAAATGTTTCAATATGAAAAAAAATGAGCATAAAACAATTATATACGATACAATACGTATTTTCTTCCTTGACCCCGTACAAAAAGCAGCCTTAAAAATATATCATAAAAAATGAAACAGATGAACGTCGTATTATTTGACAGTCAAGCGACCCACTGAAGCGTACTCACGCGGAGAATTTCGGCGATATCGCAAAATAACTTAGCCGGTCACTGGTGCGCCCTGGCGGCGTAAGTTTGAACTACCCTTCAGGAGAGGGGGTAAGCGTCTGCTCAGGTCAGACCGCCGTCTCCGTCGAGAGCCGACAGGTTACTGCAAAATAATTAGTATATCTTCAAGGCGGGAACGTCAATTCTGACGCACGGCGCAGGCGCGTAGCACACCTGCAAGCAAGAGGCGCCTGCCAAGTCCAGGTGAGCTTGATACGTAACATTCAGTATCATTTCGAAACATAGAGGACACAATGTGATTTTACGAATCAAAAGTAAGTTTTCTGACATTTACACTTTTTGTGTTTACATAGTATTAAAATGATATCAATGTGACTATTTGCATTATAACTTTTGAAAAGATTGTTTACACAACGTTAAAATGCTACTGCTGGGTTTACCTGCACTGGTGTAAGTCTATTTAATAGGAATATATTTACTGCCGCTGACTTTGCACCATCTGTAACAGTCCGTCCCTTGCAAGTTATGAGGAAATTCCACCTAGTAATGTGTTGACTAGATCTGACGCATCCTCTGCCCTCCAAGTTGAACAAAATACGCCAATTGACGATCTTCCAGCATCGAGTAACCAGAGTCTAATGATTTGTCAAATAGTGCTCGCAATAACGAGTCTCCAACTGTTGAGCCTTTACCGAACTCATTCACTGATGACGTTGATCTACTGTTAATGTTCCAATTTTTGATCTTAAGATCTAACTCGTCAGTACCAGGACTTAGCGGGTTACAAGCGAGTTCTTCTCCTGTCTNTTTCTCACTTCAAGATATTAGACCTTTTACCACGAGCAGGTCCAAGGACTGTAACAAATAAAGGATGTAAGAAGACTGAGATATTGACTGACGCGCCCAAAAAAATTCGATTGAAGAAGAATACAAACAAAGAAACAAAACCAAGAGAACAGTTTTACAACGTGATATTGGGAAAGGTAAAAAGNATTCTATTGAAGAAGAATACAAACAAAGAAACAAAACCAAGAGAACAGTTTTACAACGTGATATTGGGAAAGGTAAAAAGAAATTGACATCCACGAAAGGAAAGGGAAACTAAAAAAAAGACGAAGAAGGTAAGTAAAGGAAAGAAAAACTGTGAAAATAATTCATCTGCCAAAGAAGATTGCTTTTGTCTGATTTGTTTAGAATTTNGAAAAACTGTGAAAATAATTCATCTGCCAAAGAAGATTGCTTTTGTCTGATTTGTTTAGAATTTTTTTTAGCAATAAAGCTCGGCCAAACGAGCAGTGGATACAATGTATCAATTGTAAAAAGTGGTCACATGTTTCATGCATCAATGATGATGCAAACTATGTGTGCCATAACTGTGAGTTTGAATAGAAAACTGAATCTCATTATTACTGAGATTAAAAATAATTCCTGACGAGAAGTCAATATTTTTGTTTATTATTCATTAAAGAAGTACTATTTAAAGTGAAAAATTACAAAAAATTATATGTGTTACTAATACGTATTTTTCTAATATATACTTTGTTAATTTTTGTATTGCATTTCAAATTTATTACACACACCTTTATTATGTTACTTTTGCCCTGACCTCGCGGTCGAAAGTAACAATCGCCGATTTTTTTGAAGTCTCTGTAATTCATAAAAAATCAGCGAATAATGAGGTGCATTTAGTTACAATTTGTAGAGTATAAATGAAATTTATATATGGCTATATTCATTTCATCAAAATTATGACACTTAGCCAAACCAGTGAAAAAGTACAAAGTTTTACTTTTGTACCCGGTCTCCGTATTTATTAAGAAACTATGTAATAAATACGTACTCTTAACAATTTATTATTCCAAAATGTGTCGTAGACGTTATATGCAGTAAAAAGTCATGATTGATAATAATAAAAAGTATCCAAGACAGTCCCACCTATAGAAAACCCGCCACCATCCGAGGAAACCCGGAGAAAAATCCTGGCGAGGATAGGGCTTCAGAAATATCAATTTCTATTACATCTCCAGCAAAATTACGTTTATTCTCGTGTATAAAGTGAATGTAATTATTTCATCTTCGACATTTACTATAACAATATGCGGGAGGAAGATATTGTCTTACGATTATGAGCAAGATCGTGTTAGTCACAATTTCGTGAAGTGGTTAAGTGAAGAAAAGTCATCTTTGGAATATTTATCCTCAAACTGAACATATTTACGCATTTTGGAACGTGACGTTGTTTTGAGCTTTTTATTGACATATGCTTATTCCATTTCGATGTGGTTGGATTTTCCAAAGCGGAGCTCGTTTTGAAAGCGTTGAATCAGTGGAGTGTGAATGATACAAGTTACGTTTACACAACATTTATCAATTTCGATTCCTGTCAGTACGATTTGCTTTTGGGGGTGTATACATATATTCAAATCCTTTGTCCATAAGCGAAGAACCGGGTTTTCTTTGGTATTTGTGACTGAAGCCATTGATGTGAATCCTTTTGTGATTGGGGTGCTTTAAGGAAAGAGACCGTGTGTCCCTATATCGAAAGGAAAAAAGATTCGGGCAGAATTTGGGTGAAAGGATAACGAAATCCTGTCCCCTTTGTTGAATGATGCGCTGCGGTTGCACTCGCCTGAGCTTCTGGCACCGTCGGGCATCGTCAGGCACCGTCAGACGTCGTCAACTGTCGTCAGGCGTTGGTGCAGAAGCTGTCGCTACGCACGAGAACTAATGTGATCCCCAGTGCTCCAGGCAGCTGCTTTGAGAAAAGGATCTTTGCGAAATACCTCTAAGGAAGTGGGATAAGAAGTGCGACTGACATCAGCGAGTCCACAAATATACAATGAATGTCTTACATAAAAACACGTTTTCTCTGCTCGGTGGTAAGGGACCGAAACAAATGAATTGGCAATCTAACAAGGAGATAGATCGTTAGATGCTCTAAGCTGTGGTTATGCCAACAGTAGTCACTTTGATGTCTTTGTTTTGTATTGTAAAGAAGGTTCCCTCTGAAGCACTTTTATCCTTATGGTCTGTTTAGAAGACATGGTTGGAAACACTTTGCATAAGATACATCTCCAAAATATAACAAAAACATAATTGATGTATTTTGTTAAATTTAATGAACGCTAAATTTTAAGTAATTTCTAAAAAATTTAACAATTCTTTAATTCAACGTACCGTAATATAAAATGTATCATTTTTTACTTTTTTGTACTTGATTGTCGTGAGTCAAAGCGCAATTGAAATGTTAATTTCTTCTTTTCTCTAATATTCTTTTCTGTTCATAGAAGTGTAAAAGTGAGAAGTTAAAATATTTATTACTTGTTTATCTACATTCTGGTACGAGTCCTTTGTTCATGTCCAGAAAAAAAAAATTTCCATAACTAAAAGATGCTATGAATGTTACGATCAGAATAGTTTCTTGAACACAAAGTGACTTCATATGACTGGAGAGAATCGTAACTTTACACGAGTTTCTTAATTTTTACGACCACTTTCGGTTGACGGGTGATAACTGATTGACGCGTCGGGATAGGGGGTAAGGATCAAGCAATGGTTCTCTGAGATAGTTCGCATTCATCTTGTGACGTAATCAAAAGACAAGGACTCATTGTTTAACGGCTACACTGAATCACATCGGATTTCTCATGATAACGTCTTTTGTGCTTGTAATTATTATTAAGTTCTGTCATCTCTTATTTTGAACAAACGTATATTGCATTCGACGTCGAATTTAGCTGTACATTTTTCTGATAGTTACCAACGTTAATTATACGTAAGTAAATTTTAACGGATTCTGAGTCAATTTTTCTCCGATAATGGTGATGATATCGTGTCAGAATTGCTTCTGGGGTAGAGGACTTCTAACAGCATTTGCTGCTTCGGGGACACCACGTTGAGACTCCTCTGTGCCCTGGTCGCTGCACACGACCACCGCCTGTTCTCACACGGCCCCCTAATGACGGGGATAACGAGAGAGAATGAGTTGAAATAATGGTGAGTGAACGCTGAGGTGGAAGGAATGACACGGGAAACGAAAGGGTATTTTTCTGCGATAAAATGTTTTAAAAAATACAACAGTTCTAATTTATACGAATGTCGTCTTCTCAGCCATTCTAAGTACGTCTTATCATCTAAGGTTAAGCACACTTGCATATCAGCAGTTTACTTCGGGGATTGAATGGATAGAACCTGGAGTACCGGGGATGAATCTCTGCCTCGACTCTAATCATAACGCGCCGTTATGGAAGTCACGTTTCGCTATTGTGAAAGGGAAATCACTCTCAGCTGTAACGCAATAATCGTTCGCGCACCTCTCCCAGGGACGCGTGTTTGAACGTGCGCTACGAGAAGCACGTAGGAACGTGCGCGATGTGGTTCTATTGGGTTTCTATCGAAGAGAGACAATCGATAGCGGCTGTCTGTCGGATGGTTTTAGGGAGAGGGAGTGGGCCGGTAATTGGCCTTTGGAATGTCATCGAGGGCCCCCTGTATCAAAGGCGAGAGCCATCACAAGGCTGCCACTAGTTGACATAGCAGTCAGTGAAGGTTGATATGCGTAATTTGCATTGCTAATGTTATCGGGAGATATCTTCAACACAAGAAAGTTCCTCTTTACGTGTATGTCATTTTGTGTGCGAATAGAAAGAAAATCTGTAATTTCATAATAACTAATTATCATGACTTTTGAGAAGGGTGAGTCGACATTGATATTTCGTTCAATTTTCTAAGTTTCTTTTAAAGATATCTAAAATACTGATGTCGACATATAACTGAGTGTACTTCTAATAATTATTTTTATTTCGACTTTACATCATTTCTTTACGTGGATTTAAGTGTTTTATTGGAAAACGAATCTGTCACTAACTCTCTTTATACAGTTGTTTTGTAGTTGAAATTGATGGGAAACCAGATAAATGACAAATGTTTGTTTTTATATGAGGAACAAAAGTAAATGGTCAAAATGTTGGATATGGTTCTTCGAGAATTGTTTCTGAATTGTAGATCACTGAAATTAATAATATTTTAATTATTCCGGACCATGTACCTGGTAACAATGCTTAGATGTTGAAATAATAATAAAAGAGCATCCCACTTTTTGGTACCATTTTAGTTTAATGAAATTATAAATTGAATGTATCAAATAATCTCAAGTGTAACACTATACTCAAATATGTCCACAGAAATTATTGTTTTTATGTTAGATCTGTTGAATAAGTCCTACTGAACAGTAGAATAGTGCAGTGATAGTAATCTTGTATAATTCGATGCTCCTCAATGGTATCGGAATGAGCAAGCTAACTACTCAAAGCAAATCGACGTAAGAGCAGTCACAAGTACTCAGAACAAGTTTGAGTTGTTTTATAAGAATTGTATGTATTAGAACTTTAGGGTAAAAGGGATACTCTAACAACAGGATAGTGGAATAGTGGCAAACCAAATGTAATAAAACGGACGACAGGACGTCCGGAAAACAATTCGCTAAAAGGTCGAAAGTAGATGGATTATAACAGAGGAGAGAAAGTAATAATAGGGAGAAAGAGAGAGGAGAGAGAGAGAGAGAGTAGTGAGTAAATGGAATATCTTTACTAACAGAGGCTGCATGACTCGGGAATGACCATTGTTAGCCACAATTTTATAATAATTGAATCAATTACTGATATGAGGATATGAGAATCAATAGTGTTTTCGTGTTCATGTATACACAAAAAAAATATTGTATGTTCATCATTTTATAATCGGATTAAACAACGAAATCTATCATATTAATAATTCTCTCCTTCGGGAAGAACGTACAACCCTTGCATCTCATTTGAGGAGCTTTCAGACGAAGATAAAAATAAACTTCATATTCACAGGCGCACGTAACCTTAACGATAACTCTCAGTGCGCAGAGTGCGCGCCTCGATAGACGAATGAAGCTACCACATCACCAAACTAGTGCAACTTTGCTGTCAGGTGATTTCTACATTTTTTGCACTGTGGGTGCAGCAGTACTCTGAACATCAAATGGAATACTCCAATAAATAATTTGTTAGGAGATTTCTGGGGAGAAATAAATCGAAAACATATTAGGATACCTTACCATTTGCTATGCCAACGTTTCCATATAATTTTTATTATCTTCAGAGCTAACAATTCTAAAGATTGATTAGTCTGTTCATATATCCCATACGAATCACAACACCAATCCTGCTCACATCCTCCTCCAAAACACAACCATTCACTACCTTACATCACATCTATTCACACAGTAAGCAATACGTAGTCTATGTAAATAGAAAAAAAATAGTTTATTTGTGAGATTAGAAGGCCTTTGGTGATGGGTGCGTCTAGAGTTGGTGACTGGTGGATACTGAGTCTTCGTAGCAGCGTTGTTGCCGAGGGAGATATGCGGCCGGTCTCTTGAGCGCACATCCACGCTTCGCACCCCTCTCTCCTTCCTTTTGTCGCTCGTCCTCTTCCTCCTCCTTTTCTTCTTTTTGCTCTTCCGTCGTCAGACGCTTCACGCGCCACGGAGCTCATTGTCTGTCGCCAGCGGCAACGCGACGCGACGCGACGCGGTAGAGGCGGCGGCTCCTGCGAAGAGGGAGATAGCATTGAAGGGATGCGAAGAAGAATCTCGAAAGAAGTTGACTGTGGAGGATTCGAAATACTTACGGGACGTGGGAACTTTGAGGGATACACAGCACGGACCGAGAAGACAACGTACGGTGGTGGTCCACGATACCTCTGAGCGGGAGAGGGTGGGTTCATACCCGGCTCGGTCGAAATAGGTGAGGTTATCAGCTGGAGTTTCCCTCACTTCAGACAAATGTCGGTTCGGTACCGTAATTTCCCTAGCAACCCAACATATCTCCTTCTCAATTCCCTCTCCCATGTCCAAATGTTAGCTGGATGAACTGACCTTCAGGGCTGAACCTCGCCAAAAGACATCAAATAAATACACAGACAAGACGTGGATGAACAGAAACGCAAACGAAACCGCAGTCGTATTCTAGGGGAATGTACTTTATAAGACGAAGAAAAACGGGAATATTTTAAGAGCCAAAAGATGAAAGAAATGAATCTATGCAAGAGCATGAAAAACTAATAGCAACAAAATACCAGATATAATGATTTCTCTACGTAATAAGTACATAGACATTAATTGTTTGTGGAGGATTAGAGGAACGTGGGATTGGAGGGGAGGAAACAGTGTTGGCAGCGTTGTGACTGATGTAGTTGGAAAATATGGGATAGGGATTGATTGATGGGATAAATGAGGTTTGGGAGATATTTGTGATAACCAGTAGTGCAGTGAGAATATGGGCTTGAGCGCGGTATGAAGACTATACGCTGAGGTCCACATTCAAGGGTTCGTAGCCTAAAAGTACATAAGTAAAATAATATATTTGTATGCTACTCATATTTTTTGCTAGTTGACGAAGACGGAGACGAGAAAGAAATGTGGCAAAGAGCAAAGGAACTTTTAATGAACGGTCGGAAACAAACGTGATTAAAAGAGATGGAAAACAAATCCATGTATGTAGTACAACTTCATCTATGTAGTAAAAATAAAGTCCTCATACTTTTCTTACTGGTATATTGAAGTAGTCAATGTTTTGGGAGATGTTTTTGCACTCCTGTTGCCACGCCCAAGATGATAGAATTCCCAACAATTAGATCCTGACAAGATCACAATAACAACTTACCCATTCAAATCTAAATTTGACGCGAACAATTTTCGTTCATTACTTAACTGCCCTTTCGTACTTCACCAAATCTCTGTGATATATTTTCCGTCGAGTCCAATTTCTTTTTCTTTCCTTGAGGACACCCATGCTTCTATCTTCTCTCTCGATCCTCTCGTCGCTTTGACAAACACTGCGATGGTGCTGCACCCACTGCGCTGAAGGCGAAGCTGAGGCGACAGACGTCTCCTCGCACACACGCTACTCCATTGATTGCGTCGGGGTCCGTGGGCGTGCGACTCCTTTGGGGAATAGATGGGACGGTTCGTCAGGACGGAAGAAACTGCGTCGGAATATTCTACTAAAAAATATAGGAATGAAATAAAGAAATCATACAAATTAATACGTAAATGTCCCAGAACATAATAGCTCCTGTTCGCCATTACCAGACGAAGTAAATCACACGAATGAAGTATCGTACTTAACTGCATTAAAATTCCTCTTATTTCATCATTTACCTTCTCCTTTCCGAGATAACAGCATTTAAAAATTACATCAAGAGAATACACTAATTTATTCATTTATTTGAAAAAGGTCTTAATTTTATACTTGTCCTAAAAATTGACACCAGTGAGGAGTATGATAATTCTCAATTCCATATACTATTCCATATAACTTTTCTGATGACCTGTTGATATTGTTAATGCTAAATATGAAACAGAATGAAACTTACCTACAACCAGCATTGTTTTGCTTTCAGACCAATAAAATAGTGTTGTTAGATGAAAGTAAACGTTTGCATTATATTACAGAATGTTACTTTCAATTGTAGTTAGTGTGATGAATTAAATATAGAGTTGGAAATGTTCAGGCTTCATGGTTCTTTTTGTAGGTCCATATTTCTCGATCACGAAATTCACAACTCTATTTTATGGAACATTTACAGTTGTCACTATATAAAGTATATTGTAGGTGCAAAGTAATATTAGTGTACGTCTCTGAGAAATTATACTATATAATTAACTTTGCCTTTCATTATTTTTTAGGGTTACAATAATATATTTAGGGAAATAATTAGACCGCCGTTAAAACTCTGAAATACACAAAAACTTTGAATTGACTATTGGGAGGTTAATATATCTTTTAAATTAGCTCTAAATTTTCTCTTCCCTTCGGGTAGTTGGTTTTTTTGTGTGAGAATATTTTATTTTCTCCCTTCGAATGTTTCTCTTTCCTTTCATCTCCACTGCATTTGACTGCATCTGCACTGCTTTGACCTAAACCATTCAAGAGATTTATGTTTCTGTCTTGTAACTAATGATGCTACATAAATTTAATTGGACCATACATATTTTTAGGGGTTTGCATTTAAATTATTTCACCGAAAGTAGCTTTCCAGGCGCCGTCAATGGTTTATCGAGTGAGGTACTTATCCAGCATTTGCCTGAGTGGACAGAAAAATGCAGTGAAAATTTCAGCCAAAATAAACATCCAGGACACAGCGACGAGCTGCGGACTTGTCCCGTAATCGATCTGCTGTACCTCCATAATCATGGTCTGCTAGTTTACCTTTGACATAGTAACTTTACTTCTGTTGAAAATATCTCTGACCTCAATTAGTAAAATATGAAAAGTTTTAGATTATCTCAGCAACTAAAACAGTTTTGTAGAGACCACGTCATCACGACTAAGTATTCTTACCAAATATTTTTTTCTTCATACTTCTCACCATATATTAATATTTTGGGCAAAAGCAATAACTGTTATGATTGATCGTTTTTGAATTATTGTTTTAATACTTTATTGTTAATAATAAAAGTAAAACTGTTAAGGAATTTAACTGTTGCTTGGAGATATGAGAATTTGGTAAAATATACTTGTTTATGAAGCAGTAGAGATTTATTCTAGAAGCTTCAGTTCTCGCACCTCGTTGGTGAGGTAGTTTAAGAGTATTGACCTCTCCTAGAACCTCATGTTCTGTGTTTGAACCACATGTAAGGCTATTTTCGTTATATGATACACCACTGGAAGGCAAGGTTGAGAACACACGGTCAGCACGGCATTACCATCTACTTACTAATGATTTCTCAGAATAATCAATTTAACAGATGCTTCTGAGTACAACCAGGTACCAAGAGATATTTAAAACCAGTCTCTTGTTCTTGACGAAATAATAGTAAGTGCATAATTCTTTAGGTAAAGAAGCTTCTATTCTAAACTACATTATACTACTGCAAACAATGAAATACGGGATATAAAATATTCGTTGAAAATAAAAATTTTGAGTATCAATGAAACATTCCCCTTTTCACATTTCTGCTTAATAATATCGTGTTTTGCCATACACGTCATCTGCTGCATCAAATTTTAACATTCTACAAACATCACCATTGCTTGATCGTCGTATCGTCAACTATATGCACACTTCAATTATCAACGGAGCTGTATTCATACTTAAATCCTCTGCCACTATGGAAATTACTATGACCACACTTGCTCCTCTGGGCAATATGGCCACCTGTGTCAAAGTTAGCAAGTTTGCCATTGAGACCTACCTCCCCGCCTCACGACCACTTTTCCCACCATCGCCACCCACAGCGGTGGTAGTCCCCGCCGCCTCCGCCACCAACCTGCGCACTATAGCCCTGTGCCAGTGTGAGATGCAATTAAGATTCTGCCTCTGGACGCATTGTCGCACCGCCGCCTCCACTGCCGCCGCCCATTGTCCCGGGGCTGTTCGTTAGCGCCGTCGCCAACCCTCGCTCGCTCGCCCGTCCTGAAACCCGTCGCTGTCGCCCGACGCAACGGCAGCGCGGGTGCGCACGCTCTCGTGGCCTGCGGCAAGCGCCTGAGACCACGACACAGCGCAGAGAGAGAGGCTTAGACCTACACTCCAGCTCAATTCTCTCTTCCCCTCCACTTCTGTACCCGGAGATCGATAAAGTATAACTCAATATAAATATTTGAATACAAATTTTATGAGGAAAGTAAATTCAAAACCCATTATATATTCGCGTAATTCCTGGAACACGTACTATTTAAATGATTTGTCATTGCATCAAGTTTGGAAATATGTCTGAAATTTTTTAATGTGAAAATCGTATTGTTACCGTAGAAAATTGTCTGTGGGTCCAAATAAGCTCTGAGAGGCGCGAGTATGCAACCCGTAAAACATGTAGGAAACCCGGATAATTGCCCCTGTCCATAACTTTGGACTTTCATATTCCGTTGCATGAAAATAACGATTTCCATAGCATATTTACTCTGTTTTTTTTGTTTTAAGAGATTGTAGTTAATTAGTAATGGTTGTCACCATTTCTTGATTGATATTATTTTTATATAGCTGTAGTATATGAGTGAATATTTTCATTAAGTGAAAATACATGTCTACTTTTTGATATTGTTTTTACATTTCCATGACATACATTTTCTGGAAAAATTACACAAAACTAATACTCGTACAATGAACTTTTATCTAATTCTCTTACTTTAATCATACATAGGTGCGGTCTAATTATTATGGTGTAGTTGTGCATGAGGGAGCAATGATGGAATTGTTTTACCTTTTTTTGAGCTGACAGGTGAAAATTTCATTCCAAAATGTGTTTATGGTGAAAATAATTATTCCGCTCTTGAACTCGTATTGCCCTGATGGAATTTAAATTCAGAAAATTTCTACTCATTGCTCAGTGTACGCGTATAGAGATAATAATGTATATGTAATAGTATAAGAACGAAATGTACTCACTTTATCAACTTTATTTCCAGCTCTTCTTTGAAGTCGTATCGTGTTGCTCTTCTAACATCTTCCCCTTTATTCTCAGCGACTTTATTTCGAGTAACTTTGGTGGCGTAGACCACAAGTCTCCTCTTACGAGTAATTCTTCTTTCATCCCATCCTCTGCCTTTTACTTCCAACTCCCATGTCCACTCCCTCCCCTTTCCCATCCCCACCCCATCATCACTTTCTTCCCACTCTGCAGTGAGTGCTCCACGCGAGAGCAAGGTCTACGTCACCGCGGTCCTGACCATAACCGCTGCGCTCTCCCAACCCTATTCCTTTCCCCTCCCCAAGTCATTCCCGCTCCTCCTCCGTCCCTGCCCCCGCTGGCAGTACTCATAAAAGATGCATCCGCGAGTAAAGCACGGTGTCCGCCACCGGAGTACATGTTTAATGAGGGAGCTGGCCGAGATAGCTGGTTGGGTGAAGGGGAGTAGCGAAGGCGCACAGCCGGCGGTTCACACTGGCCCACACCGCGCGCTTCGTACTTGACGTCGAGTTACTGGAATTCAAGGTGGCGGTGGAGTTCGTGTAATTCAATTGTAACGAATGGGATGTAGAAAATACCAAATAATTCACAAACTCTATTGACTCCGACTTCCTTGAAGTACTAATTTCTCATAAAATATTATCGCGATAATGTATTTCCGATATGTGTGAAAAAGGAGATTTCAATCGGTTTGTATTGTTAATATTTCTGAAAAGGGGTTACTATATTTACTTTTATTAATACCGTTACCTAGATTAAAATTTTAACTATATCAATGCAGACCTACTTAACAATTTTTTGAAGTGGTTTAAATGTTTAAATGAAAATATAAAAATTCGTACTTTATGTTGGGATAAGAATTTGACTCAGTGTTTTGAATGTACGAACTGCTGAGTAAGAAATCTAGGGTTAGATTCCCCCTCGGATGAACTGAGTGGGTATTAAAAATGGAGTTTCATTCACCTCTTGCGGACTAATGTTAGTTATATACCTTACGTTCCGGGTAATCTTGCATGACTCCGTCCCAACTCTTCATCGAAATATTGTGTGGTTCATAGGGCAGGGCCCCGTGACCAAACTTCTCTCCGGAACTTGAACTCAGAAGAATTTAATGTTATAACAAATCACTGCTTAGACGAGGATCTTAAGTTGGATTGGGAAAACGTCAAGATATTAGACAGGGAAAGTAATTATTATAAACGCTACATGTTCGAAGCGATACACATAATATCCTATGGAGAGTTTGAACTTACGTGGGATACGGATAAATTATCGAATATTTATTGAACAATATTATGATAATTTTTTTTTCTGTGCTTTTCTTTTTTTGGGTTGTTAAGTTTACGTAATTTCATCACATGTTACTGTGCAATTTACGTATCACCCGACGAAGTCTCAAAGCAATGACGAAATATTCTGATTGAAGTATAGTTTTTAGTTTGAACTAGGCCATTATAGTTATTAATTTAATATTATTATTTATGTTAAGTTGAATGAATATGGGAGACGGGACCTTCAGCTTAACGCACTGATGAGCTTTTCAACTGTGCTACCCCGATCGCCCCCACCATTGACAATAGGTCCCGTGTTCAGATCTCGGTAACGTCTCCCGTTTTCAATCAACAGAACATAATCAATCTGTAACCTGGTGGTGTAATTCACCTCAATTTAAGAGATTTCTGTAAATTTAATAATATAAATATTATCTTTCGTTTATAATTTTTCTCTCTCTCTTTCTTTGACACAAGTCTCGGCTATTTCCGCAAGACCAAGATCGTCACGTCTTTCCTTACTCACATTGCATTCTGGTCGCGCTCTCCCTCCATTGGTTTGAAGGGCCTTGGGATTCGATTTGGCAGCAGCAGCAGCCGCCGCCGCCGCCCTTGCTTACCCTCTCCCTTTTGGCCCTTTCTCACTACAGTCTCCTTCGTCAAACGCTCTCTCCCAGGGCGAAGGAAAGGAAAGGGCACTCGATCAGTGGACGCTTGTGTGAGCGAGGACGTGCTTGCGTAACGGGGTGCGGAGTCGAAAGGGTTACGAACATACTCTCCCTAGTAGCTTACTCATCCCGACTGTAATGGAGAATATCCGTAGTTATGGAGCGCTTTTATTCCTGCTCGTGGAATATCTCCCTGTTCGTGAAGTATGTTCTTGAAAGGTGCGGTTATTGAATCTCTATACCATTACCCTTGAATTTTATCATATCCAGATTTATGAAATCTATTTCTCTCCAAACTCATTTTCTTCTTTTACTGCTGCTGTTATTGAGCTATAGATTGAATACGCTCAAGCAGGGGTTGGCAACCTGCTGTCCGCAGAGACTTTAATTTTTATACCTGAACATTCTCAATTTTTTTACGGGATTAAATTATAATTTACGTTTGATTCAACAATTTCAAATTATTACTTTCGATATCTATGTGGCCCGCAAGCCATGAAAGGTTGGACTTCCAGACCCATGAATGTGAAAAAGTTTTCTGACCCATGCACTAATGCTTTACTTAAGTTCTCCATAAGTAACATCAGAATCCCATCATCATACCCTCTGNAATGCTTTACTTAAGTTCTCCATAAGTAACATCAGAATCCCATCATCATACCCTCTGTGATGCAAAGGAGTGGTTCTCGTTTTTTAAAGATGTGTAATATTTTAATCCTCTTGTAATGGCATTAGGTATTTTTATACGTGCAACCATTCCAACCCATACACAGCAACCCATGTGGTTACAGCTTTATATTGGAATCTTATGTTAAAACAAAACTCTTTCGACTCTCTATCTAAATCTCGTGTGAAACACGCAATTTAAAATCAACATAGATAAAGAAATGAATACCCGACAGTCACCATCTCTTGGTGTTCTTTAATGGGGACGAAATATCCTTCAACTTCATTCAACCAAGAATTACTTCACTTGCACATTAAACTGGTTTTGTTGTACAAATTAAATGCAGAAAATTACTTCATTCACGAAATAAGAGAATGGTACTTCAATTTTCGTACGTTTCTGCCAACAGTATATTATACATTAAACTGAATAAGCTTGTTTTCTAAGAGAAAGTACATTCTCATACTTTCAATTTTTCGTTTACCGTGATATATTCGCATATGATTTCATGCACTTTTTTTTTTGGAACTGAATACTTATTTTTCGCACATGAACGTTACATTCACACATATGTTAAATGTCACCAAATTTTTTTTTTAAAAAAAAGTCGTGTTATTGAGACTTGCGAAGCATTGATTTGAATATTTGTAACCCTATTTTGCACAAATGTTATATTCGTAAAAATAGATAATGGAATTGAGTGTGATAGAGTCGGAGGAATTTTCCTTGACATGCGTCCAGGCTACTTTCCTTTCAGTGGCCGCGTGTGTTCTCGCTACTATTGCGTCGAACACTTTTTTTCCCGCCCGCCCTCTTCACTCTGCGCCCAGGCGTCCGGTGGCTGCGTGTGCAGAATATGAAGGAAGGATGTGGACACTTCAGCTGGGCGACGGACTTTCGCTGAGAAAGGCTGTGACGGACATGCTACACGAACAAAAGAAAGCGCCCAGGCGAAAATGGAATTTTTCTTTTGTTTTCGTTTGGATATTAAAAAAGACTTTCGTTGCGCTGACGCAAGTGATTCATGGTTCAGTTGAATTTTATGTTTTTGTCACTCTTAAAATATTCTCCAAATGTTATTTTCAATTTGTCGGGGATCATTATTCTCACTTATTCTAGCACCATATTATAGAGTATTTTATAAACTTCCTTGTTTATATGAGACAGTTAAATTTTCCTTTATCCTAAAGTTATTATTATTGTTATTTTAATTTTAGCTAGTCCTTTCTTTAAGTAGATTCTTCCAGGAGTAGCTTTAATAGCTGTACTGACAGTATTTTTCTCATAAAATTTCATTAGTCGTGAACCTAATTGTTTCAAGTTTTCCTTCATATAAGAAACCGAAGTTGTATTTCCTTTTAGTTTTTAAGTGTTAGCTAATTTTTTTTTCTAGAATTATCAAACCATCAACGATACATAGAAAAAAAAATAGTTTTTTTAAGGTAAAAATTCTGCATTGAACTCTTTCATTATTTTATCATAATCCAAAATATCTTCTATCTTGAAAACAACGAATCACATAGCATACGCACTCTCAGGGTCATATCAGATGTTCCTGAACTCCACGTATAAGGGTTGACTAAGCACGTTAATAGGAACAAAAAATAACAAAGGAACACATGTCCGTAAATGTATTCTGAATAAGATGAAATAACTCGAGGTCAGAGTAAGAACCAAAGGAAATAAGGTATGTAAAGTGCTTTGTCAAGGGAATTGAGAATATAATATACGTTCAAAGTTCAACAACTTCATTTTACAGCAGATGTACAAGTAACTGACCGATATAGACCTCGACAAGACTACAGGTAGAACATACTAGCCAATACACGCGACTTCGGTGCGTGGCAGATGCTGGCTGGAACATCAGACTGAAAGTTGAACATACTTTGAACATATTTTGTAATTTTTTGTTGTAGTACTTTCAACACCTACATCTTTCTCAATTTCTGTAATACAGAATTCATACATTTTTTACTTTGTATTACACTCTGTCTTTGTTTTATATGCTCCATGAGACATTTCCGGACATGTGTATCTTAATGAATTTTGGTTTCCATTAATGTGCTCTATTATCTCTCATATTTTTTACGTGAAGGTCTGGGACACTCTATTACTCTCCCACTTTGACTGTGTGATATCCATTGCAAGGGTTACGTGTTCGAAGCGCCGCGTGGTGATGCGAGCAGATGGGTTGAGATGTGGGGAATGTAAAGTCACCATCCAGAGGGCGCAGACTGTGATTGGTGGAGGGTTGGGAGGGGGAGGGGGTGTGTGGGAACGTGAACAGTTGAAGGGCGCTTCTGTCGTCCCCGTTGCTGTCGGTAGAGAGCTTTCCGTTGTCGAGAGCTTTGCACACTTCGGTGTGTGCTTGTGGAGAGGGTGTGCATGTGTGATGCGGAAAATGTCATTTCAGATTAAAAATATTCTATCGTACATTATTATTATTACTTAAATTCGTTATAACGAAGTTAATTTGTTATTATACTTACTATTTTATTGGGTTCAGGCAGGGTAATTGTAAACAAGATTTGAACGTTTATCTTTCACGCCTCAATATCAATGTCTTAAAACGTAATAATAATAATAATAATAATAATAATAATAATAATAATAATAATCCCACTAACTAAACGGGTAACTCTCCTACTTCCTAAATTTTTTGTAACGAAGATTCCAAGTTTAAAATGTCCCTCACCTATTCGTCTGTGTACAATTATCCTACATTTTTACAATTACCCCTGTGATAAGATAGCATTCAGATATTTTCTTTTTCAGATAAAATTTCTCATCAGCTAGACGTCACTGTTTTGCGATTCCGAAATTGCAAACTTACTTGTTAGCGTTGTCAATTCTTCCAATTCATCTCCCAGAACTTATTGACTCCCATAATGGCGTTAAGATCATTTGTTTACAACCCCTTTGTAACCAAAAATAAAATATACCTCAGTCTGTTGGTCTGGAATGAGTTTGCATCACGAACAGTGCAGGAATTTTCTTTGAAATCTTCTGTCTATCCATTTCATAACAGCCTAGTTGTCAAGCAAATGAAATTCCATGCTTGTACTGAATTAGTAATGTCATGTGATGGATTGGCATGTTTGCTTATTGACTACTGCGTTTTTGATGCTAACATTATTGGCAATTCATGGAATATTATTCAGTTTTACCTCAAATGAAATTACTGTTTCACCTACATTTTGTACAAAATGTCATTATGGCATATGTGACAGACAAACATTTGAAATTATTAACAAAATTAGGAGCTTCTGCGTCCTTTTATCTCTTTATTATGCTACTGACGATCAAATTTTAACCATGTTTCTCATACTATTTTTTTTTTAATTTTTACATTTTGAGAAAGTACGAACGCTCTTTAAATGTTTTATTCCATGCAAATTAGTTATTAGGGGTTGAAAAAGCAAAAATGATGTATGTGTTTTGATGTGAAACTTTACTTGTTGTTTTTGAGGACGGTTTGATGGCTCTAACGAAAAACCAACTAACTGTGGTGAATTGAAAGCGTCCGCAAAAATGTAAACCTTTTAAACACGAGTTTGAGAAACTTTGCCAAATGCTTATGTGCATGTTGCGAATGAAAAGTGCTATTTTACAAAAAAAAAGGACAAAAATGGTCCTTAATTTGTGCATTTGTTACAGAATTTTAAATACGATGTTTTATATTTGTAAAATTAAGAGACGACGATGTTTCAAAGTACAACTCAATTGCATGACATTGGAAAGAGTTTTATTTATGGAAAAGAAATATACTTTTTGAAAATATAATGCGATTTGGATTATTTATACTATTGATAAAAAACATTGCTGAGTTAAAGCAAATAAGATATTACACAGACACTGTCAGCAATGACATGCTCTCGTAACCAACGACGTTGATGTAAATACTTCACATAATCAAATTTTATTTTATGCCTATAAGAAAATTAAATTACAATGGAAAATCGAGTCCATTTGTTGCTCTACGAGTATGACGTCTCAGATTAAGAGAACTGCGTACACAGGAACGTCTGATTCAGGGTTTAATTACGTCTTGTGGGTATCAAGGGAAAGTGATTGGGAAAGGAATTTAAAAGTCGTATAAATTTTTGGAAAGCTAATCCAACACTCTGATCGTAAAAAATAAAGAGTATAAAAACGTAATTTTAGCTGAGAATCTTCGTAGATTTTGTAGGTGAACACTATTGCTGTAGTTTGGGTGACATGTGGTGAATAAACGAAGCACGATCTCGTTCGCTAACCAGAGCGCGCTCCGACCGAGACCGCTTTGGGTTATAACATTTTCTACTCAGTGTCCTTAAACCTCGGGGAAGTGACGATAAAATGGAGAAAGGACTTAAAGCGAAGTGAATGTAATGTAACAACTGAAAGGTGCGTTTCTTAGAACTGTTGCAGTACTAACGACTGCTGTGGTCTGACTAGTATGACTTCAAGAGATCATCTGTTTCTAACTAAGTGTGACATATCGCTTTCACTGTTTTTTAATTACTTAGTTGAGATTTCACTCTTTTGTTGACAGTAAATTTCTTTAAATGTCCCCAATCTGAAAATTATTAATCCATATATCATCGCTGTTCATATTTCATTTCATTTTATTCTACAAAAGTCACAAAAAGTGATCAAATATTTCAAATGGTATCATAATGAAATCGTTCGTACACTCTACGGAACAAATTGCGTTGTTGTCAGCCATGTGATCTAGATTGTACAGATTTTCCACTATCTTAATTCCTTCCTATCCTAATTAATCTGGATAAAAGAGATTTGTCACTACCTCAGATCTATAATATTTGCAATAAAAAATATAAAATTACTATAAAAATATACTTTTTAATATATTTAAAGTAGATAAGCGTGAAGAACTTTCGATAAATTTACCTCTTTTTTTTCTTATTATTCAATTTTCGTATTTTCATATCTTAATTAGTCAAGCGCATCTTTAATTTATATACTGTATTCACTTCTACAATATTTAGATTTTCCTTTTCTGATGGTNCGTATTTTCAAATCTTAATTAGTCAAGCGCATCTTTAATTTATATACTGTATTCACTTCTACAATATTTAGATTTTCCTTTTCTGATGGTCTTAAGTTTTTGGTTCCCCAAGAAGTCGTTTCATATTTCGTCGAGGAATGTATTTCTTCTCCCATTCTCTTGACTGCATTTAATATATATATATATATATGAACAGACATTGTTGGACTCAAATGTTGGATAACAACTAGCAATAATTCTAGAACACCTGACCGCTTAACTCTATGACTCTGTAAAGGGCTCTAATGACCTTGCCGTTGA
>NNCF01126301.1:477828-671411 GCA_002313205.1 Laupala kohalensis
AGATGATAAACGAGAATACTGGATGAGATGAATATTAAAGCAGCATTTATACGAAGATGTAAGATATTGGATTGAGGATAAGGATTGCAGCGTGGCGACAACCCGTAACCATATGTATGATAGCAGAGTTAAAGTGTACTCTTACACTGCATTAACGTGATGCAACGGAGGTTAACTTCCTGTAAAGTTGTGTTGCCATAAAACTTGCGAGGTAGCTCGTAACCGGTTTTAACTGCGTGTGCATAGTTAGCTTAGATATATACTTAAGTATGAGAAGAGCAGTTACAGAAGCCTTGGATAGAGGGTAACCAAGAAACGTTTGAGAGAATAAATGAGGCTGTAGATTACACGGGATGGAATAGTCTTAAGATGTTTAGAGCAAGTCTTCATTACCACTTCAATTTATTTTGTATGGGGATCACAAATTGTAATATCTAATTCTTTCACATATTTCTATAAACCAAGCAAAATCTAGTGATTTGGTCTAAGAAAACTAGTATAGATATGGATATATGATGATGGTACGGGAGATGTTAGGATTTCCTTGTGATTATATAGGTTATCGAATATAATACGGTTTAACAAGTTTTTTATCTCACAATCTCCCCAAGAGCCCCGAAATCAAATAGCAGTAAAAAGACAATCAATAAATGTGAAAATTTTCAATACTTTCAAAACTTTTACATGTAAAACATGATTTCGATAAAACTTGGTTATCTTGCAATTTTTTATCTTATATTAATGGAAAAGGCTAATGGCAAGTAGATAAGAGCGTAACACGAAATGTAGTCTGCTAAGATTGGTGCTAAATTATCATCATCTATAAATTCTTTAAGAGTATATGATGTTACCAATGGATTGTCTATTCTTGGAAGTATCACTTCTTTCTATGATTAACTCATGTCCCTTTGCTGTTCTCTTTTAAACAATCTTTGATCTTCCTTTACCACTCCTCGGGTTCCAGATCAGAACTTCTTTTTCTACGTGAGTCTTCTTGAATGCACGTACTACTTTTATTTCTGCTGGTGTAATACTTTTGTTTGATCTGATTAGCTAACATTTGTAGCCACTAGAAGTTAAAAATTTGGACAAGATGATTTTCAAATTTTTCCTATTGAGGGTTGAGACATTTGCCAAATGTTGTGGAGTTTCATTTTCACTCCAAGTGTTATTCTGAAAATGTCTTTTGAAGCAAAACTGCTCCCAACTCCTTTAAAGATTTATGCTAATGATTGATGGACCAGTGCTATACCATGTATCAACGTATTGAGGTGGACTGAATTCTCACTAACTTAATAGTCAATGATGTGGTTTTTGACTTAAATTGTTGTGATCATTTACTATAGCCGGAAACAAGAAAACATTTCTGAGCATTTCATTTGGATAGGGATTATTATTATGTAAATATTTGGAAATTTGAATCTTGTATAGAAAACATATACCTCGTGGGCTGGATTGAATTTGATTTGTGTTCAGTGTATTTGATTCGGTTTGTACTTGTAGGTATATGGCGGTAATGGAAGATATTATAATATTAATGAAATGCATTTAAACAAGCTCTTCAGCTAAGTAATGTTGAAATTAGTTTGTATATTACTCATGTTTATTCGGCGTGGCTCTATGATGAGTTGCTGGCTGAATGGGGATTCATCACATCTGAGCATCCAGACTGTCTCCCAGACCCACTCTGCTTACTGTAAAATGAGTACCGAGTCTATCCTGGGGCAAACCAACCGAATCGAGATGCTGACTACATCTTCTCGTAATATAATTATGGAGCTCCACTCTTTGTGAACCCCTTGAGCGTCTTCTTGACCTGTTGTGGGACAGTTTGTTAAAAATTTCATCACTGTTTTGTATTTGCATATTCCATAGAAATTAACTGCGAGATGTAGGACGATTAATATCGATTTTACAGTTTCCATTTGAACTCTAATTTGAGGATTGCGTTGTTGATTCAATTCAATTACTGCAAAGTGGAGGTTACTCGTGATTGTAATAAGTGTGGGGTGCGGGGTTTTAGCTCCATGTATCGTTACAGAGACTTGCTTTATATCGGCTGAGTGGTAATTACTGGAGCAGCAAATATTTACATTTTGAAATATGATGCATTTCAGTGATTGGACCGTGGGATATTTAATGCAATCTATTAGGTTTAGTATTTCTGTTTTTGTTAAACGGAAAAATATTATTGATAAATTGGGATAAATAACTTTGTTCCCTTAACTCTTCATATAAATACCAAAGCTATATGGAATTTTGGGTTTATATGAAAAAATAAAATACTTCTGTTTTTTTAAAAAATTTATCCTTATATTAATTGTTTTCTTCATAACGTTCATATTCATCATGTGTTCATTGAAAAATGTTACCACAGGAGAGATATTTTTTGTTCGAAGCATCTACGGTGACGAAATGTTTCGGTGAGATTTGTTTAAACTTTTGGTTTCTTACAACAGTTATCAATTATTTTTCGTTATACGCATCTCACACTGTGTTGTGAAGAAAACTGCATGATAAGTTATGTAGAAGTACTGAAGAAGAAACATGTTATGTCCCTGAAGATGCTTCGCAGAAAAGTTTTATTTCCTGTGGTAACTAATTATTTCGATTAACCTTACCATAAATGTATTCGCGATTCACACAACTAATCTTTTAAAAATAATGATAAAGAATTCAATTAATCTGAGTTAGTGCTCCCTGACAATGTAAAAAGCTCGTGTAATAACTCTGGAAAAGTAACCTCTTCTGATGTAGCGTTGAAGGTGGAAATAAGTTTGAGCTCGTGAATGGAGAAAACAAGTGGAATAGTTTAAGCGTTTACATTCCTTGCTTAAGTTTACATTCCTTGCAGTGGGTTGAGGAACGCCAAGCTGTGCTGTGTAGTTTGTGAGGTATGAGACACAAGTATGTTGGCGCTGTCTGGTTTTTTTTCTTCTTTCTTTGAATGATAGCGGGTGCATGGAAATGTGTTGGTCGGTTCTACTTCCTCTGTTGGCTTTTATAATTTACTTTTCGTCAATTACCCCGCCATTGCGTCGTTCATCATTTATGTGCATGTGTAGGGCTGGTATGTTACGCATATTGAAATATATAACCGATGATCGAGAACATAAATAAAATTAACTTTTGTAAAATAAAATACCGACGAAAAAAATTTTAAATTATACCCAATTTTTACATGAAAATATACGAATATTTCTTGACTAACAACATTCATTGTTACATGAAATATCAAAAGAAAATGATACAACAAAATAAAATTTCCACTTCTTCATAAAAAAACAATATATTCTCAATAACGACTCGTTTGTCACTAGTAGAAAGCCCCACTCGAAATTAGGTTCGAGTTTTTAATAAATGTTGGTTTTATTTATCGATTTAATGCTGCTATTATTTCAAATCTCGGATAAGAACATAGAAAATTTACATGATATATTGAAGGTCTTGTCAAATTCTGGTACTTAATTGTTCGTACCTGTAATGCACAACATATTATTATTATTATCTTATATACTTCTTGCACGGCTCAAATGATGTAGAGACCGGTTATCTTTCATATTTTCTCCAGAGTAATTTCACAACACCTTCCTTATAATGTATGCAGTTACGAGGAGAGCTATTTCCTGAATATCCCTTTTAAGTAGTGTACCGGGAATCGTCGCCAAGTTCTTGGACATCCCGCGAGGTAACATTTCCAGAGTCCCAGTGATTATAGGAATGAAAACTGTTTTCATTTTCCACATACGGCTAACTTCAGTAGCAAGATCTTTGTATTTAAGGCGTTTTTCAGCTTCTTTGTCGACTCTATTTTTGTCACCAGGAACAGATATATCTATTAACAGGACTGACTTTTACTCTGTATCCCTTATAACTATATCTGGCCTGTTGATTGAAGATTGTAAAGCAAGGTTACGTTGCCTATAGACATCACTGGATGTTCGTACCATTTTGCAGGGGTAGTTGGATCTTGCTATGCCCGACATATCTGCCAATGATCGTAGCTACAGATGTTATTACGTCGCCTTAGATATTCGTCTTTCGCCAAAGTTGGACAGGCAGAGACGATGTGGTCAACCCCTTCAGACCGGCATCTATCATCGACTGTGGTTTTATGGACGAACTTATCATAGTGCCTTGTTCTCAATACTTGGTTCTTTGGATGTAGTAATGATGGCTTCTGTCTCTGGTTTCTGCCTCCCCTTCTTAAGTCATAAATGTGGGTTTCGCAAGTGTTCATCCTTTTGAGAAATTGTCCATACAAGTTCTTGTTTGCCGAAGTTTCCTTGAGTTTCTTTTGTAGAATTATTTTAGCATCGAACTGGTCAATGAAAGCACTATCTATGCTATCCTTAGGTTTTTGGCATCATTTACTCATTATGTCACGTGCACTGCTTACAATTCCATGACCTTTCTGGGCGTCCAGTCTAATGATCTGTTTAAGAAACGGATCTCCACGGTGTGCCATCATCAACTCCCCTAGTCCCTCAATAGCATATTCGTAGGCTGATTCTAACTGCCGGAGTCCCCTTTCCCCATGTTTTCGGGACATGTAGAATCTAGCGACATCAGCTCTAGGATGTAAAACGCCGTGAATAGTGAGGACTTTGCGAGTTTTCCGGTCCATTCTCAGAATTTCTTGCTGAGTCCAATCTAACACGCCAAAGTTGTATTCCACAACAGGAACTGCCAAGCTGCCTATAGCCATTAATTTGTTCTTGCAGTTCAGTTCAGTTCTTAAAATTTGTCTCCTGAAATATTCCATCTGAATCGACTGTTTCATGCTTTTGTTAGATATAGAATCATTTTCTTCAATGTCCAAATATTTGTAGTATTTCCCTGGTTCCAATACTCTTATTATTGTTTCACTATTCATTTCGACGTTTTCAGATCTCACGCTTTCAGAAATTTTGGCGCATTTGTCTATTCCAAATTCCATGCATTACTAAATCTTTTCACTATGAGCAACACTTCTTCGAGAGTCGTGTCATTTTTGACGAATAATTTTAGATCATCCATATAAAAGAAATGGGTGAATGTTTTCTCATTTTTGAATAGTTTATATCCAAAGTCTGGTTGTGTAATTGCCTTGAGAGTGGGATAAGGCACATACAAAACAAAAGAGGTGATGAGGAATCACCTTGAAAGATATCTCTTGATATTTATAGTTCTAGATTCCCCTCTATAAAATCCGGGAGGGATCAACTTCGTGCGCCAGCTTGACATTCCCCTTCTGCAAAATTGGATAATATTTGGGTGTATACTATAAAGTTCAAGTAACTGCAGGATCCAATTTTGAGGGACACTATCAAAAGCTTTGAGGTTTCAGTTCTTTTCATGCCATAGAAAGGTTACGTTTCTTCACTTTTACTTGTTTCATTGTGGACTTGTTCAGGAGTAAAATTTCTTTGCAGCCGTAAGAACCCTTGCGACAACCTTTTTATTCGTTCGGTAACAAGTCAATCAACTGAACGCGTTTGTATATTTTTTTGCAAGAGTTACGGTCATGATCTTGTAGAGAACTGGCAGGCATGTTATAGGTCTGTAGTTNAAACCCTCTGTCATCCAATTAGGCGTGTCTGCGCCTTGGATAATATGGTTTATTGTATGGATATTCTTATTATTTAGGTGTAACACGAAGTCTCATTAATTCTTCTATCGGCGCTGGTAACTTCTACGCACCTGGTGAGATGACTAAATATTGGTGTGACTATTATCATCGTCTTCATCCGCGATTTATTTAAATGCTTCCCTGGAGAATATCTGATGAAAAGTACCCATGGCTTCATCAGGATTTGAACTACGGTCGGTTAATTTACAAATGTGTATGAAAATTGTGAGAAAAATATTTAAATGTGTAAATCCGCCTTTGCGTTAGGGCCATTGATCGAAATTCATGGGATGAATTCCGGAGAGTAAATATGTTTACTGTCCTCCATGTGGTCATGCGCAGTTCCTAACTCCTTTTTTGATAATAAATTTATTTATATTTATGTTTATTCAGGTTACATATATTAAATGGTATCTCTTAAATCCTTAATACATCAAGTCTCGTTCATGATGTAAACACGCATCGTGTCATAATCTACATCTTTCACCCCATTTAATCGAATTATCTTCACACTGTTCACGCAGTATATTCAACTCGCCTCCAGTCTACAACCATGAGCGCACGATATGCGATCTCATAATTTCCATGACCCGTTACCTCTTCCGCCTGTAGTGTGGCTTCCGTTCACGCCTACCTCCGTTATTACGGCAACTGTTTTCACAGCCGTAGCGACGGACTCCCTATTCCCCTTCCCGACCCATTCCCCTCCCCATTCCCTCTCCTGACCCTCCCTCACCCCCTCCACCCACCGTGTCACACGCCGCACGCGTTCACCTCTGTCGCGTACGTTGAAAAAGCGAGCGGTGCGAGGCGCTAGCGAGGCAGCAATTAATAGTCGGTTTAATTACCCACGCAGGCATTGGCGCCCGTACACGCCACTTCCCGCGCCACTAAAACCCGTGGTGATACTTCGTCTCTTTTCTCTCGCGAATAAATCAGAGTAGCTGCGCAGACACTGGGTGGTTTTTAGCCGCGCTTCTTTAGATGCTCGTCTAAAANCGAATAAATCAGAGTAGCTGCGCAGACACTGGGTGGTTTTTAGCCGCGCTTCTTTAGATGCTCGTCTAAAACTCGCGGTACAGAACAGCACATTGTCATCTGTACTGTTATTATCGTTCTCTTGTACTGCGTGAACAATTCTGCGGCTTTTGGTGCTTTTCTACCTCCTCTCGAATTCTTTATTGTACTTAATGTGTAATTACAAATTCTTCTGTGTAATTAATGCATTTGTTAATCTTTGGTTCAAATTATTGCCAAGATTATATAAATTCCCAAATACTTTTTTCACTGACTTGATAGTACCTCAATTCTTAGCTATCTGAAAATTAGGTGGGAAATGTAAAAAGAATGAAACTAAGTACTCAGGATACATAAGTTTATTGAAAAATTCTTTTAAAAAAAATCATGTACAAATTGGGAATATAAACTACTATCACGCCCTTCGCTATGGATCTACTAAATCCTCGAGGCCAATATATTTCTTTTTGTAATTTCTGTTCGAGGAGCACGAAACATGTTAAGTGACATCTCCACCGAACACTGGTGTTATTTATTAATATCCTTGTATAGTGTCGTTAAACCGCCTGCGAGCCGGTAAAATGAGCTTTAATTCATCAACTTAATATTGTATAAAATGTGACAAAATATATTCTCATTCTCTCCTCTGTTGAGTTTAGCTCGTAAAATTCGCATAATGGCTAACAGCTGCTGAATAAGAAGGTATTCACTGGCTTAATGTTAACGATGATATGAAATAAATATAGAAACAAATTCCTCATAATTCAGTTTGTTTTATGCTTTTTTGGTTGTGTAATGGGTATTCAATTGCTGATGTTATATTACAGTCTGCAAAGAATGCACTCTTCTTGTTGATGGACATTCCAATGTGTGTTGTTATACATGCTCCGCAGCGATCGTTTCTACCCGCTGCCACCAGTCTAACACCCCGCTTCCAAAACACTCGAGCCGCGTAGGCCGTAATGGCGTTCTGGTTCCCTGCATTGTAAATTTGCGACTGGCAAATAAAATAAAAGCTGCATCTGGCTTGTTTTTTAAATGTGATTCATAGGCCACACTTAACGAGGGGCACCCATGAGCCAGTCTGTGCACTTGAAACAAAACATGACCGTCGGAGAAGGGAGTGGGATGGGGAGATGTGAAGGCGAGCAGTGAACACGAAATGTAGCCACATTTGAGTCTTTTAGCTGCCTCTTGTTTGAGATCAGGAAAGATTTATGAATGTGAAACAAATATTTTGTTCATATGTACCGCTATGAATTTCGGGAATTTAAATAAAAAACTGTAATTATTATATTATTAAATTATGAACTTTTCTTTAATTTACAACCTTGTAGCTAGGATTTAGGAGACTGCATTATTTATTTAAAAATTTAACGAGGGCCTAAATCGTGGCTGGAACATACAGTTGTGTGTCTGTAAAAATTACATATTTACGTCTTCTCGGTATGGGTATATGCAGTTCAAATATCGTATACATAATTAATGCTTTGCAACCCTATAGCTGAATGGGTATTCACATCTCTAGTTCCAATCCGGAGTATCCTTAAATTAATACACAAACATGGAACAAATTTTGAGAAACTACAATCATGTGTATGACTCTCGTGATAAGATTAAAATTCTCTACTCATTACGAAGACATGCTTTGTGCTATTAAGCACGATGATAATAGCACAAAACATGTCTATTAAGTGATTTAGTGTTTTATTACTTAACATTGAGTATTTTGAGAGTTGATATAGTGTTTCACTAAAAGCCAGTTTAAGCGTTATTTCAAACAATTAGATGGATTCATGTGAAATGCGAGGAGTTTTTAGTTTTAAGCGAGGAGTAACTCCTTGTTGGTGTTCGATGTCTCATTAACACACTGTAGAAGTTGAATGAGCGATTTCGTCTACCTGAAAAATCTTTGATTACGAATTATCTTTACAAGGAGACTTTCTGGATTCGGTAAAGTATGGACACGTTTCTGACTCTAAAATATAGTAAACCCCCTTTTTTTAAAGCCTTTTAAAATTACAATACTTAACAATTACAATTTTAATAAAATACTAAAACATACATTTCGTGTGTGAGATTGTTTCCTTTTAGAGTTTTGTTTGAATTTTTTATTATTTGTTACATTTCATTAGTTTATAAATGATTTTTGAAACGAATTTTAGGTCACTGTTTAATAAAATGTTACTTCTGGAAATTTAAATTTGCTGTAATATTAATGTAGCAACTGCATATCTGTTAAGGTTATCAGTATTTGAATTTACTGAACCTGAAAATTGATATCATAACAAAGCGTTCATTTAGCAAATGTTTCCATTATTGTAATGGCATTGGTGATTGACTAGAAATGTGTATATTAAATTTATTTCCAGCAATTTCGTTTCAAAAAGTTAAATCGAAAAAAAATCAAAAAAACAAACAAACAAAAGAACTTCGACCTATGAATTGAAATTATTTATTTTAATGCTATTAATTGCGATTTTGACTCGCCCATTTAAACAATTGAGTTACTAAAAGCGTTAAATGTATTGGGTGTGATAAATGAAAACGGTTGAAATAGAGAGAATTTAAATACGTCCGTCTGAAATTAAAATAGGAAATACGCGAAATAATTTAGACAATTCAATAACTCGAATGTTACATAATTTGAACATTTACAATTACTGTTAGAACAAAATGTAAATATTACTTTTTATTTCACCGCACTGTAAGTGATACTGTTATTCAGAATTTGATATTGATCCTTCTAATTTCCCAGATGAAGTACTAATATAGCTGAAAACGGGTCTATAATTTATTATATCGCAGTGCTTTTTAGGGGTATTTTTACAATATCATACAATTTTCAGTCTTGTTCAAGTGTTAAATCCAAATTAAAATTTCCAGTCAAGTTCATATGTATCAGATGTTATTTTACAAATTACAAAAATTATTTTACAAAATACAAACTTCGTGTGACCACGTGGAAGACAAACTAATTTACTTTTCGGACGAACAAAAACAAGGGACCATCCCATCAATCTCTGCAAGGGTCCTAAGAGAGAGAGAGAGAGAGAGAGAAAGCTACGTGTTATAATATCAAGAGAATACCAACAAATTTTGTATTTAATGGAATACAAAAAAGTTATTCTTGAGTATGTAATGAAACTTTGTTACTATTGACAAATACAAATTTGGTTTATGTTGCATATGAGTATTTTTGTTGCTTGTGATTTCGGCTGCAAAATGTTTAATACCTTTCCCATCAGTAACATTCATTTTTAATATTTTTGCTTGATTGGACCTATAATATAAGCGATCGATCTTGCATTGCGACAATTTATCTGCCGCAGCCATCAGCAGGAATATGATTGCGCCACTGTTTGGAACGAAATTTCCCGCTACGATTCGCAGATTCCATCTGGCGATTGGCATTAACTTTTTTTCGCGAACGCTGCCACCAGCGAAACGAACGGTGAGTGACGTAGCTATGAGTAGAGTGAGGTCGGACGGAAATGCAAAGCGCAAATGAAGATTTGCAGATTGCGTTTCGCATTTTCATGCAGATGCATGGTTGTCGCGTGCGGTTGATTGTGTGTGTGACCTAGGAGATTTCATATTTGGGAGAGATGACGTCCGTGATATATACGGCATATGCGATCCAAAATGATCTCTCATGATACTAATGTGACTTAATTCTCTAAAACAGTGTAACTAGTTGGATTAGTATCTCGGTCAAATATCACACAAGAGGGTTTGTGGGTTTTGTTAGAGGGAGCACGAAAGTCATAAAACCTTCACACTATCGTCGATAGGTGCATTTGTGAACCCTACAAAGCCTTTTCATGAAAACAAAAATGAAATATAATATTGTGGATAACTTTGTCAGATGAAAATGGCGACGAACAGAGAATCGAACCCGGAACTCCTGCATTGATCGATTGTGTGAACGGCTGGTATAGTGGTAAACACTCCTGCGATAAATGCCATTTTCATCTGACCGAAAGTTATCTAATATGTTCTTCTAGGTACACGGAAAAAATATACGCATAATATTCTAAAGTCATAAATGTTATTCTTGAGGAAATGGTCAATCGTTTATTTCTCATTACACCAAGAGCCGATTCAAACTAATTTTCCTCCTAAACTCATCCAAGAAATATGCGAAATTTAACTGAGAAATTCATTTGCCATTTATTTTTTAAATTTAAATTTAAAATATTTATATCGGAAACTTCTGTATAGTTTCTTTTGTACTTTGATGTTATGCTACCGGAAAAAAGTGTTCATATAGCAGAAGAAAAAAAGTTAGTATAAATGATTTTTTTTGTGGCACAATATACTGTACGGTTTGATACTGTACATATTTTTGATTTTGTGACAAAATAATTTGTATAGCGACAAGAAAAAAATTAATGCTTTATTATTTTATTCAGATTTTCTGTAAGAATAGAAAGCATTGTGATGGGAAGAAACATCATAGTTTGTTAGAAATTTTCTGAAGATGTTTTTGAGTGTTCCGAGCAAAAGAAATAAGAGTAGGGGAATATGAAATGTGGTGAGTAGATACGAATTGTTAGGGATGGCAGATGTGTCTTTGTGCATGAGGCATGTGATCAGTGGAGAACGCGGAAGTGCAAAAAGAAAGAAAACAGAAATTGCAGATTTGATATTGATGGAGTGTGTAGAACACAACGTAGTGGACGGGAATTGAACTTTAGGTGACCTGTAAAATGGAATATTTGAAAATGGAATGGTTCTGAAGCAGAAGAGTTGGGATAGATAGAGAGGGAATTCTGGCAGTTCTGTGATGCGCATTCTCATTGTCACTGTAGTATTTGTAAATGGGAAATGGAGTGTGCTATTAAAACTTTACTACAAGGGGCGGTATGCAGTAGGATGTGGGTGGTTGGGCTATTGTTAGTAGGTGGACTGGTTAGCTGGATTTTACCAACAACTAGTTTTAGTGGGAGTAATTAGTAATTGTAAGGGTTAGTAATGATTAGAGTAGTAGAAGGTAGATTAAAGAAGAAGGGTCCGCTTTTCAATTGCAACAGCTATATAAAGCGAGACATTGTAGTGCAAAGCTTCAATTATTTCTGGCAACCTGGAGTGTCTTGGTGACGAAGAAGCACGCTAGTCTAGAGCCACCCGGGGGGAACGGGCCGTGACATGTGTTGAATGCGCATTGATTGTCTTATATTTTTTCTACCATTGGTGCCCGTTGAGGATAATACCAACAACTATTATCTTCACGGATTGGAAAGAGTTAGGGTAAAAATAATGAATGTGAGACGACTTATTCATTGAGTCTTGAGTGACAAGCATGTATTTTTAATATCAATAGTTTTGTAATATTTTTTTGTTGATTTTTCTAAATTAGTGTAGGTATTTGTGTAAAGTATTTTATTGATTGACTAGTTCCGTAATGCCTTTATATTTTTTTACACAAATGTCACACATTGTGACTTATTATCACTTAGCCCCTGCAATCAAACACATTGTCCTGTAGCTTCTCTATTAATAATTTGTAACTCGTGTATCAGTAGTCTCTATCTAGTGAGTTATGCTCAGGTAAGTAACATCCCATTATTCATTTTGCTTGGTGAAATTATCTCTACCGCTGGCACTAACAGCGTAATCGATTCCATTTTCCATCTACGCAATCGATCAACTCATACGAATTCAAAGACAGGTTTTATCATTTTGATGCGTCTCTTTGCAAAAGAACTTTATAAAGATAAAAATGAATTTAAGAAACAGTTGCAAACTGCGTATGAGCACGTGGGAGGGGGGGGGGGCAATAAACTACGTTACTCGCCGGAAACAATCAAGGGACCATCCCATCAACTCCGGTCAAGGGCCCGAGGGCAGTAGCGGATCGTGTACGTTACGATCTGTCTCATTATTGAAATTCACCTTATTAGTGTAAAGAAATCCCGACAAGATTAGAAATAATGTTTTCGGAACAATACAAATATTCAGTCTTCCTCATATGAGCGTGAACTGGAAGGCACACGCAAGAGCTCTGTCACGTGATTCTCACAAACCGGTAGCCAATTAATATTCCTCTTAATGAATATAATTTCCGGACGCTAAATTAATGTATCATGGCTCAGAGGGTGAACCAAAGCACAGCCTCAGGGGACTAATGAGAGGAAGAGGGGGATGAAAAGGGGAGGATTTGGGAAGCGCGTGCAGTCCTGTGACAAATTGCGTAATTTCGATACGTGTTTGTAAAAAAAATTGCGTGCGAATTAGCTGTGAACCTGCGCCTTCCGTAGCGTCTAGCTCTCCACCGCACCCTACATCGTTCCACAATGACTGAGTAGTGCGACACATTTTATCCGCCGCGAGTTATAATCTCGGTCTACTATCGTAGTAGTCTTTTGAGAATAATGTTGTTGAATTGTTGGGTGAGGTAGAAATTCTCCCTGATGTCCTGGGATTGATTGGCTGTTGAGACTTATGCTACCTCGTGTGAAGCCACGTCTGGTTGCCTTTGATCATTGAAAACACCCTCATGCGCACTGGATCTTCAACATCATTAAGTTGTAAGCTAGGAAACAAATAAAGATTACGATACCTTTACTGTTAATGTAAAGAATGAAAACTCAAAATGTTTGGTTTAATTAAATATTTATGAATAAGTTTCTTCCCTTTTAAAATGCGTTGATTAACTGGACCAAATATGTTGATTAAACAGTTATGTTCTTCCTACGATAGTGTGCCATTACAAATACTATCAGAGCAAATATTTTTGGTCCCCTTCTGGGATTATGTTTGCCTCCTTAGACTTTCCGTGACTGGATATTCCAAGTCTATACAATACAGTCATTGTAATGATAATAGTATGAAATTGCAAGATTGATGAATAGAAGAAAACATTATATGAAAATAAGTAATAGATGTATAAAAATATTTGTTTATTTGCAGTATTTGCGAAAGTGTAGTTGTAATACTTTGTTTGGGTGACAATTATTCTACCGAAACGTATTGGATAGGTGTTCATTCATGCTTCTAATGCTTTATAATAAGAAATGAAACTTGAACCCACGTAAATACATTAAGTAAGAGAATACATTCTTCGTGAAGATGAAATAAATATATCTCCACTGTAACGGGTTACTGTCATAAAACAACCAAATTGTAATGCTATGTGCAGACACACATACATGTGTGTCATCATAAATTATATTAGCGTGATATTAAATCACAATTTATTACCTTTCCTTAATTTATTCTTTGTATAATTTTGTATTTACTTCTTCATACCGAAACTAAATTCTAAACATTAATATATATGTAGACCGTTCCTCTAGCTGCAATCGCATTTTAATGCCCTTAGGTTATAGTGTTGCGTCTATGAGTTTCATTATCTCTGACTTTTGTCGTTGTGAGATAGAATGAAAGACGAATGTCTTTCCTCATCTTTGCTTATCTTTTCAGCCGTTGTAATTGCTTTTGACTTGTGTGATTAATGAAACCATTTACGAATGTAGGTGGAACTATTTCCCTGGAAATACCCATTGTACGTACTAAAACATCTATATCACAAAACAAAAACATTTCATAAATTCTTGAAACTGTTTTGTGTCACTGCTAAAATGCATTATCCAAACTTATTCTGAATACAGCTTGGCAACAGAACTTAGCCATAGCGATAAGTGTATGTGTTTACTAGCTGGAAGATCTTTGAAATGTAATATATCGATGGCGGAGTCGCGAGTAAATCAACATGCACCGTCATCAATTCTACTGAAATCGATTTTGGATTGATAGCACCCGGCAATACTGTTAGTAACAATTCGTGTAGTATATTCCGATTGTCAGAATGATGGAATCTCCGTATTATTGACGTCGTGAAACACGGCTGACTATGTCAGTTTATATGATAAACCCGTAAAACGTAGAAGTATTGCGGGTTGCATGAAACAGCAGATCCAGGAGCACATTTTTCTGTCTGATATCTAAAATATTTTAGGAATATCTTACTATGTATTCAATTTTATCGACGCATATTCACTTAATCCGTGTTTCCAATAAAATTAATTATCCGTAAAACTTTTGTTTTCTGATATGTAAAATGTTTAAAATTATTAACTTGACACGCGTTTGGGCGTTATATCGATGTAATAATAACATTAATTTTTTAAATAATAATAATAAATTTATTGTCAAAAAACAGTAAAAACTGCGTATGACCACGTGGAGGACAATAAACTAATTTACTCTCCGGAAGCAAGCAAGGGACCATCCCATCAATTCCGATCAAGGGCCCTAAAGCAGACGCGGATTAAAAAATTTCAGCAAAAGTTCCTAGATAAGATAAAAAGTTAGCTGCGAGTTAGAATGTCAATATGTATGTAATTTTACGAAAAAAATTTACATGTACAAGTTATTATCGAACTACAGATAATTCTGAGTATAGTGTTTAAAAATCATAAGAGTTGAAAAAAAACACTAAATTCACGATTAATTGTTACAATAAACAAGCCCCTAGACAAAGTCTAGAGAACATGTATAAGAAATCCGCCTCTACCCGAAGGAAAAACGGAGAAAAACACGGGCCAGGATGGGGCTACAGAATTTATGTACACAACCGTACCAAAGTTCAGTACACATAAAACTAAATTAATATGAGCCATAAAACAACACAATAATGCAAGAAAATAGTTTTTGAAATTGTTATAAGTTATTTAAAAAGTGCTACAGCAATGGCGTGATAAAGTACAAGACGGATTTAACTTTTATTAAAATCAATAAATTCTTGTACAGTGTAGAAGCACTGGTGCAGGAGGTAGTTTTTAACAGCGGATTTGAAGATATTCAATTTCATAATATCCTTTATATTCTCGAGCAGGGAATTATATAGAACGATTCCCGAATGATAAGGTCCATTTTGGCAAAGAGTGGTTGACACTCTGATGTATATATTGCCGTTTACCGTTTTACGCGTAGACTTGGCTATACGATTCACTTTGCGACGCAATATTGTGCGTTTTATTTTTAACACGGAAATTTATGTGTGTTTTTCTAGGGGTCAATGGATGACGCAAGTCATACAAATACAATTTTTTCTGTAATTTTGGATAATTGCCATGTCTACCAAATTAATTAATTAACTTATTATTATTATTATTACATTATTATTAGTATGTAATTTTATCTCAGCTAATGCTGGTATCTCTCTTCCAACCGTGAATGAACCACATTCCAAGGGTTGGATATAATCCATATAGCAACTACAATACTATTCTCGGGATATGGGCAGTTCCGAACAGTGCGTTTTTTAAAATTTCATTTAGATTTAGATTTCCTGGTATTTTCTGTACATATTGCTTTATTGCTTTATTGATAGTTCGTAATCTACTACTGGTATGATGTCTGTTTTTGTTTTCCACATTCTCTGAATTTCTATTTTTAAGTACGTGTATTTCATAATTTTTTCAGCTTCTTTTTGTGAGGTGTTTATATTATTAATATCTTTGGGAACTTTATAATATTAATAATAATAATAATAATATTTCTTCATGACTGTCGACGTTAGCGTTGACTTCAGTTGTTGTTGTCCAGGTGGCAACCAGCGTCTTCAGGATCAGGCTTTCGTGCATTTAAAGTAGCTTGCGTAGGATGTGAGGTGTTCCCAGTAATGCAATTTCCTGTATTGTCCTCTGCATTACCTGAGATTTTTATTGGGTTTTTATTTAAATTCTTTGTGACCATTATAATAGGAATTACGTTTGTTTTAATACCCCAGATTCCACTCGTTTCAATGGAGAGAATACTATGTTTCCATTATTTTTCTGCTTCTTATGATACAACATTCTGGTTCGTAGATTCATCAATCAACAGACATATTTTCTTTCTCAAATCTCTAATGATAATATCAGGTTTATTTCCCTCGATTTCACGGTCAGTATGAATTATTGCCGTTATTTTGATTTTCATCCATGTGCTTGTGATTACTCCCATCTCCCTCACCTCTCGCCATATCCTCTTCTTCCTTTGTTCCTCAACTTGGCTGGCGCATTGGCGCCGGTGGTGGCTGGCGCAGAGGTGCCAGTGTAGCTCGGGAAACGCTACCGTGCGCTCACTGCGTAATTTGAAGCGAATGAGCTCTTGTGTCTGCCCCGACTGACTCCCAGGCGTCGTGAGCTCTATAATTAAAGAATAGTGCTATTGCACTTGCGCCATAGCCTCTGAGGACGAAGGCCTGCTGCTGCTGAGAATCATGCGCTTCGAGTTCACTATTCCCTATTATATCCTTGTGATTTACCCGACTCATCTCAAAATTACTAAGAATTCGAATATGGAATTCAACTTTTAAAAAATATGTTATCACCAGCGCTTGTATTTTGCATCATTTTTCCGTTTTTTTATATTTCTTTGATGAATCGATTTCTAGCATTTCAAACCTCATGGGACAATTTGAATTTAATTTCATAGTGCATAAAATGTTTTGAAGATTTGTGTTTGAAATCTTTATTTTTTAGGTTAAATTATTGTACCCAATCATAAATTACATGTTTATTATATAATGCTATATTAACGAGTTCAGTAATATTATTCAACTAGCTTATTTTACATTTGCACTTTTCAGTAATAAGTAGATACATTTGTAATTTGTTTTTTAGTGCATATTTTAAAATTTTAATTGCATTTAGTTTGATTTAAGTGTGTATTTTGAATATTTTTGGTGTACACTTTCCGATTTTAAGTGCATATCTATACGAACCCTGGTTATAACAAAATTGTATTAACTTTGGCCTAACTATTTTAATATACTCTTACGATGTCTCTGAAATGTGATGCAATCGTGGGTATTGGCAATGAATACGTATTAGAAGTGTCATTTCCTTATGCTGTTAGATTCATCATTTAATTAACACAAAAAATATGAATGTTACATTCGAAATTTTCTTTGTCTTCCATAAATAGAACCTTCTGACTGCTGGTTTGCTTATCGGGAATATATCGTTATGATGCACACGAAAAGTGGTTTTTTAGGAGGACAATAATAATGTGAAACCTCAACTTGGAACTGGTACCCCAGGTTTCAGGGGAGGTCAGATGTTAATTAATTCACTCACAATCGGCTCTTTTTACAAATTTTATTTTTTTATAATTCGTCATTCCGTACGTGAATATGTCATGCACAGTATGAATATATGTGGAAAGATTGATGCCAAATATTTCCTGGGATTGGTTCCTTCATTATTTACGATAACTTCGCCTCTCTCCCCATCATAACGGAGGATTCTCGCTGCAATCCCGCATTATCCCTCATTCTCATAACCTCACTTTCTCATTTGCTCCAATTACGATTCTAATCACCCACCTCGCTCTGTTCCCTGCTTTCACTTGCTCCCCCTTGTGAGTCAGCTTGGAACCAGCAGCTGTTTCTTCCTTCGCTCCGTGTCTTATCTGCGCGTGAGCTTAACTCAGAACTCGCAGTCGGCGCTAGTTGAAATTTTAATGTCAATTTCATATTGTTACGACTTTCCTCGGGGGCAGTAGAGAGTGGGTTGTGGCTGCCTCGGTGGAGGGGGAGAAGGAGAAGAAGAAGAAGAAACTGCATTTCCCCTCCAGTCTTCTCGCGTCTCTCCTTTTATACGGTTAAGATTTCCAGACTTAAAATTCTCGGGCGTTCGACTGTCTCCTTTTCCGCTCAGTTCCTTCGCGCAGAAACCCCGCTCTCACCCTGCCTTTTCCTTGAATATGTAATTCAGTTTCCGAATCCGCGCTGAATTGTTCTTGGAATTCCCGATGAGTCGTGGGAAGAAAGGGGAGAGAAGGGAGGTTCGAAGTTCGCTTTCGGCGATCGGGGGTGGAAAAAAGGGGTGGGGATGGTTGGATGCGCCGCGCTTTGTTTTAACGTTCCCGAGGAAGAATGGTATTGTTATTTCGTGAACGAAATTGCGGCGATTGGAGATGCTTCACGGTGATTTGCAGCGAGGAATCTTCAATGGATGTTTTTTTTATATAAATATCTCTTTTGTGAAGCAAAAATTTACGCAGTCACGTCTTTGAATGGTTAGTCGTTTTTTTAAAATCTAGAAGCATTGTTTTTTTTTAGAAATGGAAGTTATTGAAGAAAATGGAACACTCGGTTTAATTGTTTGCAAAGTTACATTTTATTAATCATTTCTCACGAAAAAAATGTTCATAACACATAAGTGATAACGTTTCTATTACTATAAGAAATAATTAGAAAATTACGGCTAAAACTTTACAGTTAAAACTAATCTACACTGGAAATCTTGTAAACTCCTTTTGGAATATATACGTATTATATACTAAAATATATCGCGATTGTACAATATTTCGTTAAAAATATTCTGATTAACTTCACTGGGATACAAATTTTCTGGAGTTTATTCGCACATTCTGTAGTAATTGATCCTTTGGAAGATGTAAATATTATTAGGAAGATTTGCACAATTTTTCTAAATTTTTCTTATGAATGAATATAATTTGGCCTTCCACCTCTTTGCTTTGCATTATTGAAACACATCTGACTTTTTCTACAAGAGCTCCTTGCAGGGTCATTACCTCAATGCAAGTTGAAACCCTGTTCGTCCACGCAGCTAGTTCCCTGTCACGTGCAGGTAACCACAGAAACCCACGCGTCCTTGATGACACACGCATCGCCTTTGCTAAGTCGTAAACACCAACCATAGTATTGGCTTTCAACCAAGGATATTGCAAAATTGCATGCTAATGCTCTAGAAAGGTGTATGTTGTGGTTTTCGGTGTAGTTAGGATTTGAGAAACGAACATATGTGGTCAACGATTTTTCACCGACAAAAATTAATTATTCAGAGGTTCATAATACCGGTTCATTTGATGAACTTTAATTTCAAATGTATTAAAATATAGTTGATAATTACTTGTAAACAATATATCCTTATTGGTTGGGATTTTTTGTTTTTTATGAGGTTCACATTTATATAAATTTTGAAATTGTATATTCAAAAGTTAAACTTTTTTATGTCACGATATTATGATACATAATGACACGTTCTGGTACGTGTGTACAGTGGTTCAATGATTAAAAGTTCTATCTCGACAAAGTAAGTGATGCAAAATAGCTTTGGCAATATAAAACGTTTTTCAGAATTCACTTTTAATCACAGTGTATTTCCGTGAACCAGTCCACCATTTTGCTGAGACAGTAAACGACCGATTACACTATGCCTCACTCTCTCGTCTCCAGTCTAGTACCATACCACCACCGCACGCCGCGCTAGGGGCGGACTTCTCGGAGATCGTGCGTGATTACGTTGTCGGTGGGAGCATGAGCATGGGGCAGGGACTGCGGTCTTCGGGTGTCCCTCGGAAGGGGAAAGGGTCAAGCAGGTGTGCGATACCGGCCTCTTAATCGGCTGTCCACTTCTCCCTCACTCCCTGCCACATCCTACCATCACCTCTCCCTTTCCAAACCTTCCTCGTAGCCCCTCGTGGCGCGGAGCGGTCGCTTTGTCCGGCCGTCGCTTTGTGCCGGTTAACTTAATTGCGCCAGTCAACTCCCGCCGCCGCCGCTGCTGCTCGGAGCTCTGTATCCCCCACCATTGCCTTTAGCGCTACCACTGCATTTATCAAGCCCTCTTCTCTCCTTATACTCTCGTTCTGTGACTCCATTATCCGAAATACTTTCAGTTCGTCATATGAATCATCAATGGTATTATCTAGTCGTTAATGTTGGCGAAGCAATGGCCGTTACTAGCACTATCAAAGGAACCATCGCTACGCTTGTCATTCCAAATATTGGGTGTACAGGAATCCCGATCATTGTCTGGTGAGGACAATGCACTTGTGGGTTGTTGCACTCTTGTCTCATTGTTGTGATAACTAGGCAGTACCTCGTTTGAATAATGCATAGGTTATTATAGACATGACGTAAATTTTAAAACAAAGAGTAATAAGAATTACTTCCACTTACTTGTGAAAGGCTCCTTCCTTTCTCTTTCCTGACCTTTTTTGGTCACCTCTTGTTCTTTTCGATCCCGACGCCATTGGGGCTAGGGTATCTTTCATTTTCCTCTTTCTTCTTCTTCTTTTTCTATGTTTTAAGTAAAGATTTGAGATATGCTGGGATTTGAGTTTTGAGTTGTAATTCAGGAGGGTTTTAGTGGATATGGCCTGTCTCTTATACACATCTAGATGTGTATAAGAGACAGGGATGGGGCTACAGAATTTATGTACACAACCGTACCAAAGTTCAGTACACATAAAACTAAATTAATATGAGCCATAAAACAACACAATAATGCAAGAAAATAGTTTTTGAAATTGTTATAANATAATATTGATTCGTGGAATCCAAGGAGCTAATAGTAGAGCTTATACTACTTGTTCCGTGTTAACCAATCTTAATACACTCAAAGTCGTGTAACTAAACCGAAAATAATGCAATATGGCAACCGAACACGAATTGCCAACTTCTATGAATTTAAGTAATATCCGAATAAATATTGTTAGCAGTCACAAAAGCAATTATTTGCTGCAAAAGTTATTCCCACAACAAACTAAGACACAAAGGGAATATTCGTTCCAAACGCTAACGCAAAAATAATAGATTAACGACACAAGTGAATTGAATTGATGGTTGGCAATGCCTACAGATTTAATTTTAAAGAAATCCGATAGTTTTGCCAACATAACGTAAGGTACTCTCATTATGATGGCGAAGTAAAAGCATTAGCTATGCAGTGTACGAGCTCTGTAGCAGCATCAAGCCATTTAAGACTGGTAAGGAATAAATAAATAAATTAATAATTTATCAGTCATAAACCGCCTATGATCTCGTTGTGGACAATAAACTAATTTACTGCATCTACTTTACAATAAATGAATCAACAGTGCATTCCTATTCACGTGTTTTTTTCTAGGTTACATGTCTTTGACGTAGGTACGTGTGAATCCGGTGCTTTAGCGCACACAGCATAATGTGCCACCTGGGTTCACATATCTTCTGTAAAGGGCTGGGTCTCATGTCTTCGGGGGTTAGCCCTGCGTGGAAGGGATGTAAAGTTTTGGAAAGGGAACGAGTGGTTTGGTGGTTGACACTCCTGCGATCAAAGCAAGAATCCCAGCCTCGATTCCCGGTTCGTCGACATGTTCACCTGACCGAAAGTCATCATGTAATAGTAGAGGTTCATGATATAAGAAAATTCTGTTGTATATTCAGACTGATAATATTTTACGTCCTTAGCGTGAGACAAAAAAATTAATAGTTTTAAATGAATAAATCATGTGTCTTGTATTCATTTTGATTGTTATGCATTTTGTTGATTATTTCCTCTTTTTGTTTCAGGTAAGTTATAAAGCTGCGTTTCTCAATTTCTTTAACGAAGACTGCGTAGGTGAGTCTAATTCTTCTCCACCCGACATACTGTGTCTTCGTTTCTTTTTAGTTACGTTTTATTTTGTTAAGAAAGGTGTTCTCTTGAGAAAGATAAATTCAACATTAAATTAACTACACCGTCTTAAGGTTTCAAACACATTTACGTACAATGAATAAATAATTTTAGTCACTATTACTTCTTGTAATCAATTATTTAAGTTTTTTTTCGATATTTTGACGATGAAAGCTCTTTCTCTCGCTACTTAATTTTAAAATAATACACTTTCCCGCTAAATTATACACGCACAGTGTGTTTGATCACTTCAGATAATTTTCATTTTAAAATAGTTTATTGTTTTTGTTTGAAAACTGTTTGAACCCTTTTCAATTTCCTGAATATTGGAGCTATGTTTTCAGTTCTAAAAAGCAATGTACTTCAAGTTCGAGGATAGAACACTTTGGGACATCGCTTTTGACATTTATTACTTGCCTTATTTGATTCAGACGATTTGACCATGTTCCTGCTGAAATTACTAGGGTTGACAATTACTAGGATTGGAAACAAGCGAGTCGTTCCCCGTAAGAATTCGCTTTACGAAAACGTAAGAATTGTATACGTTCGTAATTTTAATAATATTCCTACTTTGAAACTCAACTCACCCACCTACGTCAAATTTACCTCTAATACACTTAAGAACGTTGATCTCAGCCTATTATACTATAGAATGTATTTTATGATTGAAAGTTAGCAACTCGTGATATGTGGGGCCCCGGTTGTAGCCGCGCAGAAGATTCTTAGCCCGAAAACTCCGCGACCCGAGAACTCGTAAACCCATCTCTTACGCCGAGAACCCAGAGCATCGGAGCAACAACGACGTTGCGCGGTGGTCGGCGGGTGGGGGGAAGGTGGGTTGAGGCATAGCGATGGTGGCTCGTTCGAGCGGCTGTGCTGCGAAGCGGTGGAAAAGAACACCCAGGCAGGGGCGCAGCCGTATATCTTATTTTAGGGCTAGGACGCGCGTCGTCTCATACTTCATGTCGCCGAGGCATGGAGGTCGCACCGCCTCGCGAGCGAGGGACGGTTCTAAAGAGCGCGTGGGGGTTGGGGGTGGGGGTGAAAAGGGGGATGATAAGTGAGGGATGAAAAGGGTTACAGAGAGATGAGGTGTAGGCGGTGAGGAAGGATGAAACATGAATGGTTGGAAGCAGTGGCGGATCTAGACCGTAGTAATGGGGCATTTCTGTTTGAAAATCACGGTTTTACAATACAAAATACATCGACTTATCATATCAACAATTAACAATTTTAAATAGTGACCAAATTTGCTAATTGTTTAAAGTGACAAAATATGACTTTATCTTTTGAGAATTCAGGTCCAATAAGGAGGGGAGTGCTATAGCCCCATAGATCCACCACTGATCTCCACTAATACAAACGCTTAACATTGTGAGTTTTTCNTCCACTGGTGAGGAAGGATGAAACATGAATGGTTGGAAGATACAAGTTTGGGGTAAATGGGGGAAGATAGAGGAAATGAAAGAGAGTGTGAGAAGGTTACAAGCAAAGCAGAAAATCCCCGTGGATGAAAAAGGTGTATGATGAAGGGAAAAATCGATCACGAACATAAAAATTAGTTCAAGCTTAAAAGGGAAATAGAAGATAAAAAGAACTCGACGGAAGCAAGAAAATGTATGAGAAGAATAAGTTTTAGTTCAAATGATTTTCAATTCAAGTGCTAATGCAAAAATGTGCCTTCAAAGAGTTACTATGATTTTTCAAATTTTTTATTCATTTCTTCTACTTTTTTCACCCAATTTTTCAATTTTATTTCGGGTTGTTGGCAGTATTTTTTATTTAAAATTTCAGTTCATACATTGAGAGTGGCTACTTATTATTCTCGCTTTTAAATTCAGTACCATACTTAAGACCATGTAAACGAATATTTTACTGGCGTCATATTTCAAATCTTTGTTTTAAAATTGGATTTGTATTGACTATATGTCTTCTGGCAACACCCTCAACACCATTTCATGGAGCGACCACCAATCTCTCAGAAACAATATTTGATTGCGACCCAGATATTCCTTTTCTTTTTTCTAAAGATCGAGACTGAGTATCATAAATTCGAAAATCGCGAACACTCTTCATCGATGCGCGAGAATTGGACACACCCGATTGTGTTCTTCATTTTCACCTACGTCACTCCTCTCCTTCGAGAGGCTGCCTCGGAAGTTGGCGCCTGATCGTCGCACAGTGGGAGGAACGCTCTGTGTGTCTGGACATAAATGTTAATCGAGATCAAAGAAACTTCTGTCTATAGAATTTGTTGTAAACATTTTTATAAATCAATCAAAAGGTTTAGTTTGAAATACAGACTCAATACAGCAAGGAAAATTATCAAATAAGATACGCTTATTTTTATTACTATGTATTGTTGTTGACATAGTATTTAAGTGCGTGTTAAATTTGAAATTAAATTTTCGGAAATATATAGTGTGTTTTGAACCAAAATATTCAGTATTCCAGGAGTCATTGAAGGAATTATATATCTCAAGGTGATTAAGAAAATACTTTTTCCTTGCAGTTAACAAAAAGAAAAGACATGAAAATTATTTATTATAATTGAATTTGTCTAGGTGTCTTGGTTTATTTCATTACTGAAAATGTGTATAAAATGTCATAAAAGACCACACTCCAATTGTGATACCAATGTGGAGTGTAAGTTTCAGTAGTGAAATGACCGAGAGAATCCTTGTTAAATTTGACATTGGAGTAAAATGTTGTCCATAATCCTCCCACTGTACGACGAGCAGCAGTAGCGAACATTGGCACCCAAGGCCGTGACCGACATTTCTTCGACCTCGGCTTTTTGCTCGGGTGACGAACGAGCGAACCTTCTTCCCTTTTGCACGACCATCCCTCCCCCTCTCTCTTCCCTGTCCACCGCTCCCACCACTCTCTTGCCAGAAAAGCGAATGGAATGTTCGCAGCAGCAGACATTTTAGCTGATTCGCTAGGAAAGTATTAGTTACTGGCGCCGCCCTCCCGGCGACCCGCTTCTCCTGGGTGAGCAAGAAACAGTAGTGAATCGGTGCGTCAGGAGGTAGTGGGCGAAGAGTTTCCTTATGGCGGTAACGAACAGGAAGGGGGACATTGGCTTCAAGAACGCGCTGGGTGAATGAAAAGAAAAAGGGGAGAAAAGTTGTGATTCATTTAAGGTTAGTTGTAGCTAGTTCTAGAGGTTGCCAACTTGGCGGCGTAAGAAGTAGTGCACCCCTTGGCACCAAGAGTTCTGGGTTCAAATACCGTGTTATTCAAGGATGTCACTGTTCACCTCAGTCACACAATCTCCTTACCATTATTATTACCATCCTCCAGAGCAACATAAGATACGTACTGACACGGGAATTTGACCGTTAAAATAATCTAAAAATCTCTCCTCTACTATTCAGGATAGACAGTTAGCAGAAGGAGGTAGCTTGTTCAAAAACTACTCAGTTATTAATGCTCAACTTATCATTAGTATCCTCTGCCTACCAAATAATGGTGTCAGAGATTTTATACGTTTCGTGTTTGTAGAATGTTGGGATTATTATCCCAATTTATTGCAGGTTCAGTGAAGCTTAATTCTGGATAAAGGCATTTATCCAGGCGTAGGGATTGAAAGATGTGGCTAGTTTTTATAGATTCGGACCATTTATTGCTTAGCCAAATTTGATTTTTGGTGTCCTATTGTAGAATTTGGTTTTCTACTTATTTTTAATTAGACTAGGTGGAAAAGAGGAAAAAACCCTTGCTGGCATGTTACCATTGGGGTGTCCACCTAATCCAAGGCTACTGCGCTGTTAGTGATGGAGAAATAGATAACACTTTTAGACAAAAAGGGCGAATGAGTGATGAGAGATAGCGCCTCGTTTTCGCGAACAAGTCTGAGCGTAATTGGTGTAGAAGAAATGAGAAAAGGTTGGAGTAGTTAGTTGAATGTGGGGCTAGTTGGCAGCGTTTGTGCCGCATTCTTCTTGTGGAAGGTTCTTGCTCTTCAGCACAAGAATTTGTCACTGGGATTACGAAAGAAATGCTCAATAATGTTTGGGAGTTAGGAGAAATTAAAACTTTGTCAAGTTGCGTTGTAGAATATTTATCATGAAACTGTACATTGAAATGATCATGGACTCCTCGCATAAAAGAAAATAACAAATTTGTTATTCTTTTTCAAATAAGAGTATAAATTAGTACTTATGGTCTGGATCTTGACCACTCAACATAATTAAAATAGTATCGTGAGATTTGCTCCCAATGTTGATTCACCATGATGTACAGTGAGGTGTGCTGGGATGATGCTACATGCCATAGAGAGTGATGGGGTTTCTTATCAGATCTCCCATGTTATCCATATAGAATAACGAGGTATGCTTTAATATTGTATTGTTTGTATTATTGTTTGTCTCTATTATTATTATTATGTATGACCTTCTGTTTAATTAAATTCAATTGTCCTGATAATAATACTCACCTGTTTGCGTTGTTAGCCCTGAAGAAGGTTTCAAATAAAAACCGAAACGTTACCGAGTTATCAAGTAATTACCTTTATTGACCAAGTCCACACGATACTATTTCATGTATAAATTTGATTGAAAATCGTAGCGATGTTCGGAGATCGTAATTATTCTGCGAATAATACTTCTCATCTTGTGTGATGATCGTCCGTTGGGTGAAATTCACACTTTCCCTGTATCTCGCATTGTGATAGGCAGGGGCGGATATATGGGTGGGGGACTAAAGGGACTATAGCCCCTCCCTCACCTAATTGGACCTGAACACTCAACAGATAAAGGCATACTTTGCCACTTCAGACAATTAATAAATTTGGCTACTTTTTAATATCGTTAATTATTTATTTGATAGTTAGTGTTTTATGGAAAAGACAGTATTTATAAAATATATGTAGTAAAACTGTGATTTTCAAAGAAAAATGTTCCCCAGATCCCTCACCGGTTACTACTATCTACGGTCTACATCCGCCACTGGTGATAGGCGTCTCCTATATTCTTCTTTTGTATCTTATTGTTCCTTATCACTATTTCGTTTTGTTTTATTTTTTTGCCGTTCTCGGCGTGTTTCGTCTTTTCTTACCTCCATGCATTCCATCACACGACTCGTCGGTCGCTAATGATACATAAATCATATAGGATTTTCTTTCTTCCGATTTGTTTCTCGGTGTACGTGATTCACTTTCTTCAACCACCGCTCGGAGCAGCGCCATCGCTTCTTCCCGTGTTTTCTTCACTACCCTATGCTTGAGTTCTTTATAAGGTAGAGAAGCGACATGGACCGCGCGTGATCTGATTGGGTCCACTAAAACACACACACTAGTACAGCGGAACTGTTAGGTGATAGCCAATGGCTGAAAGTTAAAATAAATATATCTAAGTTAAAGTAAAATTAATGTAAATAAACGTTTATGCACTAATTTTTGTGTATGTGATTTCATTTTACTGATGATTTACGAACTACAATAGCGGTACAATTCACAAATTAATTCGTACTAACATGTTAGATAAACGTAAAATTAGTGTATAATTTACATTTTACGTTTATTATGAAATTCATGTTGATTCAATGAAAAGATTGAAATTAGTTTAGAAAAACGATAGCACTTTCGCCTGAGCAACCAACGTAAACAAAAACAAACGACGGCGATTTTTGTCACGATATGCGCACTCGGATGATCCACCGAAGTTACAGAATATTCTCTATACTCCTTGGAATTTTGTTCGAGCTGTCGCCTCTCTGCCTATAAAGAACTCTACCCTACGCTACTCTCGAGTTCATGCAGTTGCCTCTTTGCTCAAGGAGCGGCAGTGACGCCTGTCGAATCAAAGGGAATAAATAATGGTACGTTGATAAAGCGGCTTCAAGCGTTTATTCTGACGAGTAGTGTTGGTCGTTGTGGTGGCGACACATAGTGGAGGGAACTGTCGTTTGAAATGACAAATGAAGTTTAAGGAAAAAGTGAATCGGAAGATGTTCGCAAATGTCAAAGAAGATAAATAGGCAAATTTGACTAAAAAATTACCAGTTGTGTTGGGATTATGTGACATATTAGAACAAAGAAAATAAAGAACTTTTAAACTATATATTAAGTTAATTGCTTTCATTACCATGATCAAGTACTAGCTACAAATAATTTATTGCGTGATACTTAAAATTATATTTAGGGGTGAAGTAAATTAAACCGGAATCAGTTTTTTTGTTGAATAATCTATTTTATTTATTTTGAGTTCTCTGATTGTATTGCACCTTAATGAAATTCCTTTTTTATGGTTTTATCAGAAATTGTAAGATTGCGGTTGTATGTCGTTAACAATTTTTCAAATATATGTTTTTTGATATAATTTGAAATTCTTGGTTTGGTGCTCTGCTTGGTATCAGGAATCAGAATGATGATGAGTGAATTGCATTAGGGTAATAAGGGATTGCGTTTCATGGAGATGTAGAAGGTGATATGGGAGGGGATTACTCTGGTCGTGTCGAGTATCACATGCATAGGAATAGCAATTAGTTTTACGTTTCACATTGTGTTGGGTTGCTCGCTCTGTTTTCATGAGATTGTAAATCAAGAATGACAATTTTCTGTATGAGACAAATTTTCGTTGCTGCGTAATCTATATCAATCTGCAATTCATTTCCGGTATCAATATATAATACAAAATATTATTTCTTATGTTCTTAAACATCTTCTTAAGATTTTATGTAATACATGGTCCTGGAATTTTCTATTTGTAGGACTTTCTACCTCATCCATAGTTTCTTTCCGACAATGGAAAGTAAACCAGTTTTTCACATCTCATCCCTAATATTTCCAATATTTTTCTTAAACGTTTCTCGTCAAACTTAGAAATATTACAGAATACCTTTATATGTTCATTTTAGCATTAGTGACACTACATGTATCTTTCTTATAACAATACTTTACATGTAACAACGCTGCAATGAACTTACCTTCCTCATCAAGTATTTTCGGTGAAACTACGAAATATTTTCAACAAAACTCTGATGATAATGATGATGATGGTAATAATAATAATAACTAATATATTCCTAAGATTAAATGAATTACGTCTATAAAATACAAATATAACGCACATGTGGTGTGGTTCGTTATTTTACAATAATTATGTTGATTAAAATTTATGTTCGAAGTGTTGTGACGTTGATATATACCTTATTTGGACCGATCCTCCAGATTATATCCTTGGACGAGTACTTGTTCGCTGGTCATNGATGGAAAGTAAACCAGTTTTTCACATCTCATCCCTAATATTTCCAATATTTTTCTTAAAAGTTTCTCGTCAAACTTAGAAATATTACAGAATACCTTTATATGTTCATTTTAGCATTAGTGACACTACATGTATCTTTCTTATAACAATACTTTACATGTAACAACGCTGCAATGAACTTACCTTCCTCATCAAGTATTTTCGGTGAAACTACGAAATATTTTCAACAAAACTCTGATGATAATGATGATGATGGTAATAATAATAATAACTAATATATTCCTAAGATTAAATGAATTACGTCTATAAAATACAAATATAACGCACATGTGGTGTGGTTCGTTATTTTACAATAATTATGTTGATTAAAATTTATGTTCGAAGTGTTGTGACGTTGATATATACCTTATTTGGACCGATCCTCCAGATTATATCCTTGGACGAGTACTTGTTCGCTGGTCATCATTAATTTACTTCCCTCGCATTACGTCCGTCCACTGAATGCATACCTTCCACTCAATCTCAGAACAACAAATGAAGACGAAACACGCCATTATGCTTCGCTTCACACTCTGGTTTTCCATTGTCTGCCACCGCTCTCACAAAAGCACAGAGGTGGATGCCTCGAGCAATCGTGTGAATTGGCGACGTCGTCCTTGACGACAAGTGGGGACAGATCAATCCTCACGAGGACGCTGCGTTCGAAGCCTTGTGCGAGGACGGGTCTTTTCAGGCGTGTTGGAGAGCGCCGCACCGCTTCGAGTAGCTGCCGTGTTGTTGCGCGTCACTTGCGTCACGTTAACGGCTCGCTGTAAGGCGCACCAATCACTTAGCCGCATTGAAACAGTCTGACTACGCAGTTTGGGTACGTGCTCACACGCACGGTGAACAATGGAATGGGTGTAATGTGTCGGAGACAAATGGTTGGTTGTAAGTGGAACCCAACGAATACGTCGAGCGAATACCGGGGCAACGAGGTATTCCATATATATTCCCAATTGGGTTTCGTAATTATTGAAAGAAATGGGTATTAATGCATATATTTTCCCCGTGTATCCTACACGTGGAAAAGACATGTGATAACTTTTGGACAGGTGAAAATGGCGACGAGTCTGGAATCGAACCCGGAACTCCTGCTTTGATCGCAGGGGTGTTAACCACTACACCATCTGTTCGCCATTTTCACCTGACCAAAAGTTATCAAATGGGTATTTAAGCTGTTAATTCTGAACGATCAAATCGTTGACATTTGTTATAACAGATTCTTCTGGTGAGAATTACTCATAATATTAGGTGATAATATATCTACAAATTAAACAAGTCTCGTTAGATCGATTGCATCCGTGCCATTATAATAAAATTTATTTAACATGTACTTCGATCTAAAATTGCTGGAATGTATCAGGAAATAATAAATTTTTACGTCTGGTAGTGGAATATTAACAGAAATAGCCCTTTTCAAAATGGCGTCCCTCCCCACTCCCCTTCGCATGCATTGTTTCCCGTCGGATTCTATTGGCGTGGGAGTGTAGGTGGGAGAGGCCAGTAGTGGAAATGGGAGGTGGGCGTTGCCCGAATTGCCTTTCCGAGTTAATTAGGCTGCAGTTTGAGTGGGAATTGATTCCGGGTGCGTCGCCTTAAATCTTGATAGCTACGGATTAAGCTCGTAGTCTCGCTCCCGCCCCTGCTCTCTCTTTCTCCCTCCACCCCTATCTTCCCACTCACGCGGACTCTCTGGGTGGTCCTCTCCTGACTAATCCGGCCTCGCTTCTGCGTGATTAAAAATCTCGTCTGGAACGCGATGAATTTCCCAAACTCGCATTTTGTCCCGTCGTTTGGGGACTGTGTACGTCTCCGTGGCAGCGCCGTGTATGCTCGCTTTTCCCAACCCTGGCCTCCATCTCCGAAACCGTCGATATATAAATGCTTGACAAATATATACTGCGAGCGTGTCCCGCGGTATTGATGGTTAAATTAAGGGCAGCGCTCGGATATTGAGAGCGAGTGGTGGGACGAGAAGAAGTGCGGGGGTTGGTGGCATTGGTGCGACGGTGGTGCGGCGAAGCGGCGGGAAGCGAAGGATTAATGCGCACTCCAATAGGCGTGTTATTGAGTACTCGTATATCACGCGTGTTGCCTGCCTCCCGAGCGGTCCCTGGCGAGTCCTTGCCTTTGTCACGCGTTGGCTTGCTGTAGATCCCTTCAACGTCATCTCTATAGCGGAGCGGGGTATACATCTCGTCTTACTGACGTCTCCTATATCTTGTGCGTTAACGTGTTCTATTAATGACTCCTATGACGTGTCATTACGTTTTGACTTACGGGTATGTTATTATAATAAATGTATTGTCCAAATAGCAGTTACAATCTGCGTATGACCACATGGAAAATAACAAGCTAATTTACTAGTACGTATCAAACTATAGATTATTCGAAGAAAAATAGATTATAAATCAAAACTATTAAAATAACTCTAAATTCAAGTTTACTTATTACAGTAGACCCCCGTCCGTAGATAAGAGCCTTGATCCTGTTTATAGAATCCGCCTATACCCGAAGGAAAACCGAAGAAAAACCCGGTTCATCTTTTCCTTTCCTGCTCTTTCCCCTGGAATAGTAGTGATTTATATCTGCTCTTTACGTTCAAACGTTTTACGGTCGCGTTTGAGTTCGCATGTTCATCCAGTTCTGTTTTTTTTTCTCTCGAAATCTATGTATTATTTCATTCTGAAAGAAGTAAAATGTAGAATGTACGAATTGTACAAACCTATCTGAAATTAATATTGCTTTATCATTTAAACAAACTTTAACACGTACATCAGTATCGTACAATAACTTGGAGCAAACGTTGGTAGTGACATCGTGGGTTTGTCTTAAATTGTTCTGCTTTATGTAGAAACTCTCGTATCATCTTTTCTCCCGTTTTACCCAGACTCTTTTCTCTACTCTGAATTCATTTGCGAAGTATTATTTTTGTCCCACAAATTACCTAAACCAGCAAAAGAGAGATGAAGTTATAGGAATTTTTAATTACGCTTCTAGGAACGATTTAAATTGTAATGGATCAAACATTCAGAGAATATACGTTGAAAATTGTATCAAATAATATTGCCTAATACAAATACGTAATTCGTATTAATTAAGGAGAAGTTAGTACACACGAAGACACCCGTTTCGAAATTATGATTAAGTAACATTAGCACTCGTCACAATTGTTTCATACTGTACGCTGTTGTGGAAATAATTTTTCTTTGTTCATCGTCACAATACCAAATTCCATTTTTATTATTAAATTATTTTAAATAGATTTCTTTTTATTATTCTCTGAATACTTTGTTATTTCTGTGCAAAGCTTTCTCATAATTTTATATTATTAATAGTCTGTTGTGTGTTTTCATTACATGTTTTTGAATGCTAGAGTGCTTTCAGCCGTAATGCAATTGTCGCACTGCATTTATTATATTTAAATTGTTACTCTGGAAAACAAATGAAACTACATTCATTGTGTACTACTTACTTTCAAAGTCAACTTGTTTCGTTCTTTAGTTTGAACTGGCTTTTATGAAACGATTATTAGAGAAATATTAAATATTTAGCACAAGCATGTTCTCGTATAATGAAATACAAATTTGATATTGCAGAGTGAAAAAATAACAATATATTCGTTGGATTTGTCTCTCTTATGGAACCTTTTTATTTCTATAAAAGTGAGTTGCATGCGTTTCTGGACAATTTATTTTAATTAACCTTGAAATTAGAAATTCACATTTGAACAGAGTAATGTTGTTATATTTCATAGACACGTGTGAATATTTACTATCATAATTGTACNTTCATAGACACGTGTGAATATTTACTATCATAATTGTACGCACGTTAGCTACAGAATCTTTGTTGTATAGTTAAGATGCAATATTCTATAATAAAGATGTTGATTAATTTGCTCTCTTAGAGATCGAGTTTATTTTTGTCTATCTGTAAAGCAGGACGTAAATGTAACACATCAACACTGATGTCATATTTCTGTTTATTTTCACTTATAATAATATTGTACGTTAATATTTAATTATGGAAAAACCTCATGTATGTGTATTTTTTAATTTTATATATCTTCATTTTGTAGAATCATGTATAGTAATTTCCACTCATCAGCGAAATTATTTTTTGTGAAATACTTTTTATTTGACTACTCTAACTGCTGTTATAATATATCGTTAACTCCATTACCATTTATTTTCGTTATTTGCTTTGTCAATATCTCTTTTAATTTGTATCATGCATTAAAAAAATATTTATTCAGGAAATATGTATAACACACCCCATGAAACTAATAAATATTAAAGAGCTGCTCAAAGCTTCTCAAAACGATGTGAAGTGATTGACAGACTCTTAACTAGTCAAATTGTCAGGCTGTACCAAGGTATTGAGCAGGTTTTTGGTGAGATCTACTGAATATTGATTCGTTTTCTTTCTAGGTATTTATTTCCCGAACTTGAAAATTATTTACCTTACGTTCTAAAAATGTTTGGATGATGTATAAAAAGCGCAATTCACGCTTGGTATTTGTAGGGTTGTGTGCGAGTCACAACTATGTAGTGGAAGAGGAGTCTCTGAGATAATGAAAAGGAAGCTTTTTATTTTGTTTGTACCTCCATGGTAGGGAAAGGACACTATTGTAAGTAACTTCGTTAGACGTGACGTAAACTTTTGTAACACCAGTGTATGACTGCGAAGGGTTGAACATTTCTTGGTAAGTACATCGATAAAAACGGAGCTAATCCATATAGATGCTAAATCTATATTCTTGAACACAATAAAGTAGCTTCATTATCGTTTATGCATAAGAAAGCTGTAGTATCCAGGATACTGACAATTACTGTAGTGGCAGTGGGATGCATCATTGGTGCGTAGGTCTGAGTAGGCGCTGAGAGTAGACGGAGGCGGGAGCGGTGGAAGCTAAATTTAACTCGTTTATCAGGTGGTGCAGACGCGCGCAGGTTCGCACACAGTGCGTGCACCATCGCTCCGACAGGCAACAGCGGAAAGGATAGGGAGGAAGGGGAATGAAGCCGTCACGGCGGTTGAAATATTCCGTTGCGTGGATCGCTTGGATAGCATCCTACTCGTTCGCTTCTGTTGCGATCGAGGTGGCGGTGGAACTCATATTTATTTTTTGTTTAGATTTTTTAAATTCTTTTTCTCAGCTACTCTTCCAACTAATGACATGCCTGATAGAAGAAATTTGGAAGTCGAAATTCTACAACTGAATTTATATCAAACAATCACCTGCTGAGAAGACCGCCTGAGCGTGATATCAAACTCATACCTTCCCACTCTACATTGCACTGATATAGATTTCTCCAGTGTAATCCTTATGGTCACATTCATTCGTATTGTTGTTTTGAACTACGTCGAGAGAATTTGAAATTGATTGATCAACTTTGTACTGATTTGTTCACTTCAACATCTCACAGAGGAAAATATTTTTATTGACGTTCTTAATTAATAAGGAAATATTCGATTTACTTATATGACAGTTATTGCTTTTGAGGAAAACTGGGTTATTTTCGTACAACAACCTCGATTGATATTGATACAGTGCCTCCCTTTCTCCTTCGATATCAACCGCACTAATACAGCTCCCTAGAATTTACGAGGTTCAAAATTGAAAACTAAAGCAACAAAGCATGTTCCATTTACTACGAATACTCAAGAATGAAGGAAACTTTCCCAAATTATCCACCTCACGAAACCCACCTTTTACTTCGCGTTTCGCGAGGTTTGAGTGCTTCCGTTTCTACACTTTTTGCAATTTAATATTCCGTGAATTGAAGCGCGAGCCGCAACTGCCGGAGGAGATAAAAACTGCATTCATAGCGTCGTAATATAACCAAGTGCAAGCGAGCGGTTGGCTCCGCCGCGCGCTCGTGCCCTGGAACTTGTTTGAAGCGAATGCAGTGATTGCTTTATGCTCTACCGCTTGCGGCATGAAATAGCAGCGGACCCGGTGTTTTGGGCACGGTGCGTTTTGCTGGTATATTGCCTGAGCGGAGCCCCTTCCAGCGATCGGTCGCTGCTGGAGGAATATGTATGGGAGGCGGAATAAACTCTCGAACATCTCTGGAGTGTCGCTTTCTGTGATGGATTTGTTGCTGCGTTCTTTAGAGTTTGTTGTGGTTATATGTTATGCAAGGTTTCATCTCTTTTATGAATAATTTAATTGGATAACATTTTTTCCATTCGTGAAACGAACTTATGAGTCTTATGTCATTTTCTTATCATTATCAATATTATTACTCGTCCTCCTATTTAATTTCATTTTCTGAGAAGCGGGGACAACTGAGTACCTTCAGGTTACAAATTTACTTCACCTTCAGTATTCACATTACGATGAAGTCTCGTGTGGTTCTTCAAGTTTCAACACTCTTATTTTTTTACCTGTTGGAACGATTTTTAACTTATCCACAAAAAAATTGTTCATTTGAATCCATTTGTTAACCCTCTCCATTTTTTTCACTTCCTCACATTCTTTAACGCTTTTTATTTTCTACCAGTCTCCACCTTTTTGATGGAACTGCGTTTTTGAAAGGTCTACGACTGGGCTCTTGGTAAAAAAGCAGATTTTCAGTTTTATTGGTAGTTTCTTACCTCTCCCGGGCTATTTTAGTAAAGATATCAGGTGATTTTTTTATTTATTACTTTTGACTCTTTGATAACTAGATGGTACATTTTATGTGGTTCTAGGATTTAATTTCTTCAGTTCCGAATGTGCGTGATTAAATTTTTATAATCTTTATATAGGTTTAGAAAATGTTTTCTTCCATTTTGATTGTTCGTCCATGTGCGTTACTTTTTCCATGTATTTCGTTTCTCCCTTACTTCCCCATCATCTCTCTCTTTCCCTCTCTCTGCGGTTATCCTAAGTCCTTATTCTTTCCCCGACTCTTCATCTCCTGCCAATGCTCCCAAGCACCCGGTGGCGCCGTGCATATACCGCAAAGCCATAAAACTGTCTGGAGTTCAGATTCACCAGTTACAGCCGTATTTTTTGGAAATCAAATTTTGTTTTCAGATGCGCACGCCTGTGCGTCTTTATGAAAGACTGGTACAGTATGATACTGTGGCATTCACCGTCTCTATAAAACGTACTCTTGGTTTCCATATGATTCTGCTTTTGATCAATTTTCAGAATTTAGTGGGAACGGCTGTGTGTAAACGCGATACAAATCATTGTTAAAGAAACACCAAAATCTTGTTTCCGCGTTTGTGGGAACTCGCGATCTTCAATTATGAAATATAACATGGCTTCGAAATAAATGCGTATGTTTTTCCAGTTTTCTCTCTTGATGCGCAGTGAATTGAAAACAATAAAAGTTCGTAAAACTATGTGGTCAATTTCGACTGATAAAAAGAAAATATATCGTTGAAATAATATGTGAACATAAACCTTGTCCAACATAAATTTAAATGATTCTGCTTCAATAAAATACAATTATGGTATTCAACATTGGAAATAAAAAGTAAAATGAAAGTATATATCGAATCTATTGGGAAATCTATGCTTATAATATTTTCGTAATATTGAATTACGAGTTTGATTTCCTCATGGTGAATCTAGGAATCCGATAATATTGTTAATGATTGTCATTGGCAGTGCGGAAAATCTTTAAATGTACTTTAAATGCACTCAATTACAGAATGTCTATTGTTTATTGTGTTTTAAAACCAAACATTGAATTTTTTGTAGTTTTTTAAGAATTTTGTAATTTGCGAAAATAAACATTTTTCTATTTTAATAAGATGTAATATTAGTTAATTTTATCTCGGAAACTGCTAATGGAGAAGTATAAGAATTGGGGTGTAAGGGTTTTTGAACTGTAAAATTCATTGAACTGGGTCTTTTTTCATAAAACATCAGCTTTTGGTGAATTTGTATGTCACTGACCAAGTCGTACAACAAAGACATTCTAACATGGAGGACACCCACTGAACGTCTCATATGTACCAACCACTTTTTGGTTCGAACTATGATTTCTCATCTCATTACCAGCTATGGTATGGACGGTATTGAAAGGGTAAAGTATAGTTTGTTTATACGATCGAAATCGGTCACCCAGATATAAATTTGATGACACTAGATGAACCCGTGTAATTAAATCAAATCACACAGAAAATTGAATCTAACAATGTTTTTCTCCTGTTTTCCTTTAGGTAGAGGCGGAATTTTTATGAAACCTCGCTACGCTCTTGCCTAGAGACGGCATCAATTGATATAATTATTAGCGAATTCAGTGTTATTTAATAGTTACGAATTATCAACAATATTTTTCCGAATGATTTATAGCTTGATAATAATACGTACATGTGAAATGATTTTTCTATGTTTTATTAAATACAATATTTGTTGGTATTTGTTAATACTATAACACGTGTCGAACTGCCTCAGGGCCCTTGATCGGAATTGATAGGATGGTCCCTGGTTTCCTTCCGGAGAGTAAATTATTATATTGTCCTCCACGTGGTCATACGCAGTTTTTATCTGCTTTTCGACAATGAAGTTTATTATTATTATTATTATTATTAAGTTCTGTATGAAAATATTAATATTTACTTTTGTGTAACAAGTCTATTTTATTTACCTGATTAATATGGCAGATATTAGTTTCCGCAATATCTTCTAGTTATAGGGAAGTTTCACTGTGTTTAATACTTAGTATTAACAATGTAATAGAGGATTACATCAGTAATTAGTGGTATATGAATAATACTCACGGGAGCATTACGTAACTCATGTACACTTGTCTACGAATATTGTTTGTTACCTGATGCGTCAATGAATTCATTTTTCAAGATTCAAGATATCAAATTTCTTAGTTATAAAATAAACGAGTCAAGTCAAGTCTTTACTTGATGTAATTTTTTAATGCTGTTATTTCGGAAACAAGAGGATGAGAGTTAATATAATAAAAAAAACATATTTTAATGTTCTATAGTACAATGCTTCGTTTGTGCGAAAGGAACGAAAAAAACGAGAGAACTTTTTCGTATTAATGTGTATGATGACGACACCGAATCAGCCAAGACCTCTCGTCATGTTGTTTCCTTTCTGAATTGTATACAGTGAAGGTTTCGTATAAAACCTACCACCTTCATCCAGAATGCAGATTCCGCAGATGCCGTTTCTCCTCGAGATGATGTTGAGATCAATGCGGCCTCCATCTCGCACGGAGAACCATAACTCTAAGATTTCGGCGTAGGCTTCATTCCGCGCTCTGAGACGCTTTTGTTTTGGAAGGCGTCGTAAAGAGTAGTGGTTCATCTGTTGGAGAGATGAAGGCGCGAGGGTAACGTAGAGCGATGTTGTTGAGCTCAGAGAATCGTGAATTTTCAAAATGTGGACGTTGGTTTTGTTTTGCTCGCATGTCCATATTTATTAATTTAATGAAATGTTTGCCAATATTTTAGAACATTAATTCGAAGATTGCACTTTTAAAGAGTTATTTTTGCTCTGGTTCTAATTCTATTATTTATTCCATTATATAATCCAGAAAAGTAAATTATAACTTTGACCTTTTTGGAAAAGTATAATAAATATATTGTGTTCGCCCAAAACAGTTCGGAAGTTATAATTTACTTTTTTGTAACTATGTCAATGCAAACTTTCATTCTCCAATCTGAAAAATGAATACGCGTGTCATGTAAAGTGCTGCTGCACATTCCAGGTATAGTTTTGAACTGTTGTAATACATAATGTATTTCATGGATTACCGGTCTCTTTCGTGTACCGATGCTAATTTTGTGGATCTTTACCTTACGTGTACCTTAGGAACTGCGGTAGGAAGATGTTCCAATTTCTAAAAATATGTGTATCCATAGTTAATAATTTTGTATGAAATTAATTTCGTTTCGAAGATGGTTACTTTATCAAATGTCTGTAAGTGGGTCTTGGCATTTTTAATAACTTGGTTCAGGACTACAAAACAGGCTTCAAACCACTTTTCAGAGATTGTTTTTCAAAAGTTTACCCATCACACAAATACCCTATTTGATATACTAAATTTTCTTTAATGAAAGATAATTCAATAACTTCGATATCCTTAACATTCGAATTTAATTTTAATTATCTTACTAATTCAGATGTTCTTTACGTGAAACTTCATTCAATAAAAAAAATGGTCTTATTTCGCGTTCCTGAATTATTCCTCACAAAATGAGTGTTCGTTAATTGTTAAGAACGCAATTTCACTTCGCCCGTTTACAATTTTACTCCCTAATGAATCGGAAGCTGAGAAGGGCGTCGAGTGCGTGATTCCAAGATGGCGGCATCGATTGGTTCGGTTCCTGGCCGCGGGGAGCGCTGCCGTTGGATTTATGGGCCGTCTCCTTCGTTAGCGGAGCGCGTGCATAATGAACTCATTTCACTTAGAAGCGGAGGATGGAAGACCTCTTAGTTCGCACCTCTTTGGCGTCAATGCATACCGCCTCCTGTTACCCAATTTGTTGGTGCCAAAACCTGGGTGTGATATATAATTCCGATGACTCAAATCCTTATGGTGTTCTTCTTGGCACACTTCTTATTGGCTATGTTTCATCAATTCATTTCATTCTCAAATCAATGAATTGATGTTTCTTTTTGGGGTTGAAAATGTATTTTCAAGTTCGGCTCTATTATTTTACTGTTGATAATTGGTTGGTATGAATTCTATTTCATTGTTATTTTTTTCCTTTGTATTTCTTCCGTAGAAAAAGTTAAAGCTCTACATTTTTTAAAAATTTTATTGCTCTATGTTGTGGTAAATGTAGAAGTGGTTTGGATTAATGTATAAGATAAAGACGAAAAAATGAAACAAGACGAAAAAATGTAGTGAACTGATATAAAAAACAAATTATTTGAAACATATTAAAGAAGCAGTTTCACTTTAAGTAGATTCTTGGAATAAAAGAATAATCATAAAATTTTACAGAATAATTATCAGTCCATTCCGTCTTCCTTTTCAAAACTACGTATGAACTATGCGATCAATGGAACGCATTCTTACCTGCTTTGACAAAATTTTCACTTAACACAGACACTCATCAGTTATGAACGTAGTTTGGTAAATAAGGTACTATTGCTAATGCTGTCTTACAGTACTAAAAATAAAGTTTGTTAATACTATCTTAAAATGCTATCTTATCTATTCATCTCTTTCTAGGTGAGATTTCTAGAATCCTAGCTCCGATGTGTCCAGAATGGTCCTCTTCTATAACTGAAGCCAATCTTTCGAATCATTTCGTATTCGCAGTATCTCTCTCGTTCCCTTTCGTCCTCGCGTACTTCCCTGATATCCACGCGACCGAATCCTTTTCTTGTCCCCTTTCCCTCCACAACCGAGGAACTCAGAGCAGGAAGACTGCTTGTGAAAATCGTTTGTGAAATATGTGTTTATCGCCGCACACCGTTCATTCCTTGTGAGGTACCGAGCGAAGGAGCAAATTATTACTTGTTGGCGGACGAGGACGTAAAGGATGGAAAAAGGGAAGGGGGAGGCTCAAGTGTTGGGGTTGGGTGGCTGGCGGGTGCTTCGGTGATATTTATGGGTGAACGGTGTTCGTCTGATGCGCATTCAACTGTCTCCGTCTCTTTCCCTCCGTCGTGCCAAAGAACGCGAAGGAGAAATGAGGAGGGAAAGAGTGAGGATTAAGGAGAGTGGAGCAGCGGTGTTCTGTTGGGACAGAATGTTTCTGTTAGATCACCCCGAGATCTTTTTGAGTAACGGGGGAAACCTACACGTTGGTTACGTACAGATGTTGTCAGCTGTTCACTTATACTGTCTTGTACTTTATCACGCCATTGCTGTAGAACTTTTTAAAAACTTATAACAATTTCAAAAACTATTTTCTTGCATGGTTCTGTTGCCGTATGGCTCATATTAATTTAGTTTTATGTGTACTCAACTTTGGCACGGTTGTGTACATTAATTCTGTAGCCCCATCCTGGCCCGGGTTTTTCTCCGTTTTTCCTTCGGGTAGAGGCGGATTTCTTATACATGTTCTCTAGACTTTGTCTAGGGGCGTGTTTATTGTAACAATAAATCGTGAATTTAGTGTTTTTTATCAACTCTTATGATTTTTTAAACACTATACTCAGAATTATCTATAGTTCGATAATAACTTGTACATGTTAATTTTTTGCGTAAAATTACATACATATTGACATTCTAACTTTTTATCTTATCTAGGAACATTTGCTGAAATTTTTCAATCCGCGTCTGCTTTAGGGCCCTTGATCGGAATTGATGGGATGGTCCCTTGCTTGCTTCCGGAGAGTAAATTAGTTTATTGTCCTCCACGTGGTCATACGCAGTCTGTACTGTTTTTTGACAATAAATTTATTATTATTGATTGTTTATAATTGGTTTTAATTTTGCTTCTCTGTACTCAGAGAGGTGAGTTCACTTAATGGATAATTTTCTGATATTTACTTTCTTCAATCACTGCGCCTGTTATACAACATCAGTAGTTTTCTTAACCGAGTGCGAAGCTGCTGTATCTCTGCATTTTTCGTGCTTGAATGTGTAAACTTGTAGCTATCCAGCCAGGCAAACTCCAGTGAACGCAACAGTTAGTGCTTAATACACCGAAGTGAAGCGGGTTGCGTCCGTGTAGGTGGAAGTTGGAAATTCACCCAACCCTAACAAAATAATCAAAAATGTTTTTATAAGATCCTTTGAAGCACGTAAAACATGGAATATCAATAATATTATAATTTTTATTCTTGTTTCAAGAGTCAATTAGGGTCTACGTTGCAAACGTAATCGCCATCTACCTCTGGTACTAACCCAGAATGCTCCAAGTAACGTTTACAATGGTGGAAAAGCGGGTTTGCGGGGTACTACCGTGTTCTCTGCCTTGCATCTACTATAATATTCACTCACGATCATTCGCCCCTCATATCATTCATACTTCACACACCTCGGAGAGGTGCATGAAAGCCTTAGCCACATGAGTTAAGAGGTCACATATCATCCTTCACCAACACCTTCTGTAGGTTAAATGAAATGTACACAAAGAAATATTTTTTTCTAAATTCAGGAACAATTCTCGAGGTTTTAACAATAATGAACGATTTTCACTAGTGTGACCTATGATAAGATTATTTCATCAATCCTTTCACTCCCATAAGGCTTCTGTAAATTTCATCCATCTGATTCGATTCTCCGCTATAGGTTTAACTTCGTTCCACGACTTCCCGTAGCTTTCCACCTCCTTTCTCTCCACCTCTTCGCCTTTATCCTCTTGGACGTCCCAGTCTTCGCAGACTTTACGGATTCCATTCCAGCACCTGCCTCTCGATGTTGTCCGTCGATATTCGAAGAGTATGGCCAATCCACCTCCATTTACTTTTTTGGATTTGTTTCTTTATTGGTTCCTCGCCCGCGAGTTCCAACAAGGCATCATTTCGAATTTTATAATGGCCAATATATCCTCAAAATTTTCCTAGGGCATCTTTTGTTCAATGTTTGAAGTTTATGCCTTATGAGCAAAGTCATGTCTCAGAGTCAAATAAGATCACTGCTTTAACGTTTGTCTTAAAGATATTTAATTTGGTCTGGTTGATATAAACTCATTTCTAGAAAACTTCTACATATAGGACAGAGCTGAATAAAGGCTGTATTTGCTTTAGAGATTCTATTTTTAACACCTTCCAGGTTTTCATTTGTATCCGTAACAAAGCTTCCAAGGTACACAAAGGTGTTCTTCGTTGTATGATAACGTCGTACGTGATCTATATTTTTTTCGATCCAGACGACCGAATAAACAAGCCAATTAACATAGCCCGATGTTCGGTGACCGCGTTCATAGAATTACCGCAGCGAATGTTGACTCCTCTACGGCCGACGCCCTCACGAGCGACGCGATGGTGCAAGCGGCATAGCAGCGTGTCCTGGCGGCAACGCCGGCAATTAATCTTTGGGAGCGTAATTAGGCTGCGATGGCGTCATGGGCAGAAGGCGCGGCATGCAGTGTGTGTGGCGAGGCCAGTGAACGTCAGGGGTAAAGGGCACGGTTGGGAGGACGCGAGTTCGACTCTCGTGAGAGAATGGTGCAGTGGTCGGAGCAGCAGGAATGGTGTATTCATGTCACGAGAGAAAGTAATTATGTTTAGATGTAGCCGTCTCGTAAATTATGCATTTTGGATGACCTATTTTGTTATTGGTCACATTTTATCGCATTTGTCATGTTGGATAAACAAATGGTTTTGTTGTTGGCACACTCGTGTTCCGGACAGCACTTAATCCAGGCCCGGGTTTTTCTCCGGTTTTCCTTCGGGTAGTCGCAGATTTTAAATGGACAGGAATGTCATTAACACTTTGATTTTATTAATCTCGAATTGTTACAGCAAATAATTTCTACAATTCATCTTAGAATAATAATTGTATAACTGCGTATTTATTCAATAATTTCTTTTATAAATATTAAATAAGGGCCTTTGGTCGGAATTGATGGGATGGTTCCTTGCTTGTTTCTTAACCTCTACGTGGTCATACGCAGTTTTTTGACACTTAAGTTTATTACGAGCTTGAACGACTTCCTCAACACGTACAATTAGTTGTTTCTTTTTACATTTGAATGAGTGTCGGGTTATACAGTTAAATGAGAAAGTAAATAATAAATTTCAATTGCAGTAAACGAGTAAGATATGCCTAATTCATGTAAACAATTTCTTCCCACAATTCTTTGTGGTTCTCCCTTTCCTCTTGAGTAGGTTTTGCCAATACGAAGGTATATTTACACGATATACAAAGATATATCGGAAGATAGGGGTATGTATGTTATTTAACTTGCCTTTTTTGCTTTATATATATATATATATATTTGAGGGATCATGAAGTGTGGTTAATTATTGGAATAAATATCACTGATGCAGTAAAACTTTCCATACAAAATAAAACGAATATCATTGCTTTTTATTCATTAGTACATTTTCTATGTAAGTATGATTGATAATCGCTGTCCTATGCAGCAAACGCGATTTCCTAAATAAAATCCAATTATCGTGCGAGGTGAAGTGAGAAAAGAAAAATTGACCTTCACTTGTTGCGGTTTTACACAACTTCGAAGCGACGTGGAGGGGGAAGGGGGGGGAGCTGGATGGTGGTACCTGTCTCTTATNTGAAGTGCTCAACGCGTGAGACGCTAGCAACCGAGTCCCGCCACTGTCGATAAGTAATTCCGCGGATTAATGGCGGCTGTCGACGCCACATCGTGTGAACAGCGTCTCGACTTCCTTCTTACACTTCTCTTGGTCTCGCTTTAGCTTTATTCCTACCGCTTTTCCCCAATGCCTTCGCATCTTTCCTGTCTAGCTTTTGTGTAAAGCCTGCCCCACCGCTCGTCTTTTCGGTTGCTTCCTGCTGCGCGCGTTGTCGAGGCAGACTTCCGTCTTTATGCACCACCGGCTTAAGTCCTGTGCTCTTTCTTCTTTAGCTTCGCGCTTCAAACAATGTCTCTGGCGTATAGTGGAAATCTGTCATAACGTCTCTTCTGTGGTCACAAAAGATGTTTTAGATATATCTGTCCTGTTTTGTCACTATTGTACTTCCACTTGTTTTTATGTCCACGTAACTTCTCTTTTTTTTCTTCTTTATCGTTCTGGAATGTCATTCACCACTATATTTCACCCCGGAGAGAGAACATTGATAGAATTACACATAGATCACATGACCCGTATTATTTTCAACTATCAAGAATGTTACACTGAGAGAACAGGTTTGGATGTGAGATCCAAATCGAGAGGATGAAAAGAATTTCTCCAAAACTTTGGATATGAGATCCCATCCTCGGGTATAGTATCCGAGCTATAAGGTTGGGATATTATATCCAAAGGTTTGAAGAAATCATTTCCTTCCTTTGGATTTGGATTTCACATCCATGGTGTTTTCTCAGTGTAGTAATCATACACTTTATGTACAGCGACTTATTAAAATTATACTGTAGCATATTCGGAGCCAGTCTAACGTAGTAAATTTACAGCTTATGTTCCTTTTTTGTAAATTAGTATCGGGTTTCATAGTGGATATATGTGACCAGAACATGTTGCTGCCAACATCATCATCTTTTCGTGGTGATAACGAATATCGTGTACCCCTAAAGGTTTGTATTGCAATGGTATTTTCTTGAAATATGTTGTTTGTCGTCATCAATTCTTCATTATGACCAACAGGATGAATAAAATTTATAAAAATATGTTTAAAGTACTGCACATTTATTTACAGATATTCAATTTTTTAAAATAAATGTCACGTGCACATTCAATGACATTGCATAATATTAATATTTGTAATTCTTAAAACTATTTGTTTCTACTAAATTCTTCTTTGCTGTTATTCAGTTTTCCTCAATTGGGCTACAAAACCCGTCTCTCTTCACCATTCATTCCTTCCTCAGTCCTCCTCTTATCTCCCATGTCTTCTCTACGTAATCACAGATTTTTTTGCGTTATTCTTAATTTATTTTCCCGTTCCGTCCATTTTTTATGAAGCACGTTGTCGCCTTACCAATGGCCTTCATTTACAGCTGATAATTGATTCGAGGGAAGTGTGAGTTTGTACGACCAAGGAGTTTGAGTGTATACGTCGGAAGGAGGGATCAGATTCTCAACGTGTTTTGTTGCGGCTCAGGACCTATGGAAGCGTGGTCCTTTCCTCGCCGAGGGATAAGCATGGCGATTTATCACGCAACGTAATTTAAAACCTTCTGCCTCTTACTCTTTCTACAACAGAATGAATCGAAGGGAATTAACTTGAAGGTTGTTTTTTTACGGCACTAATCGTTTTGTCGATGTCTGCTACGTTTTCGTGTCACGAGGTTGACGAATTATGGTTTGCTTTTGCTGTACTACGAACAACACTGACGTTATTCCGGAAAACAAATTTCTTAAAAAATGTGTTGGACGAAATTGCCTTTCGAGTCTTTCGTAATAGTGTGAAATATATACAATAATTCAATTTGTTATTTTAAGAATTATTGTTTAATATTCAAAATAATTCAAAATGTATAAAATTTCAATTTCTTCTCTATTTTTCATTTAAGGGACAAGATATTTTTTAATATAATTGTTTTCTTTATATCCTAAGTTCTTCGTTTACTCACCTAAATGTACTATTCCCAAAATCCTCATTTTCCCCAACCCTCTTGAGACCGGCGGTGTAAAGGAGGGGGTAAGAAATAAATATTTTACGGGGGGACCCCTATTGCGCTACGCTAAATTATTCCCACTATCGCCTTCAGACCTTAGTTATAAAATGTTTTAAAATGTCAGTAATTTCTCACGAAGAAAACTGTAGGGGAATCTATATTAAAAGAAATTGAATTTTCGGTCGTAGGCAAAATCCTACCTGCGAAAAATTAATTATTTTTTTCACTGAAATGTATTTCTGAATTTGAAATGTATCCAAAAGGGAATGTGGCATATTCCCCATGCAAGTATCAAGTTACGTTTGATCGCTTTGAGATGCTCATGTTAAGCAACGTTTTGCGGTTGGAACTGAATCCTGCGTCGAGCGAATTTGTAGGCGCCCTTAGGACGTCACTAGCACTTCTCCTCGGCAGTTGAGGGACTGCGGTTGGCCGTGAATAGAGCGTGTCCCTAACCACCAATCCGCTTCCGTCAGTCTGTTTCATCTCCTTCTAAGTCTGGTTCACGGGGAGGGTCACAATGCTACGTTGCAACAAAGGAAGCAGTCCTTTATCAAGCCCTTTACGTATTCTTAATTATACTATTGTTTCTTTTTTAATTCACGTTTTATCGAGCATTCTTTTAACGGTGATACTTGTCCAGAACTAAGATTGCTTGCCGAGGAATATTCTAAATGGTAGCATTAATGCTGTTAGTAGTTAATGTCTTGAATAGATTTTCAATATGTATCTGATAATGGATAATGTGATCCTCATTTTTATTTCTCACGTGCTAATCCCTGTCTTTAAATGAAAACTAATCATACGGATTTCAGTCACGTGATATATTCTCTGTACGTTCTGAGAAAATCAATGTCACGTTTTCAGTATATTACCGAGGGTGTAAATAATGCTACTTATAATACTATTCATGACATAAATATTTAATTGTAGAACGCTCTAAAGGATGCTTCATCCAACAATCGTCATTTTCGCAAGTTTTATGGTATTCTGAAGGGAAAAAATTATTTGATAGGCATTTATATAATTCAAATGTACGGTTTTATGTAATACAAATGTATAATTTTATGCAATTGATGAAAAGACGCTACCGAATATAATGCAGTCACTTGCTAGTATATTTTTTCGTAATTGAATAAATCATTACATTGGAGATGCGAAGCAAGAAAAGATACCAATATTAAGTATTAACAACCGTTAAACTTATTAACTGAACAAAACGATAAATTATTTCTCTGCTGAGCTGGCACGTATTCCGATGATGTAAAATTTATAGGTAATATTTGTCAAAGGAAATGTTTAAATCACAAAAATATTTCCAGATTTTGGAAGCATAAATGAAATGGTTGTGTAGCATTTCGTGGTGCAAGGGAAATCTGTACAACTCCGTGCTTTATCCTTCCCCCCACCCATACACACACATACACAAGAAGAACCCCATGTCCGAGGTTGTGTTTCGCAGTTCGAGTGGACAGTGTGAGGTTTTGTATAGTCCGCGTTCACATGGAGGGTAAGGGAGTCGCAGAAGACTGCGGTTCTCAAACCGCGTTCTAGCGCACGACTCCTGCATCCTAATCTCGCCCTGAGTCTCCGCAACCACCTTTTCACCGTCTACCCCCCTCCACCGTCGCTGTCACCCTCTGACCCTCATCCTACTCTTCGCCAAGCCAGCGCCGCCACTGGTCTTGTCCACAAAGAGCTGTTCATGTCTTATCTCACGGAGAGGAATTTACCTCCTTGAGTCTACTTCGCTGCCAGACAGCTGTTACAAGGAATACATACTGTCTTCCTTCCGGCTTCATTTTTGTACGGATTCTCGTGGTCCGCGAAGTTGAAAAGGCGCTTTTGAATTCTAGGACAGCATTCCACTTGTGTTGTGAAAGGATGTACCCAACTTGTTCTGTGTTCAGTCTATAAACTATCTGGAACTTATTTTTCTCGTGCAATTTTTGACGATTTAAAAAAAATACATGTAAGCAAGAAAACGAAACTTACAAAAAACAATTTAAATTCTCCTGTCACAAGAAAGTTTATTATCTTAGTTTTTTAAATTATTTTTAACTTATTCAGAAGTAAATTGTTATATTTTATTCTGATTACGTTGAGTTAGTATAAATTTTCTTGTTTAGTTTCCTTAAAAAATGGGTCCCGGTAAAATCTGAATTCAAGGGATGTTGAAAATGTATAGTCAACAAATTGTTGAAACAATGAAATGCGATAACGTCGTGCGTACGAAACCCGAATTATGAAGTTTTGAACCTTAATTCTCGTTTTGATGGAAATAATATTGCTCTTTGCAACATACAATGAAAGAAACCGTATGCTGATTTATTATTAACACTCTGAAAATCATTACATATATGCCAATACATATAACGGAGAATCACGTTTCTGAACTATGTACGCTATCATATCTCCTGTATCGTACGTACACCAACGATTTTAGAGCAGGTTATGCACCACATAAAGTTGACGCAATCTCGTCATATTTTGCGTAATAATTTCCGAGTGGCATCCTGGGTAGAGTGGTGCATCCGATAAACCCCAGCAGCACTTCTGGGCGTTCTTAGTTTATTATTCGTTGTTGGGAAGGATATGATCCACCGCGCGAGATCGCCTCTCTGTGCCTTTGGTGTGTATGAGGGTTACCCAACTCTGCTTCTCAAGAGTGATCCTACGTCTGAATATTGCATGACAAGTAATGTGTCCCGTGCACAGTGCCACAATTCGCATACAGAGTATTCATACTTTTTAAATTTTGTAATTAATAACTTTTTTAAATATATTTGTTACTACGAAAAACAGTTTTTATAGTATTTCTTGTACTATAGATTAATGTCAATCTTAAAATTCATCGATTAAAATTTAGTGTAAAGTAGATCTGAGTACAAATGACATAATAATGAATAATATTTTTCGATTAAAAACAACGATTTAATTTATGTTTTTCGATTACGATTTAAATCTTAATTGTTGATTTAATTTAAAAGTATGGTGATTTTTAAGTGAATCTTTCCTCAGGATAAATACGATTACGGTGTTGCGGCTAAAATATTCAACATTGTTTACGAGAAAGAAACGCTGAGACAGTGATGATAGCACGAGGTAGTCTCACGATTCTGTACATGATTTGAAATTTTCTGTCCCTTCTAGTCAGCACTAGCTATATTCTTCAGTGTATTTCAGGTACGTCTTGTCTACCCCTGAGGCGTTCAGTCGCGTAGGTGTCCGTATTCCGACGCTAGGTTAGAGCCTTGAGGGTCTCGCCAGTGCGGAGACCGAGCTCTGGAGAATATGCGCCCGAAATTGCAAATTGGCGCCGTAAAAGCGGTGAAGGAGATGGGACGAGGAGCAGGGATGGTTTCATTTTCCTCCCAGGCCACACGGTGTTAAGCGCACGCGGTCGTAGAAATGCGACGGTCAGTGCCCCTACACTCACCCGCTGCCACCAGGTAATGGCGACCACCGTATACCGCTCCTCGCAAATGACGTGCGTCGAAGCGAAAAGCGGTTTTTGCGCATAACCGCTCGGATTTAGGAGCGTCTCTGTATGGGCGTTAACTTCCAGACGAGATGTAGAACATTCCCTCTCCACTCGCACAAATCGTTTTTAATGTATTCATAAAATATTGAGTATATTTCGACGAAGAGTTTCAAGTAATTCATTCATTTATCTGATAAAACTATACACGATTAGAGTTTTATGACGTGTCAAGTTCGCGATGTCGTAAAATAATTTCATCTTACAAAACATTTATCCCGTTCATGGACCACTAGCCCTTAAACGGGTACTCGTACTTGGGAACCTAGCGTAACTTCACGCGTTTAAAGCGTGCGCCTAATATAAAGAGACCGCGTTCGCATGACAATGACACTTTGATTCGCTTCCCGCGGTGCAATCATCGTGTTTGCGTTGCTCCCGCATGTACATACTAGCGGGACGCGTCCGCGATATAATCCAGTTTATGTTTGAACAGAGTATGTTGGTCATCGGGGAAGAGGAATGGAGTGGGTGGACGAGGAAGAAGTGTGGGAAAAGGAATGAGGAAGTGGCTTCAGTCTTTGACGGATTGGTCCGCTCTTTTGAGGAAACGAACTCTGGACCCCGTCGACTAAAACCGATGATGGGGGTAATTGTCTGTGTCGGGGTATGAAGCGTGGCATTTGTGGTGGAGAGTCAACTCGTCGACGGATTGGAAGTGTATATGCCCAAACGGCATCGGGCGTCGTTGTGGTTTGGGATCGCGGTGGTTGGATTTTGTTGTTGGTTTCGTCATTCTATCGTTGAGCAAAAGAATTATATGGTAAGAGTATATAGGAAAATTAATGATGCTAATATATTTATTGTGATTTTTAAATTTTTTATACCAGACAGTAGATATTTGATTAAGAAAAGAAATTCGTGTTAAATTCAAAATAATTTCATATTCCTTTATTATTATATTATACTATAATATATTACATGACTTTTGGCGAGATTCAGGTGATTAGACCCGCTTTTCCACCTAACCTTGACTTGGGTAAGGGAATTGGGAAGGAGATATTTTGGGTTGTCAGGGAACGTATGGTACCGAACCAAGATTTGTCTGGAGTAGATGAGGGAAACCTCACCTGAAAACCTCTCCTAATTCGGCTGAGCAGGGTTTGAACCGCCCTCTACCGCTCAGCGATATCGTGTATTTTACTCTATTGTATTATTCTATTTTACTCTATTCTCAAACATTTCGACTTCATTAATTTCCAGAACGCATCACAGAAATCGTGTACGTGAATTGTGGAATAAGGAGCTGATGTGGATTGATGTCACGAAATTTGTGTACGTCATTTTTCCACTGCTGACATTTCGTCGTTAGGTCACCGCCCTCGCATCCTCTCATCCCGCACTCTCACACACGCTCGCATTCCAAAGCACACATCGCCGTGTGGGCGCCACTGTCACCATCGCCTTTTGGCCGCTGGGGGATAACGTGTCCGATAATTTTATTACACAGCGCACTGCGACCGTTCGCTGTTATCTGGCGCTCCGCGAGGGAAAAGCGCGAAGTTGCAATAACGATGTGGAGAGCTGAGAGTGTGTGGCAGTGTCTGGGGATTGTTGGGACAAGGAATTAATGATAATGGAGAGAGGAGGTTGTGTACTGGAGGGAAAATGGTGGTGTTGTCGTGAGTATGTTTGGGGGACCGTGGCACTGATTTTTGTTTCTTGAAACTGTGCTGGCATTCGAATTTGTATGGATATATCATGATTGTGGAAGCGCAGATGAAATTCTCTATCAACAGTTGCTACTCTTTGCTTACGAATTTTTAATATCTCGTTCTTGTCTAAAGATACTGCGAACTTGGAAATTTTTACCATGGTGTTAATGAGTAGGGAGAAGTTATTTTGAATAATCTCTTATGTCTGCTTGGATTTAACTTTAGGTGACTAGACTTTCGTAATTTTTACGACTACTTTTGGTTGGAGCGTAATAACGAGCGGGGTAAGGGTCAAGCAGTGCTTCCCTGAGATAGTTGGCATTTAATTATTGGCGTGGTCGGGACTGGTTCTTTAACGGCAACAGTGGATCTCCCGTAAGTCACATTGCATTTTTCACAGCGTCGCTATTCTTTCTCGTAAGTTGTTACTCTTTGCTTACGAATCTTGCTTTGGATACGAAGGTCTATCCTTTGTCGTATCATAAATTGAACCAACATCTGTTGCAACAACATAAATTGAACCAACGACGTCGTAATTTTCTCCTAATTTTTGCGATTTTTACCTATGTTAATGTTACGTAAGTCAATTTCAACGAATTCTGATCCGTTTTTTCTCTGATAAAAAGGCATCAATTACAATAGTCGTAATTTTTATGAACGTCTACTCTTTTCACTGTTTCAAGTAAGTCTTGTGTTCTAGGGTTAAATTGGAAAATTGCAGAAGAAAGAAAGGTATATTGCATTAAATAGTAATGATACTATTTATTTACATTAAAAAAAACTCACATTACAGTGGATATGGTCGAAATGCTAACGACCAAGGAATGCTGACACTGCGGATGAGTTGACAGTGAATTCAGAGCGATAGTGGCAGTGAGGATCACAAAACCGCAGTTACGTATGGGAACGTGTAACGCGAAAAGAGAATTTGTGTGGATGGCGTTGGGGGGTGGGGGGGGTGAAAACCGTGTAAACGCACTGAATACATACGAAAGGTGGTATCGCGATGTAACTGTGGGAACTGACACGGTTTTAGGTGAATGAGCATATGGTGTTTGTTTAGCGGTAGAAACGTAATAATTTTGAGGAAACGTGATTTTGTATGTTTTATATAGCTTCTGATATATCTTAAGAATTAAAACAATTTGAACAAATTTTTGTAATGGCTACTCATTCTATATTTGCACGAATTACCCGTTGATAGTTGTCTATTCGGTGACTATTTATAAATTAACCTCTAATGCTCTCAGCATTGTATAACTATTATTGTAGGATTATGATTCGTATGAACCAAGAAGAACAGATTTCTTTATGAGGATGAAATTTATCGAAAAATTTACTACTAAAAATTGAATAATACAAGGTGCAAGTTAAAAGTGATCTAAAGAAGAGGAATATGTACTTTAAGGAAAAGAACCTGGGAGATACGGGGTGATCTGTATATTTGCTTTAGATTTAATAAATAAATATATGTAATGTTCAGTAACTATTTTAGTTCAACTATTTCTGGTATCAGTTTATACGTAATATAACAGAGGTTTCAGAATAATTAAACAATTTTGTTTTGTGTTTCGTACTTAGTTGAGTTCGTTGCTGATAAAACCTGATGTTTATTCGAAGTTTATGTTCTCGTGAACCAAGAACATCTTTCATACACAGCTGTGAGTCTAGCAAAGTAATTTTAAGTTTTCTTTTTGTGTTTCACATTATCTAGGAACTCGTGTTTCTGTCATGAAATTGAGTAAGACGTTTTTCCCGAAGTTCCTTTATATCTATCCGTTCAGTGGAAAATAATGCGGTAATTCTTTAGTCCGGCGCAGGTATCTCCCCTTAAGGTGTTTCGCTCTTGCGAGATAAAATGAATCATTTTGTACGAGTTCTGCAAAGAAATACTTTGAGAAACTCATGAGAGATCTACCAAGGGTGGATTGATTTAAAGCTATAGGATATGTATTAGAGAACGTACTAAAAGTTTTCACAGAGTACTAAAATACTAAACTAAAGAGGTACATTTAAAAAGGACATTTTTTCCTAGAGAAATGAAATTTAATCTAATTTACTTATTGATTAATACTTAAAACACTTATTATAAACCTTAGAACATTATTAAATAACCTCGTATTAATCTTTTGAATTTGTTGTTATTTGCACTATTGATATATTATTATTTTTTATAATTCTTGATGAAATAAGGATTAAAGACGTAAAATTTTATGAAATATTTTAAGTCAATAAAATTTATTAATGTGTATTTATAGCAAATAAAATTGTAGAATTGTTTTATATGTATTTTCCTTATTTAAAATCAGTTAAATTTTCAAACACACTGTGGAGATAGTAGTAGTCATCCGGTAAATAGACTTGTATCTTGAAAGTCGGGGACATACTACTTACAGTTAGATTGCATAGATAAGAAATCACGTCATATTATACAGAAATTAAATTATAAGTGATACGGATATGATATATTAGAAGATGTTTTTGCTTAAAAAAGAACTGTATGTAGTTTTATAAAATACGATAGATGAATGTCTTGTAAAGAGCGGACATTATCAAAATTCATCTTTCATCACATAAATATTTCCGGATGTGTTGTAACATTTTCTATTTGTACGTATATCTCATTTCGGTCAACCAAGGACGACTGACGAGTGATAGTACGGCACAGTTCTACGTTAACTCACTAGACACATTTTTTGAGGAACAGCGTCTAGATGGAAGTAGTAAAGCTACTAATTGTTCTGGCCCCACCAGGAGTCGAAGCCGAGATATCTCGTGGCAAGTTAACGCGCTAGACTTGAGCTTCCGTAGGGGCCATTTTTTACTTATCTTAATGAAAGATGAAAACACAAATCAGAATTATTTTCTTGCTTCCATCCTACTACTAAACATTTAGAAGATGAATCGTATCGTGGATCTCATCAACATACTAAATGGTTTTCGCTGTGAGATTCACGATTAGGCGTTCAATTTCTTCTATTGTCACATTTTCCCTTTCTAAGCATTTTTCGCTGTAGTGACGATGAAGGAGATTGGACCTTTTTTCGTTGATTGTAAGCGCGGAGAGTGGATCTCAATAAAAGCTTTGTCGGCGATGGAGAATTTGGGAGGCTGTTGTAATTTTGTTGCTGACAATAGCTCGCTGTGGACAATGCACTTTCTGTACAACGGACGTATTGCAGGGTGGTGGTGAGTGTATATGTGTGAAATCGCTGTCAAGTAGATTTACTTCGTGAAAAATAGATCGCATTTGAGTCTTTTTTAAGTTTTTTTGTGGAAGCTTTAACCGCAGGTTTGACCATCGACGAGTAATGGCCTCGTGGGACTAAAGAACAATAAATGCTATTTAGATTTGAAACGTAAAAACGGAGAAACATTCCAGTTCTGTACGACCTTCCTTGACTTTTTAGTTTTACCAAGAGATTTTAAAGAAATGAGCACAACAATATAGATACACGAGTCTAACAAATTGATATCAATAACGTAAAAGTCCATTACACGCTTCCTTTAATCTCTTTCTTTTATGGTTTCGTAGCTCATCATAAAAGTTCACGAAAACAGTAATTTAAAAAAACTTAAAAAACTAATATGCGTTTCATTAATAGAAATATTAGCATTACTTGTTTTATGTAGTCTACAAATTTTATACATGAAGTTATTGAGATAAATTAGACGTTAACTATACTGTAATAATACTGTACTTAAAAAAGTGTTCATAGACAACTGTGTTTACACGCGGAATGAAACGCCTCTGACAATTTTTGTAAAATCTATAGAAATTGAGATGAAGTGTTTTTATTTACGAAAATGTTTGGTTCGCAGCTTTTTTGAAATAAATACTGCTACAGATTCGAAAAAAAGATCCCGTTCTTTTTTTCCCCGACTCTCGTGTCACTAATTCCAATCGTAGTTACTCGTATTGCTCTACACATGTTTCGCGCATGCTGTCTTATGAAGCTTATACGAAAAATGTAAGACTGGAAAGAATAAATGATTGAGTTACCAACAAAATATCTCATCCAATATTTACTTGGTTTACAACGTTCCAGACTTCCTGTGTCCTATTAAACGAAACTTTATTCCATTTTTTTTAAATACACGATAGATGTTAATGACAGATAATTTCAGACGCTAGAGTTAAACTCTTTTTCCGTAATATGTGTATGTTCTGAAGTGCTTCAATGCGAATAGAAAAACCAATGAAAGAAAACTATCAGTCGAATTCACGTTTTGCTTTCAGTATTCTGAATCGTGCTTCGTGCCTCTGTTCTGGGAAGTACCTGCTAGAATAAACCGGGAAAGATTTTTTTTTGGACTATCTCGAGCATGGAAAAGAGAAAATGATATGACAATACGAAGCTCTGACATCCAGAAAAATGCAAAATCCGGGTATTACAACTGCGGTTGTTATCCGCAGAGGGTGAACTTTTCATGCTTTCGACTGAGACATGGAAATGAAAAGCTACAAATTTTTACTTGCCCCGCCCGGGTATCGAACTTGGGATGACTTGCTGACGAGCAGTCGCACTGACACCGTGGCCACGACAGGGATCTTTATTTTATATTATGTGAATTTTGTTCACGGTTTTTCTACTTCCGTACTCAATTATTTTTTTAGAATTAAATTTAACCCAGCGATGTGCAATTATTTTCAGTAAATTTTATACATTCATTATGAATTCAGCATTGGTTTTCTTTATGAAATATGTTCTGTCCACCAAGACTCGTGCATTTGGGTCCAGCCTCTCCGGTTGCTCAGGTGTTAGCGTTCTCGCTCATCACGCCATCAAATCATGCAGGATACAGTTCCCGGTGGGGGCCAGAAAATAATATGTTCTTACATTTGTGTCACAGTTCATATAGCTGTGACTACTGAAACGCGAACCCTCGTTCTTTAAACCGCGTCCTACTGCTCCTAGAATCCTAATACACATAATACACAATCCTAGAATATAAATACTACAAATTTAAAAAGCTGAAGTATTAACTCCCAATTCGCAGGGTTCTGGGTCGGCGTCTCCACCAAGACCCGTGCATCTGGACCCATTAGCAACGGAGCAGAAGTAACTGCTACCCCACTCTTTGTACGCAGAAGTGAACTTCTCAAAACAATCAAACTCGCCTAATGAAACTGCGATTGTTAGCAGAGGAATAAAGAAATGGCGCTCCCTCTTGAGACGCGACTCAGAATTTTCCCTCGTGTTGCACGAAACCTCTCTTTCGTTTTATGAAAGAAAGTGCCTCGCCCACGGTTCAAGACCGCGGAGTTCTACGACCAAGAACTTAATATTCTTTCCCTTCTTGTATTATTTGTCTGCGTAGAGTTGAAAATTGTCTGTAAAACGAGGAATTATTTTAGTCGACTTTGGCAGAATAAATACTGAGAAATCCATTATAAATATAAATTTGTATTAATTATTTTTTGTAATTAACTTCCGACTCCTTAGTATATGTGTGTTATCTTAGTTTACCACACGCCAAATTCTCATTCAGTGTATCGTAAAAAAGAATTCTTTGGTGAGTGAGATAAGCATTTGTGTGTATAGGGCCATTTAAAACTTCTCTCCTTCTTTTCTCTTCATTCCATAACGCTCGCTTTTGAAAAGAATTTTCATCCCACTCTTCGTGGAATAAAAGGGAAGCCATTGTTATGTAAGGTGAGAGTATTAACTTGTCTCCGTGATGACAGCGACTTTTGTAATTTTTTATATAACTAAGAAGGGGAAAGATGGGGGAATTGTGATTTAGTTATGAAAGGTATACGACTTTCTTTCATATCGAGACACTTTCCTAATTTTGTTTTTTATTTTACTTCGTAGTTCTTTTTTTTATAGGGTCTTGACTCTGATTGGTTCTTTAAAACGAGAATAATTACTCTGTTTAAAAAATATTCCTCCTCTCTACTTAAGAAAATGTACAGCAAAAATGAAAACTCTTAATATACATAGGCCACTAATCAATTGCAAGATAAAACCTGAGCCTACGTATGAACTCAAACGTTTGCATAATTCTTTAATGGTTCTTCTTGTTTTCTCAAAAAGAGTGTACATTGAATAATGTACTTAACAAAGTGTTTCCTTCCCTAAAATAATTTTAGGTTAACTCAAATGTAAACGAATAATGTTTTTATTTCGGAGGAAATTTTTATATCAGAGGAATATTGTGTAACATACATGACATGGATTAAGCTTATGATACCAAAATTAAAAAAAAAGTTTTTTCTAGTATTCCTCTCTGATTACTATTGAGGTTAAATAGTTCCACATTGTTCTAATGTACTATCAAAATACGATTGAGTGGTAGCTAGCACTATGTTCTCCCACTGAATGTACGAGTATGGGTTTTTACACTCAAAGTTCATTTGGTATTTTTGATTTACTCGTGAGTTTATCCAAAACCTCGAAGACCTCATAAACTTCGTCAGAACTCGCGTAAAAATTTGAAATCTCAGGAACTGATTTGTCTCGTGACCTCTTTATCTCTAATTTTAATTAAACTTGGCATTTATCATAATATTTTTTTGGTCCAAAATAAGAAGCATTCCTCTACTTTTTTACGCTTATTTGTGTGCGCTTCATTACAGATTGTTCGCATTTTTTTTCTCAGCTTTTCTTTCCTTGTCGGAGTATTTCTCTGGACGAGAGTGCATTCAAAATTAGGTTCCCGTTGTACTGGTCAAGAGTAGCGCCACTGCCCCGACCGCATGTAGCAATCGATCGCATTGCTGTTTTTCATCTGCTCAAACGCCGAGACGCGTGAAAAATGACTCGCGGCGGAGGTGATGGCGGTGGCAATACGAAACGTTGGAAAAGTGGAAGGGGAACTTTGAGAACGGAATGCTAATACATGTCGTGGTGGTCGGAGCAATAGAAACGAGGACTTGTTATGAATTACCACACAGTCGGGCTGACCACTATTCCCCTCTTTCTGGCCATGTTCTCCGAGTGTGCCACAGTCATTAGTTGTGCGCTGTGTTATTATTTGTGCTTGAACGTGTGTTTGGAGTAATGCATGCGTATGTCTATAAGAGCACATTCGTATGAAGGGGTGCGTGTGTTCTCGTCGTTTTAAATGCAACGCGGACGTGTGCATATGGAGTTTACATAGCGCGCGTGATAGTAACTGGTGGTATATGATGGCCTGTGTGTCAAAGATTTTGCATTGTTCTTTGTTTTTGTGGGGAACACATTAATTTACATATATATATATATATATANACTCCAGGGTGTTACATACGGGTATACAACCACCTGTTCACTCTTATATATATAATATGTGTGTGCGTGCGTCGACATGAGGCCGAAAACATCAGTGTTTAATTATAACTAATACCGAAATAAAATTATTGATACATCATTCAAAATACCATTGAAAACTTAAAAATTATTTTCGTGATACATTATCATTAAATTGTGTATAAATTATTCTTGATTAAATTATATCTCTAACTAATGTTTCTCTTTCTTGAATTATTACTAAGAATTTTCGTATCTTGAAAATAAAACTGATATACCTTTCGTAAAATGTCTAAAAAACACGTGAAAAATAAATTAGAGCTTACATATTGCGTTGTTGTTCGTAAAAAAGAAAATACGATAACAAAGCAAGAAGTAATCAAGAAATTTTCAGTTTAATTGGCCATAATTTTCAGTGACTGTATTCGGAAAGAGTCGTGGCTTAGATAAGGTTGATACGAATAATTAATTAGAAGGGAGTGCCTGAGAAAGAGTGAACAGGTGGTTGTATACCCGTATGTAACACCCTGGAGTGTTTCCTAGTCATCATCCATTGCGCTATCAGTCATTTTACTCCACAGGGAGCCAGAGTGTTCGTGCGACATCAGATATCAAACATTTCTAAAGTGAGCGCGCCCAGGATCCTAATGCGAGTCGAAGCACTCGAATTCCTTCACATTTATTTTCTTTTCTTTTTGTGGGGGTGGGGGTCGTTGTGTGACATTACTTACTTACACTCAGTCATGTGACTTTACTCAATGAAAATTTAACCAAAGAAAAAAATGTTAACGGGGACGCATTGTGTTTATTAGTTTTTTCGTAAGTAGTAGGAGTAATGAGTTTACACATTGTGTTATTAGTGTCTATTACCATTTTTCAGCTTAGCACCTATAAGAGTTAATTTTTTAAGTTTTGGATTGTAAGATATTACTTTTCGAACTGCTTTATGGACACTGAACTTTGATCTGCTAATGGATAAAATGATTTTTTTTTTAGCTCACTTCTAAGCTGATTTTTTACACTGAATTTGTATTATATTGTGGATGGAATGAACAAACGTTTACATGTAATTTCTTCATAATGTTTTGAGATCACAACTATTCATCGTTCCCAATACTTTTATTGTTTAATTTTTGTATTCAAAATTTCGTTTTCAAAATTATTTTCTTATTCTGTCAACTTATTTTTTATCATAACCAAAATTCTTGGCGTCAGTTGCTTGAATATAATATACATAACATGTACAATAATTTATAATTATAAATCGTTACTTGCATTTAGTAAATCAGAATAAGTTTAAATTCTTCATTGACCGCACTCAGTGCGGCGCGCACACTCTCGCGACAATGTAAAAGGCGCGCCTACCGGAGGGGTAATCATCTAGTTTTTTTAATGGTTCCGTGGCAACTACGCGTGCGTTCAGATTAGTAAACTTAACCATGTTGGATCACCACAATGGTTGTCTATCCCGTGCGGTTTTCTTGGAAATCCCCAACAATGAGTATTGGATGACACGTGTCATCCACTCGACGTGTTCTGTAAGTACTTCAATATTTTTGCAAAGTGTATATTATGAACCACTTAAGTATACAAATTGAATTACAGATAGAAAGCAGTTATTTATGTGGTCATACATAAAAGCATTAAGAAATATTTATTAATATTGCTACTTTAAAAGATAATGACATGTCATCCACGCGACCTTTCAGGCTCCAATCCGAACCGACCAATTCTGTAAGTATTGTTGACTGGGGTGAATTATTTGACGAGGAAGTTTATATATGAAAAATTCGATTCGAGATATTTTGAAGATTCTTATTAATTTTTTGATGTTGATGTTTGTTTTTTTACACTTTTTTTAATTTTAAAGTGGATGACGAGTGACATTCGCGCGACCTCTCATAACTGATTGGAAGGCGCGATCACAGCAGGGTTAAACATGTCATACGATCTCATCCAATTACGACTCTCCTTCGATATCTCATTGTGCTGCTAACCACTGCTACATGTCTTCAGTGGCGGATCTAGACCGTAATCAAGGGCTAACAGGGGGGGGGGGGAACAGGGGAGTATTTTGTTTAAAAATTATGGTTTTACACCACAAATTTTGTAAATGTTACCTTTGAACAATCTGGTATTATTAATTACAATTATTTATTAAAGTTATTAATGCTGAATTAATTTTATTAATATTGTATTATTAATTTTAATAAAATGTATTATAATAGCAATAATATTATTATTAAGAATAACAAATATAACTAATAACAATTAATAATGTGGTAACACTTTTACGAAGTATGCCATTTATCAACTGCAATTTTATCTGTTGAGAGTTCAGGTCCAATATGGGGGGCTATGACCCCTTTAGCCCCCCCCCCGCATAAAACCGCCACTGCATCTCTTACCTCATCAAGCACCCCTTCCACTTTCTCTTGGACGCTGTCCTCATCATCCCTATGTCCTCGTATCCTCAACCCAGTCAGCGTCTGTTCGTCGCTGCATGAGCCGCAGCGCTTGCTCGTAATTACGCACGCAGCTGTCCCTTCCCCCTCCCCCGCACCCATAGCCATCCAACTCAACTGTTTCACTCGCTGCAATTCTTCAGCGCGACGTCTCTTGTTCTCAGTTGAATGCCGGGACAGTGAAGGGTTCATTCTTTTATCTAATTACATTCTCTGGTTCTAATCTAAAGGAAGATTTAGTTTCGGACCAATACATTTTTTTTTCTTCAAAAGATGTGTCGAAGCGTTTTAATTAACTGCGTTAGGGTCTTATAAGAGTTATGGCATAGAGTCACAAATATCGTGGTGAAAAATGGTGAATGAAAATGTTTTATATTTTCGCTTCTGTTAAAGTCCATGTGATCACCCGACGGCGGTGGTCTAGCGTCTTAGCTTCCTCGATGCCCCGCCCGGCCGAACTAGGTGAGGTTTTCAGCTGCGGCTCCCTCTTCTACTTGAGACACATCTCAGTTCCCTGGCGAAAACCAACGTCTCTCCTTCTCCATCCCTTCACGGGTAGGTGAAAGAAAGGCCTCATAAAATGAAATAAAAACATTAAAATAAAGTGATCATGCGGCTCAAGATAGAAATATCTTTACTTTCTTCTCCACCATTAAAATATTTGTGAATGTAATGTGTTCACTATTATTTGTGGTCCCCGTGAACAGTCTTTGACAAAACACGCAATTCTCTTTTCGTGTTTCACGAATCCATATGGCGCATTAGGAACCTCTTTGATAACAATGTTTATTCTTCCCGTGTGCGTACGCGTCAACGGAGGAGCATTTGCGTTAAAAGCAAACACTACAATCTCACGCAAAGGTAAAGAACAATTGCGCAATTGTGAGGTGTGGCATGGAATCTGGTTTTAGCTTGTGTGCGAAGACACTTGAAATGAATGACGAGGTTGTCTTCCAACCCAAACGTTTACGAACTCTGAACAATACAAGAAAGAACTTGCATAATCACACGGGGATCTTTCTTCTTAAGGTGGTACTAGCGTAAGTTGAATTAAATCACTAAAATGTCTGAAGTTGACATAAATAAATATAATTATATGTGTTTATTTCCATTTTAACTTAAAAAATATACTTCACTGACCATTTAAATGAAATAATTGCAATGATTGTTGTTGGTGAAATACTTTGTCTTACGGAGAAAACACTTATCATCAAAAAATAGACTGATTCTGAATTTTTGAATTTTCTGTAGTGCTTTTACATAACTTTCGTCTATATGTCATCGCACATTTCAAAAAGGTTGTTTGCTTTTTCCGGCGTGTGATGTGTAAATTACAAAACACTTGGGCTCGGCTGCCATACACTTACATGCTCTTTTGCATTTCAAACGAGTTAAGAGAGTTCCTAAAAATTGTTTGTACTTTTAACTGACAGATATTAAATTAATATTTTTCGTTATTATCATTCATAACGTTACGTTACAAAACGAATGGAATAAAAATAGAGAATAGAATTATACTTCTCAGTTATTTGAATGATTTGGAACGCTAGTTCCACCATAAGGTTGTTCAATCTCTTCCTTTAGGCATCATAACCTTCAAAAGTAAAGCACTCGCGATCGACAAATCAATTACGAGTATATCGAAAACCCTGAGCATTCATTGAAGGACTTGAGTGCCATCAACTGGTCGACGCGTTGTAACCATCCACTGAGTAGTGCGGACATTTTATACTTCCACCAGGTTTTGTTCTAAATGCACATTTGGTGTCTAAGTGATGTGCGTCTGTAATGAGTAAATGTTCGTTTTAACTCATCTCGAATTTCCTGGGATCAGAGGTTAAATTAATTCTTTGAATTTAACTGCGCAATAACACTTCACTCTATGAGTTTTAGTAATTTCTCATTTAATTAAGTAGTGTAATCAAATGAAGCATAAGAAATCACTCTATTTTTAAGCTTCTTTCATAAACAGAAGTGGTAATTGTATGGAGAGTTATGTTGAGTGCCGGGTCATAAATGAGGAATAAAGGGGCGAATGGTTTGTTGTGCGACGTTCGTGCTCGTTAAAAGTTCGCAGCATTAATTTTTTTACTCGTTAATTTAATAGTTATCTCCATTTTTTGCATAAACGATCTCTCGCAGATTGTTAATGCGTGATATATCTAAACTGATCCTAAAATCTTCTTTATTGTCATTTATTACTGTATCCTTAAATCGAACTAGTATTGTTTAAAACAAAATAAATGAAAATAAAAGTTCCTAACTATGAATAATAGCACTATTATTGTTTCAACGCATGCTTGTATATTATCAGCACATTTTAGTGCACTAGAAAAGGATGATCCTTCAGATATGTTCTTATTTAAATAATCCTAGAACTCAAACTGAAATAGTGGCCTAATGATGCGTCTGATACATCTAATCTGGTTGCATTATTTTGTGGTTTGTTTTATCATACATTCGATTACTTTCATCATTGCAAATTATAGACCTAGTGATAGAAAATTTTCAAGCCAATTTTTTTCTACCGTGTATTTTATACCCCAGCTCCATTCACCTCTTATAGTCTTAGCGGCGAAAGAATACTAATGCGATGTAACTAATGGAGTGAAAGCGGGGCGTTGTCATATATATCCTACGTGGGGTGGTGTAGCATAGTTCCACAAATCCAGATCAAATACGCTGCAGCTAGCCATAGATTGCTATATCCGTGGGAAATCTTAATTCTAGCAGCCTCTTAAAGGTTAGAGATCAAGGTCACAGTTGGTATATCAATTTCTGCGTGTTCTACGAATCGGCGGAAGTATGCGGCAGCATGCAAACATTTAGATTCTGCTGGCACGAGTAAAACGCCTACGTGTCTACAGCGAGAGTTAAAGTCAGCATTGGTTTTCACATAGTATTTAGGCTCCTCCCGTATTACTTTTGTTTCGCCGTGAGTACTGTACCTTAGAAAGTTTCCATCTTCAAATAATCTGTCTTTAGCAACCTGATCAAATGCTTATCAAGAGCAGGAGTAAAACTTTTCCGCAAATGGTGAAAATCGTCTCGATAGAATGTATAATCCTGGCGTCAGAAGAAGGTGAGATAAACTCTCTCCCTCAGTCGTCGTCTTGGACGGTCGCTGTTGCAGCCTCGGATTTGATGTCACGTTCCGCAGAGTTCACAGTGTGGGCGGAACGGAAGCGGAAAGACGCAGTGAAGAAAAAGAAAAGTTAAAGAAAAGAGAGAAGTTGACCGAGGTGGAAGGGGATCAGGGTCTCGAGTTTTGCATAATTGCCAAGTTTTCGCTGGAGGGAAAACCTTGCTCGGCGACGAAGAACTAAGAGAAAAGAAGAATAAAATGGGAAAGTATGTTGAGATGGGAGTTAGTGGCTGAACGTCACTGCGAGAGGGCGAGTCAAAAAATGTTGGAAACGAGAGGATAATGGTGGATTACTTTCGTATCATTTGCGAGTAAATAATATTACTTTGGACATTAATAGAAAATAAAATACTTGAGTAAAGTAGAATATTTTCTTGCAGGATGAATTGATGAAAACTACTTATCACTGTAAATAAATTTATTTTTTAATGAATACACAGAATTAAATACAAACTATTAAATATAGTTTCGATCAGAAATCACCGATAATATTGCTTGTCTATAGATAAGGACATTACCTTTGGTCCAAGATAAATTGTGGCTAGGTAACGCTTATGATTTTCAACACGAAATTCTTGTATTAGGATGCACTGAAATAGTTAATGGAATATTTCACAGTTGGTTCTACAACAAATATTGATTATTTAATGAGACGCAAGTGTATTATTTTGATCATTGTGAATCATGAAGTAAGTTCTGTATCCCTTCGTATAACAACAACATCAATCAGAGATTGCAAAAATTTTCTCGTGTATATGATTCTGTGTTCTTCTCATTACGAAAATAACTGTTCGGCGATCAATAGACATTTTGCTATCTTCTCCATCGTTCTCGATGACGTACGTCTTTCTGGATGTATCTGATACTTCAATCTTTGTTGTTGTTTTTTTTTAATCTTGTGAGATTCTCCAATCAGATTCATTGAATTAGTCCACATTACTTCTTCATTACCATTTCATTTACTGTACGTGCTCCGTAAGTCAACTCTACCAAATACTGAAATCATTCTTATGACGACATATACCTCCTAATTAATTACAACGTATGTCAGATCCCGGAGTAGCGGCAGCAAAACATGTTGCTTGCGATTAGCCCTCCGCTTTCACTTGTTTCCCCTTCACTTGTTCCTCGGAGCCGAGTGCATCAGTCTGAGCTGAGCTCTTAAGCACACTGCTGCCAACTCAAGACATTGCGAAGCATTTGTCCCCCTCCCGCACCAGTTCTCTCTTCTAAGTGATGGGAACCTTCTTATCCGTGATGGAGCCAACTAATTCCGTGTCTTAAGAACGGCTGCCTTGGGACCCAATACCCGGGAGTCTCATAGCAGCTGAATGTTGCGGTGTTACCGTTGCAACGCGCGTGAATCCTGGTGTCACAGTGTCGCTGGATAGAATTATTAGGTAAATCCTGAATGAGGGGTTGGTTCAGTAAGAAATGTCAGCCTCGTGACTGTGTGTTAGGAGGTCAACAGTCGTAAATTGAAACACCAAGGAAGATAAAGCGAAATTCCTCGTGTTGGTATCGATATAAAATTTAAATATGCATAAATCTTTACATTAATTAAATCATTAACTTCTCGAATGAGAGCACGTGAGAGGTGTGTGGGTCATCGCAAGTTGAACGAAAATGGTAGATGAGGTCGGGAGTCGAACGGGATAGCGTAGTAGTAGAGCGTCAGCGTGCGATGCTGTAAGTGCAGCGTTCGATCCTCGGTCTCGACTACCATTTTCGTTCAATATAATAAAATTACAATTTAAGTGAAGTTAAATCTAAAATATTCAACTAATGATATAGAACCAGCGTAAGTTACTTTGACTATATTTTCGAAGTATAGTTTTATAACCATTACGATGCTTATTTTTTTGCAACTCTGTGTTCAGTAAATCTATATTATATAAGAAAAAGTGGTATTATATTCAAAACCAGATCAATAGGTTATGTTACGTAGTTCTTTGTGCAGAGTTATTAAATATCTTTCATGGAAAATTGCACTTCTCAGTAATTTTTATTAAAATAGAACTTTATTTCTTGTCCTACAAACTCATTGAACAAAACTTCTATAGAAACTACGTCATGTTACATCTAGTCAGTGAATAGAGCAGAGTATGTTCGTACCTTCACCAGCATTCTTCAAAATTTACCATTTTGCTTAATTAGTTTTAAGTTACACGATGATAATTTGATGAACAATGAAGCATTAAAAATAATACGTTGCAGAAGTTAAGATCCATTGACACATCACACCTCTGAATTCGAGAGTCATCTGCTTTTTAGGAATTATCTAATAGAGTCATGTTAAGCTACGAAGACTAATTCGCAAACGAAAACGTTTTTTTGTGTGTGTGTGTGTGTNAATTTTTATTAAAATAGAACTTTATTTCTTGTCCTACAAACTCATTGAACAAAACTTCTATAGAAACTACGTCATGTTGCATCTAGTCAGTGAATAGAGCAGAGTACATTCGTACCTTCACCAGCATTCTTCAAAATTTACCATTTTGCTTAATTAGTTTAAGTTACACGATGATAATTTGGTGAACAATGAAGCATTAAAAATAATACGTTGCAGAAGTTAAGATCCATTGACACATCACACCTCTGTATTCGAGAGTCATCTGCTTTTTAGGAATTATCTAATAGAGTCATGTTAAGCTACGAAGACTAATTCGCAAACGAAAACGTTTTTTTGTGTGTGTGTGTGTGTGTTTAAACCATGGAAAATGGAAATTAAGACGAATATGAAAACCAGATAATTATACTCCCGAATGCGAGTCGACATCATACAATTATGTATTAAAACAGTTCTTCTGTTCCTAAGTTCAATTTTTGAGCTGATTGTCTTTCAAACCCCTTTTTGAAATTTATCCATCAGTGAAAAAAGCCGTGTAGTGTTTTATAGTAATCGGTTGCATGTCGTGAGAAAAACGTTGTCATCACGTATGATTGAATAATAAAATATAAATGAGTAAATAACACAGTTATTTCCTGAATCTTCGGGAAAAAAAGAAAAAAAAACGTTAAGAAGCGTAACAATATTGCGATTCATCAGATTTACGTGTATTTGCTTGGTTGCTACTAGAATGGTTTCTAGCGATTTCGTAACTCATAACTTCTACCTCAGCAGTGAAATTTATCTTTTATAGCTGTTTACCACACCTTGTGTCTCATGTTTGTGAAGTATTTATGCGCTCACTGTTGGGGAACTTGAAAGCTGAGCATGTTGGTGTAAAAGCTGTAAAAGGGTGATCCAAGTGGCAGTGATCGTCGGGGCTGTGACTGCGGCCGTGTCTGAACAGACAGCTCTGGCGTCGGTGACGGGCAACCGCATGTCGCAAGACGCAGCGTCCTCTTCGGAGGCTAATCACAGTCGTATTTCTCCCCCTCTTATCCTGCCACGCGCCACATGCCTCTCATCCCCTCAAACCAAGCCACCCCCACTCTATACCCGCACCCCTCGACACCCAAGCGACCCAAGAAAATTTCTAATGCCTGCTTGTCTTTATTGCCGCCATTAAGGAGGTAAAATGTCGTAAAGTAGCCTTTTAAAACTTCTCAAAGCAATAACGGTAAAGTACACAATGAAAAAACTCTTCGGAAGTGTTGAAGGTATCTCCTAACGCTGTGCAGGTTGGTATCACTGATGAGTTACGAGGCGGATAACCTACTTATTCGGTGTTTCTTAATGGATCGCGGACTGTATGTGCTTCTTTATGCGTGTTTTATTTAAACGAGATGGGATTATGCTCCACAAAAAAAAAATCATCTTTCGGGTGGAGTTAACTTAGTTTTGTTTCGAGTTCATTGTTTCAGAATACCTCGCTCTATTACGCAATGAAAGAGAAACATTTATACGATATGCTTTTGTACAAGTTATGTTTTCATGAAACGAGGCGACGTGCATTGAACAGTGTTTACGAATTTGTAGACTGTGTGCCAACGAAAATGATTTACAGCTGCTAACTCTACTTTGAAGTGAGAGAAAACAATGTCGTTTAAATTTAATCTGAGATAAAAACTTGCCAGAGATGTCAGAATGTATCCTTCCTTTGTGTTTAACTCTATTCTTTACTCAACTCTGGTAACATTTCACACTGACAACCGATCCGTGTTAATTATCGAAGTAAATGTTTAACACTCTTTAGTTTTATTCTCTTGACAATGCAATGAAGTTGGTTTTCATTCCTAATTGATACTCCGACTGATAATCCTTTATAAATTACAATAAGTCTATTAATCATCTTTTTTAAATGTAATTTTTCAATCCAAGAAAGTAGTAAAAAAATTTCATTCAGAAAAGAAATAGTTTAGAAATTTTGAACTTAAGATTATTTTAAAAGTTGAGCATAATTCTTTTCAGGGTTCTAAACTTCATGAAACATTAGTTGTTCGTGCGGACAGAAAGTAAAATGAGATATCAATTCGGGAATACCAAAGATTATCCAAAGATATTTCTTTCCAAAATTTTCAGCGAACTCGGTTACTTCGTTTTGTATTTATGTTGAACATGTAGTTCAGATTTTTATTGAAATGAAATTCGCGTCCAGATTTGGTTATATCAGTCACCTTCCGATGACTCACTTCTATAAGTCGAGAATGCTTTTAGTGAGAGGAGGGTTGGAGAATGGCTTTCTAAGGTTTCCTACCCTGTTGGTGTTGTGTGAGGAAACAGGTTTTCATCTTACTGTGAAATTCCCCAAAATTTACCGATATCCCCTATATTACCACAGTTCGGTCATATTTTTACCAGAATTCATCTGAACTCCGAATTCAACAAAAAACTTAATTATCGCGATTTTTAATAAGATTTTTTATAACTTATTCGTTTGTTTTGAACATGTTACAAAAGTAAAATTACTATGAAATGTCTAATTTTCTTTAAATTCATCATTAAATTTACCTAACATGAAACTTTAATACAATCCGAAACGTTTTCAATAACCCAATTCTTTAAAAGTTTCTGACGACGACATAAATACATGGATTGTTTCTATGTAACTACTTAAAAGAGTAATGGCAGGAATGAAAAAAGTTCACTTTATGTGACATTTCAAATTTTATTGAAATATAATTGATGATCCATTAATTTAAGTACGTTTATGTAAAAATGTATTTGTATAGAAACTAGTAAACACACCTTATGATTATAATTTGATCAGATTCCAAGCCATTATAAAAGAAAGAATTTGCTTGTTTTAAATGCAAGGTATTCCATCAAAGCTAGTGATGTGTTAAATTTCTTCTTCTTCTTCTTCTTCTTCTTCTTCTTCTTCTTCTTCTTCTTCTCGTGATCCAATTTATTCGAGTCTCTTCCTCATATACGAAGGTGGAATAATGTGAAAATTGATATGTGACCGTTGAAACATTTCCTTTCACAAATATTTGTTGAGCGCAGGGAGCGAGAAAATGTCTTTTGGGGTGATGAACAGCTCCTAACTTTGACCTTTGAGAGGCGCTTGACAATCGCCGTTCTGACTATAAAAGGGAAAGTGAGGGATCTGAAAATGAGGAAAAAGAGCAGGAAATGACGGAAAGTGTTGAAAGCTTTACGTAGAATGGCCAGGGGAAAGAATGGTAATTTAAATTCTACTCGATGCCTTCGAAATATATAGTTCAATAAAAGCGATGGGATACGATAGGTCAGAGAGCGACCCCACATAATTTATACTGTGGTTTTATTTATAATGTTTGGTGTTCGTTTTAATAATGGAACTAGAACGTAGGTATCGATATCCATGTCTTAAATCGATTGATAGTTTCTTTTTGAGCAGTGTATAGATTCGAATCAATTTTCTATTTAAGTCATTTTAACATGTCACTTTTTATGTCAATCTCTATCGTTAAGAGTTTCTCATTAGAGAAAATAGTTGATCTTATCAGCAACGTAGTCTTAAGGAAGATGAATGCTAATATCTTGTATCTTACAATTATAAGGATCCAGAACTTTCAAACCAACCACTGTGTACTTGTAATACCTCTTACTGTGATTTTATGTGACAGTTTAGTATCGTATTTTCGGCTTCTCTTCCCTCTCAACGATATTTCTTACGTTTCCCTCTTTTTTTCGCTTCTACCTTCGACCCTTTGGCTTCTGTGGCGGAGTGAACTCTAGCTCGGTCCTTTGGCAACGCCATCGGCCGGTAATCGAGAAATGGACCTACCCCTCCGCGTTCTCACCCCCTCTTTTTCTCTCCTCTGGCGCCAGCCTCTTCCGCACCGCCGCTTACAGTTTCCCAAAGTCCCCCGTGGCGGGAAATAAATGACTGTGTTTTCTCGTTCAAACTCTCGCCGCGGTTTCTCCCAGCGTTGCAACGTCTACACTCGCAAACATCGCATACGCGCCAAAGGAGAAACCGTATCTGTGATAAAGGTGGCATAGCGATTGATGATGAAGGAAGTAATGGAGGAAATAGTTTGTGAGAGACGAAGTTGATGTTGTAGGATGTTAAGGTTTCCAACCCTGTTGATGTTGTAGGAGAAAACAGGTTGTCATCTTCATGTGAAACTTCGCGAAATATACAGTTATCACCTACATTACATTTAGTTCTTTCATATTTTACCGCGGTACATCTGAATTCAGAATTTAACATTAAAATCCTAAAAGTATAATAACTATAGAGAAATGAATCCACAGAGGTACAGCGCTATGTTGGTTGCATCGGACTTGCGTTATTTTCTTAGACGCAGAAGAGCAGAGTCACACTATCAATGCCGCTTTAGTCCACGGACATAAGAGACAAGATTATCGCTTTGGGAAGGGTATAGAAAAGGGATGAAGTGTAAAAATAAATGTAAATCAACATGATGTTAGTATTGAGATAGTTTTCGGGGCTACTGAAATTAGTAGGGACATTCCCGAAGTCATGGGGTTCTTTGCAGGGCGATAAATCTCATCGGTTTTTATGGTTTCCTATAGAAATCCTAGTAAATGCTGGTGTATTTCCTGACTACAAGGATCCGTTCGTGACGGCTTGTTTCTCCCTTCCTTAGAACACCCTCCCCTTTTGGTGCTGGTGGTATGGCACAGTCCGTATAAACTTCAGTTGATGCTTAGTAATCTTCCAGTGGTACTAAAGCCAACATACCAAAAATGGAACTTCTATATGGGATTCGTAACTCAGATAGTACGTGCTTCTTAGTTTCTGTTGAAAACCAAAGAATTTGTGAGAACTAAAAAGACTTATAAGTGAATGCAAATTATTAACTTGAATCACAAGTGGAGCAAGTGTTGAGAGAGAAAGATATTGAACGAGAAAAGAGCCATACTGAAGTTTGTGGCTTCGAGGGAAACTGAGAGCAAGTTTGGAAAATTTCAAGAGGGACGGAGTTGAAAATTACGCCGAATTGGTGGAAGGTACAGTGATTACAAATTTCGAAGTATCATGTTACCAAACTGAAAGTTCGAACACACGTGGAGTGGAACGCAAGATCCGCGTACCCGAGTTGGCAGACATGATGGAAAGGCAGAGACAGAGAGGGGAAGGGGGAGGGAACCACACCCTTTCTAGGTCGCTTGCTGGCCCGTGTCCAAACCTAACGTACTGAGTGCGGGGACGCTGTTTGCCTCTTACTACTGTACTATTGAGCTGACCTTCGAATCGTAAGCAGAGAGACCATGACCTTGTAGATTTGAGTCGGTTGAACAAACTAGTTATAACCATACACACCAATAAAACGTTTTTCTTGCAGTAGTGATTAAACTCATAAGTCCTTCGTTCTAACTTCGTAATTGGAGTTTTGACAATCTTATAATGCTATATATTTCCGTCAACACCACGAAATAAAGCTGCTTCCGGGATTAGGAGAGGAGTTCGGTGACGTTATCAAACAATTTTCATTGTCATCAGTGGGTAGCAGCCATACATTGCGGAAAGTTCAACCGATGCTTCAGTCCAAAGACTCCAACTCTGCTTTCGGAAATCTCAATGTTTAGTACTACGAGTTTGCCCATGGGGTATAATATTCGAAAGTGGATCTGACGTTAACGGGTAGGAGTGAAAACTGTCGACAAATCCATGTGCGAAGTAAGAACGGCCGGTGTATAGTCTTCTTTAGTTCGTAGTACCAAAACTGATTTCATCCATATAAAAGCGTGACTGGAGAAACCCAGACGAAATTGTGAAATGGATGTACTGAGGATGAAATGGATGCAGATTGGTATGATATTTGTACTACGGAATGATGTAGGTGTTGTAATACTTGATGCAAGTTGTGGCTTCCTATTTCCTTCGAATAGCGCAATATTTGATTTTGACTTTTCTACAAATACATAACGTTCCGCTTTCTGAATATTTCAGGGAAATATAGTATCATTGACTTGTTGAATATACTGAGAATTGGTGCTTATCTTCCAGTTCTGCACGTAGGTAGTAGACCACTTTGACGACAATTCGTACGAGACTCTACCATGTGTTTACTCTTTCTTATCATAATGCACAGTCGATAAGTGACGTGAATTTTCTTTTCCCTACACTTTTACCACATGGGTAACTACCTTTTCTTCCCAACCTTTCAATTTTCTCAAGAAATCGTAGATGGTAAAGTAACGTTAATGTACGGGGATGAGACGCCTTCATGAGAAGGATCACGCACCTCACTACAACAATTATTTTCATGCTTCACATTACTTGACTGAAGGAACTCACCTTTCACCAATCATCTCAATGTGCTACTTCAAGTATTTCTCATTTCCGTATTCATTCGAATGTTTATAGCTATACACACCAATCGCTGCATAAGTACATCGCAACATTGAGAAAAAATGTTTTCTTTTTACTCCAACATATTCCCAGTAATGGATCCTACTTTAACAAAAGTCACCTTTATATAATTCGTAGACTTTTCTATCTTCCTTTCTGTTTTTTTTCTACCTAATCTGCTTCGATTCAAAGTTACATTGAAAGGAAAATTGAAGTAGCTTCGTCCTTATATACGACTCATTTGTATGTGGAACGTCATCTATCCTCTTGTGATGTCATGTGTCCTCAACATTAAGGAGCGAAAAAAAATACGACAGACGGACTCAGTTTTTTTGTGAACTTGCGGCAATCGCGAGTATCGTCAGTCCCTTGTCGGTTCTCCCTCTTTGTATCGCTAACAGCCGTTGTCGCTACCCCTGCAGGTCAGATGGCTTAATAGAATTAAACGCAGGCGCAAAGCAGAGCCACCCCAATTGTTATCGTCGCAGCCTGCAACTAATTGTCTCTTTCCCTTGCGACCGATCGAAAATTATTTACGGCTTCGGTTTCTCTATATTGTATTGTGGGATGGGTAGAGGTATTTCCTGGTGCTTTAATACGAATATCTCGAAGACAAAGTATTGTCATTAAAATGGGGACATTGTTTTCTAATTAACCGTTTAAAATGTTAAAAACGTATCAACGCATTTCCAGACCCGAAATCATATTTAAAATTGCATGACGGAACTGAACCATGCATTCTGTGATTGTTTCATCCACATTGTCTACTACACTACTGCGACACTGTTTTTTAGGATTATACTTGTTTTTCTAATATTAAAAAATGTAAAAGCTCTCTTACTCGAAAATAAAACCATTCCCTTAACGCCATAAGATTGCGTTAAATTATTCTTAGTTCTTAAATACATTCATTCTCTGAATGTGTTCAAAATTGTTAGAGCCATGCTCGATAAAAAGCAGATATAATTCCATGAGGACAAAAAGAATTTTGACTAAATAAATAACAATATCATATCAAATATTGTACACTTACATCAGTTGTTATGGTGATAATTTTTGTATTTTCATCTTTATTTAGAGGAGAAATTGTAAACGTAAATGACCCAAATTAAGAAAGAATTATAAAATAGTGGTCATTTACAGTAATTGTCTTTGACAGTAGTTAACTCTCCCATATACCTACAGATTTCTTCTCTTAATTGTTTTGTTTAATCAGAGATTTTGAGTCACCCTGAAGAAATAACTTCGTAATTTATGGCAAGGACTCATCAAATGTACCCGAATTCTGCTTACTTAAATGATCCTTGTTTTCAAATCCTTCTTATGTTTACACGTGCATATTTAATTTTCTATTTATATCGAGTATTTGTAATGGTTTTCTTGTAGCAAGCTCCTTGTTCTATAAGTTCAAGTTTCTATAGAGGATATAATTACAAGATTTCTATATATAAATATCCTTGAGCTTATGACGTGTATTAAAATTGACAAGAGTTGTCACTAGAGCAGTTCGGTTCGTAATTGATCCCTAACTCGAAACAATTTCTTAATAGTCAATATCCGTAAGTTAAAATGAGCAAATATTTATTGGCCTCTCAATTGCATTGTCATAGTGAACATTACTACAATCTTACTTCAGTCAAAAGACTGAAATAAACTTTTAAAAGTATGTGTACATTAATGTGAGTGAAGTAACCTCGGTGAAATTGAATTTGAGTGTATAACCTTAAAATATTCGTAATAACTCCTAAATATCAGAATGAAGCAAAGCTCATTTTAGTGGTAAGCCATATTCCATACACGAGGCATACCTAACACAGAACCTTGCGGACCTCCACCATAACAAAGTAAGTGCGCGCACGTCTTGGATTACGCACAGCGCTTTAATGCATCCTCCCAAAGTGCATAATCCGCCGCCGCAAAGACTAGGTGATCGCTAGTTACGTCTATAACGCCAACAGCTTGGTGAACTTCCAACTTCCAGCACGAGCCACACGCTGGTTATCACGCTCTAGGATAGGCTTCAGGAGCAAACTTCCTGATGTAGGCCCATAAGGGCGAAGCGTGAGCAGCGGTACGGAGTCAGGGCGTGTGCGTCTCCTAAGGGCACAAAGACGGGCATAATGAGCACTGGGGAAGTATCGTTCGTGCACGCGGTGGAAAGCGTTATTGCATTATGGTTAGGTACTATACCGAGGGAATCTTGGCCTTATTGGATTTGCGGAGTATGGAATTAATTCTTTGGGGATATAGGATTGCGAGATGAAGAAACGACTTTCGCTTCTAATTTGAAATGAAAAGCCCGTTAAAGTGTTATCTGTTTGCGAATTGACATCGCGCTTCTCCTTAATTAGTTGTGGACTTGGTAGATAGAGAAAACAGAATTCAGAAAATTTCGCAACATCTCTAGAGAAATTGTAAATACTGTAAATGGTTTTTTCGCTGTTGTTTTATTGGGACACTGAGGGAAATAAAGTGACAAATTTGAGCGATGATTGTCGCCAGTATTGGGACAAAACTAAATCTTGCTAAGAGTTGCCAAATTTATGGGAAATACTCACAAGACATCTTCAAAAATACAAAAAATGTTGATACTGTGAATCATGACACAAAGACTTGATTCATGTGTCTGCTGACTACATCAGTTGGGAACCCACCTCTCAATGTTCATATATAAAGAAACATATTCAAGCTTATTGTCATTCAGGCAAAAATTCGAAGTATTAATCACTTAATCCACTTAATCAACATATTTTGAGATAACCTCTCACTGTCTAAGATGAAAGAGCAACTTGAAATTTACTTACGTTACATTTTGAACACTATTTACCTTATAGTAATTGTTGCCTTTTCCACTGTTTCTGTTTACGTATTCTCAAGATTAATTTAGCAGCTTACATCACTGTTTCTTCCCTGTTTTGTATGATTCAGGCTCGTTACTTGAAGATAACGAGCAATCGAGGAATATGTAGACAAATCCTAAGCTACACAGAGAAAGAAAATATGGTTTCGATTTTTCTAGAAATTAACGAAAGTTAGATTTTGGTGATCTCTTAAAACCCGAGTGTAACTAAAAGATTATATTACTGATAAAATGTAATGTATGGATCTATCCATTCAATATATTTTGATATAACGAATGTATGAGATCTTATTGCTGCTTACACTTATGAAGAATTCCATCTTCACAAAAAAATGATTGAAGATCAGTGTTTAGAATAGCCTAGTTTCATATACATGTGCAGCCGCTACCCCTCTTCCCTTCTCCAGACTCAACGTTTCATCTCGTCTCATCAACATCCCCACTTGTAACGTCGCAGATGTCGCCGCTTTTCCTCTGTCGTTGCTTAGACTCTCATCCACCACCGCCTTCACCCAAGTCCCAACTGCTGCCACAGCTTCGTAACGAGATTTCTGTCCTTGCTTTTTCCCCACTCGCCATCGTACTTACCGCGTCTTCATCTAATTACCTCGCACGAGATGTGGTTGGGCTTCCTCCCCCTCAAATACTTTCCCCACCCACTCTCCTCCCAACCACATCCTTACCAGTGGAGGCGAGGGTGAATAATTAGTAGTGTCAGCTGAGCTGCTCGAGGTCCGAATTTTAAACCGTGGATTTGGGGGAATAGAGGATGTAACTTAATCATGACGACATCGTCTTGGCTGCATTAGTGGAATAAAATGGTGGTAGGAGTAGGGGTTTGAAGGAGACGTCGAAAGACAACACTTTTTCCGTTGTTGTCGCACTGATTGTTGCGTTTGAGTCGAAATAGTGCCTTGGGAGTACGACCTGTTTTTAGTACAATTTGCTACAGATCGTGATATAGAACAACTAATAACTTTTTTCTTATATTCTGTGCATAAAAGCTGAGTGTAATCTAAGTTGTGTGCTCTAACATCGTTATTCTGGAGTACCGCAAGGTTCTATTTTAGGTACGGTTCGTGTATGAAATAAGGTTATCCTCTGAAATCCGGGGATTTCAGAATGAATGAATTTTCATACTATTTCACACAACCATTATTTAATCTGTATCCAAATCATAGGAATAAATGAAAATAAAAATGTTACATTTCTGTAGTTCTTTTTCGCAAATAAAGATAGAACATTCGGTGATAGAATGGTGTGCTTGTTCTGTTCTGGAACAGCGTGTGCTCGCTCTGAGTGATTTCTCGAGCGCAGAAAACAGAGACGTTCTCGACTAAAGTATCTGCTCGGATGCAGAAGGGGAGGAAAGAGGCAACGGAGCAGAGATAACATATTTCTCGCTCGGTTGCTCTCTTCCTCTATTGGCGTCGCCTTGTTGCCATTTCGAGTCTCATGGTCCTTTGGACATGTATCGCCAGTGCTTTTGGCACCATTGTGCTTACCCTCCGTAGCATTTGCAATCTCCCTTGAGTTGATTTTTTACTCAAAATTATTTTTTCCATAGTCCTCACACACAAACAAATATGATTAGTATTAATTTATATTCTTATTTGTTTTCTTTATAAAGATAAATGTGGGTATTGTCCTTTCCAGTTGTCTTTCAACAAAGTACTTTCACCAGCTTCTCCGGCGTCTTACGTTTTTGTATACTATTTTCGCAGTTAACAATTACTAATGATGCCAACAAAGTCGGTGAAATAACTCATGAGCAAAGATTACTCCAGTTTCCTTTACGGTTGTATTATCAGTAACACTTTGCCAATTAATATATTTTCTTCTCCTTATTTAAACTCAACGTTTGATTGCACATTTATAAATTGTGAGAATTTGATCATGATTTTGACTAAGCAAAATACTTCCTACTTGTGTGTCAAAAGTAAGAAATGGTTTTGCATAGTAATATTTTGTTTCCTTGCCTAACGTGTAGGCAAATTCAGCCTTGATGAAAGACGAGAATGGTATTTACAAAGTAGACAGTATTTACAAGAAAAGTAAATTGTCTGCCAAAAGGAATACCTTCTCTATTTCTTATGACTGATGATACTTTTAAACGTTGTATAATGCTTTATAATTAAAAAAAATTCGTGTGGAGGGGATTGATCTTTCTTTTAATTTCGTGTGGAGGGGATTGATCCCACATATCTCTCAGGTACTCCCCAGATAAGGACATTTCTGTCTTCTCCTTTGGATCCATTTAGCTGAGGGCTTAGGACACCGACTCAGCTCCCCTGTTCTCTCCAACCGTGTTGTGCCAACTTGCCGTCTTGGAAACCTCAAGCGCCACCGTCGTCCTCCTCCTTCGTGATAAATTGCTCCTGTGCGTGCAAGGTGGTGAGGCTGGGAATCGCACTCCCCTTTGCCCCGTTCGCTCTGTACGGAACAAAGCGTCTTTGTGTGTGGGAGGAAAGAATACGGGGTGGCGTTTTGTGATGGGAAGACCGACAATGTAGCGGAGGATGGGTGTGAGGAACGAGGAAGTAGTAGCTCTGTTTGTTGAGGTGGTATTGAATAAGTTATTTGGTGTGTTGGATTCATTACGGAAAATGAGAAGTAGCTAATGCAAAGGAAGAAATGACACTAACAACAATTATTATTAAGAAGCCAATTGAGAGGACGTGGAAAGAGTGTGTGAATTTGTAATATTAAAAACATAACTTCCTTAAATGCCGGATATGACGTGACATGGATTAGGTGTTTGCATAAAAATAGAGGTTATAAATCTAACTGAATAGCAAACATTGGCAGCAAGGGTTCATGACGAGGACGAGGTATATGTTGCACCAGATGGAATGAATGGGGTCCAAGTCTTGGGTAACAGTTATTATAAACTTCTTTCTACTGCTCCGTACATGGCCGGATCGATACCTTTCTTGGCCCAAAGATATGAAGTTGTGAGACAAATATTAATTTAATATATGACAATTCCCTGGCAACCCTTCATTTGCAACCATTCCTTTTTCACACCACGAAAATCCTCTTTTGCAAAACATTCTGAATGAGACTTGAAAAACTTGCAGTGGTACACACTGAAGAAAAACTATATTTTCAAAAACGCAGTTGCAAAGTTCGTATGACCATGTCGGCGGGGGGGGGGTACAAACTGAGTTACAAGCAAGGACCATCCCATCAATTCCGATCAAGTGCCCAAGGGCAGTTGGAAATTTAATATTTAAAAATATAATTTATTTAACAAATACGTAGTTGTCCAAACAAACATGCATGGAAACGAAGACAGCGTTGTGAGTCACACGTTACATGTCACTAGATGGGATTCTCAGTCCCTCGGGTGTCGGCAACTCGATCGAAAGTGAGCGACGACGCAGGCATACCCCAAGGCTCACACTTAGATACCAGCTCGAGTGAACGGCAATGACATGAGCTGCAAAAGGGGAGTAAAGGCAGATGCATGTCTAGGGCTGTGATTGCGTCTTCCAACCGACGCCGCCCTCTTCTCCAAGCCCTCCTCTCTTTCGTCGACGCCAACCTCCCTTCCCTTCCGCCCTTCCCAGCGCAGTTTCCGCCCTTTTGCTTTGGTGAAGGCGCCGTTCGTCTGCGGAGGAGATGAAGCGCCTTCTGCGCGGAGGACGCGTCGCGTTTGTCACTCGCTGATCGTCGCAACGTGACTCGCAAATTTAGTCGTGGGTGGCGTCTTGTATTTTCGATGTTCGTGGAAATAAATAAATATGTTGTAGGTCTTCTTTGTACTCGATAAAATGAGAAATATAGTGCTCTTCATTCAATTCGAAAATGTTTGTCATAAGAATAACCTTTATTTCATTTTTACCATATAATTTACATGGGAATAATGGAATAGCTCTGGCACGCGGATCCAGTAAATGAAGGCATGCCCGAAAAACATAGTATTGGACAAACACTGTAAGTCAGGTGTCATCTTTCAATTTTTCGTTGATTCGGGCAGTTCACTGCAGCGTGTTTACAAGCTTATATTAATTACATTCTAATCTTGGGATGAAAATAACATGATAATATCAAAACCAAAGAATCGAAAGTAAACATTGAACCACTTCAAGTGTCATAAATATCCAAGTTATTTGAAAGAGTTTTTTCTTTTTTTCTCAAATTAATAGATTAAGTATAAAGTATTGACGAGCTCAAAAACTTCATCGACACATTTATCATACTCAAATAAATTGCATCGTTTTTCGCTGACTTACTCATAGAATATATATTTACTGCAATATAAAATAGTGAATCTGCTACTGGTGGGGCAGTGGTTTTTTTATTTCATTCAATCGTGATACATCGATAATTTACAAAAATAATAATAATAATAATAATTAGAACCCATTTATACGTATAGAAACCATGCTCCGACAGTATTATGGTCTGGGTTGATGGATATTCATGAATAGCACCCTCGCCAATTCCTAACAAAAGAAATGGAGGCGATAATGTATGTATTATGAAAGTTATCAATTGATCGCATCCTCCTTTGACACATACCCAGAAATTGCAAATAAAATATCATATCTAGAAATTTAATTAGTTTAACCTAAGATAATGAGGTTAACTCCGCATTTCTATATGATCAAATCATGTAGTTTATATAATTTTTATTTAATGGAAAATGCAATGGATCNATTGCAAATAAAATATCATATCTAGAAATTTAATTAGTTTAACCTAAGATAATGAGGTTTACTCCGCATTTCTATATGATCAAATCATGTAGTTTATATAATTTTTATTTAATGGAAAATGCAATGGATCTTTACTAGGGTTTCCACATCCTATTAAAAATTCCATCAAATTCTGTTTTGTGTGTATTCCATTATTTACTTCTACTCCGTAATAAAAAATGTCAGTAAATATAAATATGTACATCGACTTTGTAAATGGTGCATGATTTAACTTTAACCTGAAATATTCTGTAGTGGAGATTGTTTGGTCGAAGTTTTGTCTCGGGCTGGTTCCTCGAACACAGTCGAATTGAGGTCACCAGATAGTTTGCATTAAAAGAGGAAGCCTGGTTCTGGTTTGTTTTGCATTGGAAAAAAAGAAACTCCGTGTTGTTATTCTAAATTAACTATTACTGTGATGCGTATTTGAGTTTCGAATTCAATTTTCGATTAGCAGCAGCTTTAGAATTAACCCTTCGTTTCACCAACTGCCAGTTGTTCGTTTGATGTATCGATCAATAGGATAGGTAATTGTTTATTAGGCTACTTGCTTTCTTTAGTTCGGGAAAAAATTTAAAAAATGTCAACGTCATAGGTTATTTTGTATCGGTAGTAATGTATTTATACGAAGACCGACATAATAGTAATATTCTCATACTTCCGCTAATTAAGTTATGAAGTAACTATTCATTATTTTACTAATATATTTAACAGTGTATTTATTGGTTCTTACTCCTTGGGGGCTGATGAATGTTTGTTTCAAATTTATCATGACGCATGTCTTTTTGTAGCTAAATAGAAAAATGAAAGGTTAGGTGATGTCCTAAGTAAAGTCAAGGAAAAGAATATCATTGAAAGAACGTGCTCTTACCTTTTTACTCTTCTATTCATTTGACTCTAAAGACACCTAAGATATTGTGGAGCTTTGTGTGAGAAAGAACGAAATCCGATCGCACTCTATTATAACTTCAATTTTCTTATCATTTTTGTGTTATTATTGCAAAGCTTCCTGAAAATGCGACTCGGATACTGGATTCAAAAATGTACGCGTGTTCAATTTCAATGTTAAAGCAATGTTCATATGTATGCTTCGGTTATTTCTCAGGTTATTTTTTTACTACTAAATTAACGTGAGATGATTGATAAAAAAATATTTGACTAATTGAAGTTGTGAAAATTATCTAAATTTTTACTAGTATCGATCTTTCGAGAATGATTTTGTTCCCTATTCAAAAATACTTCTCCGAAACAAAATGAATTAAATTTAGATATATAATTGTAATAATAAACTTTATTGTAAAACAAGCTATTGCAAACTGTATACAACCATTTTGGGTGCAATAAACGAAGTTACTCTCCAGAAAAAAAGCAAGGGATCATCCCATCAATTCCTATCAAGGACTCCAGGGGAGTGGTGGATTTAATTTGTAAAAAAGTGATTTAACTATCCTTTTATTATTGAAAAATAAATCGTAGATATTAAATGCACTAAAAATTCGAGTTTAACAGTACTAAAAGTATCGAGGACGTTCCCACCTATCCACTTTTTCCCGAAAGGAGTACGAAAGAAATGGAAGATACGCAAAGAAAGCGGAACACGAAGAGAAAGATGAGAGAGAAGAAGAAAGAATAGACGTGGAAAGGAAGCGACTAGTGCTCACCGCAGAGACACGTTGTTGGCTCAGTTCCATTTCCCCTTCTCTTTCCAGCCACCCAAACCTGCGTTCAAAGCGAGAGTATTTTTTGTGCGTAATTCCATATGAAGCACGGTCCTATCTCGCCTGCGCGCCGCATGGGTTCGAAAGGGCCAGCGACTTGGGCGAAGGGCGGTNCACCCAAACCTGCGTTCAAAGCGAGAGTATTTTTTGTGCGTAATTCCATATGAAGCACGGTCCTATCTCGCCTGCGCGCCGCATGGGTTCGAAAGGGCCAGCGACTTGGGCGAAGGGCGGTGAAGGGTGGGGACTGTCCCTTGAGGGACGCTGGCGATGACCAGTCTGGGTTGGAGGACATTTAAGAGGAAGAGACATGTTCCGGAAGGTGGAAGGGAGTGGGAAGCGAGGAAGGAAAAAGTGGTGATATGGGTGCGGGAAACTTATAGGTTTTACCAGATAATATTTTTATTACTTTGCACTAAAAACTTGTCGATAGTTACAGTGGACCAATTACACATAAGAATGTCAGCTATCATTTACATTTTAACGTTTCAGTTCCCAATATATACTCAGTATGATGACGTCTAATGTAACAAATATAGTGTTCCTCAAACTTCGACTCATATGGTAATATTAATCTTTCACGCGCATGTTTATTTCGAAATTGTGCTTTAAAATAACCGTGTTATCCTAATATTGAGCAGAAAAGTTGTATATTGAGTTGGGAAATAGTTCGACTTGGAAAATCCTTATGATTTTACTTAAGAGTAAAATGAGATAAATATAGTTAATACATTTTCTTCCGTTGTTTAAACGTTATAATCACTACTTTTTTCGATACATACATTTTATAACATTCAATTGCATGCTATGTCCTTCTAGAAGACTTGAAATGCATTCGAACAGTTTGCGAAAGATATAATACTAAATTTCTCGATATGCGAGTAAACTTTATAGTTTCAAATAATAAAAGTCTGTGACATAAAAACCAATACAAAATGTAGTTGTTATTGATCAGAAAATAGTTCAGTTTTGTTCCTAATGGAAGGGTCGAGACACACTTTTTCCCATAGACATTACAATGAGGTACTTGAAGAGGGATAATTCAAGTACCACGAAGCATCAGATGTAATGGAGTGATAACTTGTACGTTCTCGTAACTTTCGAGTGCGAACGAAATTATACCTTAATAAAGACGAACTCCAGCTTTGAACTTTGGAAACGCTGTATGAATGTCTGAGGTCAGTACGCAAGTTGCGCATTGCGGGTCTGCAAAGTCGTCGCGCACAGTGTCAGCAGCAATGTCCAGCGTTCGCTCGGCGCTTCTCAGCTTGAAAAGGATGAAGGCGACGGTGGCGCTGCCTACAGTGAGAAAGCGCCATGAGGCGATTCCTTCCTCACGGACTTCCATAAAACATGAGCCCGGTGGGCCTCCAACTCCTCGCGGCCCGTGAGCCCTTGTGCCAGCACGTGATGGAAGAGTGGAGTGGGGGAGTAAGGGGTCGGAGGGCCCAAGGGTCAAGGGACGGCGACCACTCAGCAGCTCCGCCCCTACAGCCGTGCTTTCTCAGGTGCTTAAAGTAGGAACAGCGGATGCCGGAGCTCCATCGCCGAATTCTGGGAGAGCGACGGAGGCCTAGCGATTGCACTCGTTTTCGAGACGTTTGGGTACTCTTCGCTTCGCACCTTTTTTTTTTTTTACTTTCTCATATACGTAGTATATAGAATGTTTTGTAATCGTGAAAAAAAAAAAATCGAAAGCGAGATTTCGACGGAAATAACCATTTTGGTTATCCCTGATTTAAAAAAGTAGTTTTTGTCATAACGTCCGTCCGTCTGTGCGCAGCGATTCTGAGTAAATGGATGAATATACTTAATTCATTTTTCGTATTTAAGGAAGAATATACTTGTTGTCAATGCACGTGCTCTATTTTTTTAACTTTCACACAAAGGGTGCTTTACATGAAGGTCGAAGTGCTGTGTCGAATATTTCTCAAAAACGCCTCCTACGATTTTGCTTAAATTTTCTGTACGTAAAGTAAGATTAGTATGCATTACATCCGCATTACAGGTATTTCGTTTGAAAGTTTGGTATAGACGCAGTAAAATAGTTTCTGTCTGCTACACTTACAATTAGTTCACTGTTTCAAGAAGCTTGAATAATATTTAGCTGTGTGTTTATTGACCAACCAAACGTAGAATACACTTTTCGTAAACAAATAAAGATATGATAATGATGAAATACATTGGAGGACAGTAAGCGTACTGCAGAAACGAAAATACATCAATTTCTGTCTAGAAAGTTGACATAACACTTTTACGATATTTTTTGTCATTTTGTACTGCAGATGGAAAAATGTTTATGAGAAAGTATGAGTAATGGTTTTGCACCACTAGTTATTTTTTTATTTATAGATCTCTTTAACCCTCTTCCACAGAATTGTCTCCTAGTGAAAGGGGTAATATACAATTAATATGACCAAAGCAAAATTGCGTCTGGAACCTTCAAAACGTAGCTTATGGGGAATTGGGCGAGTCTTCGTGGGATACTGACCGAGGGGTTGGACTTCAAATCCCGTATGATATTATGTCAATTTTAATCTCTCTAGTTTGGAACCTCCCATACTTACACATTCAGTTATAAAATGAAGGTTTGACCCTGTTCCTTAGAACATAGATATTATTACAAGGGTTTGCGTGCCTCATTGGCTATTTCCTGTCTTAATATTTTCACTTCTTATTTTATCAACTTCTGTTAATTATGTTCAAGAGTTTTTGCTTCCTCTTTCCATTTGCTTCCTTGCTGTTTTCGTGATACCGCAAGCCTTAGCCGTCCGGAACTCGAGTGATCGAGTGCTTTTACTACCCATTCTCGCTACTCCCCGGACGAACATTCACTCCGATACAAATTCTTCGAAATCATGATATGTCTCCTCTTTGTCTACATGTCGTCCTCAATTTCGGTAGTTGAATATACCTCTACGTCTCAATTTTGCTAACCACTTCACCTTTAACATTGACGGAAAAAATTATTTTCTTATGTTAAATCAGAGAAAGAGTAATTTGCTTATGATAAAACTGATCGAGCTAGCTACTTAGGGTCTGCTAATTGTGTTGTGTACTCAACTCAGGGTCTACTAGTATGTATACCTAGCTTAAATATGGGAAATATAAGTCGTCTCACATGTCAAAAATCAATTTCCCTCCTCATTCTTTCAAAAAGCGAGTGTTAAATAAATGAATTGTTGAATGAGCAGCGAACCTCCATTTAAAATTTCATTTATCTCTCCTAGTTTAATCAAATGTCACCAAAAGCATTAAGCCTTGAAACTGAGAAAAGAAATTTTATCTCAACAGTATTTGTCCTGGATGTCATGTCTTAAGTTGGAGCAAACCACTTATGCATAAAGAGACACAAATACTTTTCTAAATAATAATATCAATAATATTTTTCCTTCAACCATAAAACAATAATTTTTATTTCTTTGATGTTTGAACTCCTTTCTCTCATGAAACGAGTTTGAGTAAATCATAGTGGTATAGGCGTGCGATATCAGTCTGAGAAGCCATAGCTGAAGAAGAAGCCCTTCAGTTGTGCACTTGGCTACAACGCCTTGCCGACACCCACATCTTCACCATACACCCGTAACTGGGTCGCTCGTCGGAATGCATGGACTTCACTGCTTAAGTGGAAAGTACGTTTCCTCGAGAGATTGTATAATTGAGTTACATGTGTGGATTTTCATCAAGGTATTCAGTATTGACATCACGGAGTAGCTATTAGGATTGTGGAGATTACCGTCCATCTCTAGGTATAGTAATGTAATTGAGGAGTACTGTTGTTATTAACATACACTTGTGCTTACTTTTATGGTTGTACTTTAAATGGTGGAATGGTATGGACTGGCGGAATGTTTTTAAAAAATTGGAGGAAAAGAATGTAATATGATGAAAGAAATGAACTATTATACCCATATCCTAGTAATTTTTACGAGCCTGATTTTTAAAATATTTATTTATTTATGTAGTCATGTTTACATCATAAGAGACATTACATGACTATCGGCTCGTGAATCCTTCTCCTTCTACCGTCTAATATCTTCGAGTGTACTCAATAATTCCGAATAGATACTCTAGTACATTTTCAGTGCTTCTTTTATTTCATATATTCCGTCTGCGAAGGAGCGAAATACCTCGTATTTTGTTTCTTTTTAATTATATATCATGGTATGTGATGTATCCGTTATTAATTCACTTCTCTTCATCTCCCTCAGATANCGAAGGAGCGAAATACCTCGTACCTTGTTTCTTTTTAATTATATATCGTGGTATGTGATGTATCCGTTATTAATTCACTTCTCTTCATCTCCCTCAGATATCGCGCCATAACATTTGCATTCCCATAATACATACTCAATCGTTTCAGGAGCCCTTCAGTTTCAACCAGGACATAGAATGACAGAAATACTCACTGGACACGGGAATTTTTATGAGCCTTAATAACCAAAACACATTAATTTGTAAAAAGTTTGATAAAGACCTTATTTTTAATCCGATGACTGACTCATTCAAATTGTGAAGAATCGCCGAAGAACATTGCAATGTTTTTTAAAGAAAAATGGATTTTATACAACTCTTAGAACTGTAGTATTGTTTCAAGAACGATATCCAAATACTAATAGTGAGCAGTTCTATTCGCCTTGTCTTTACGATAGAAATAATTGAAGATATTAAGACATTACTATGAAATGGAGCAGGTATAGATTATTTTTCCAGCGAATATTTAGTTCTAGTATTCTCACGAGAGCACGTATCTTACCATCTTACCAGACACTACCATTGAAAATCGTGTCTTATTGTCCGACTTATCTTCGACATTTTCCCTACGAAGCCTCTCAATGTTAAAACTGCTTATGAAGTTGAAAATAGAAATGTAATTATGAAGTTGAAAGGTGCGTTGAACTTAACTTTGTGAGAGGCATTGAACGTACCAGGTGCTTCTCAAAATTAAATTAGACTCCTAAGACGGTGAGCGCTAGTGTAGTATTTTTCGGATCTTGATTTCGGCATATCGGTGGTTATGACTCAACATTTCATCCAAGTAATATTATATATTTTCGGAAAGAAAGTAGTGTAAAAAAAATAATATTTCTTCACAAAAATATAGTAAATCAATTAGTTTTTTATTAAAATCCTAATAAATTGATTGACTATATTTTCGTGAGGAAATCTGTTGATTATATATTTACTCCTAGTGAAAAGGATAATACAGAATGATTTCGAATTCATGGTACAAATTTTAAAGGTTTGTCCAGGACACTGTAACAATCATTTATTGCATGACAACGTATGAGTACAAGTGACACGGTGAGGTTCAAACACAGGAAATACCTGATCTCGTTGCTCGAATATCCGTAGCTGCTGCACGTGTGATTGAAATACCTGGCATCTTTGAATGTGTACGCCAATCTCTCCACGGACGCTGTCAAGTACGTATCACTGTTGGTGGACGCAATTTTGAACCGTTATTGACACTGAACGCGTTAACGACGCTGTCAATGAACACTTTTATTCTTTCTTTACAATAAATTACAGTTACTGAGTAGTGTACAACCCTAAAAAATTGAACTCTGAATTTGGGATCACTCTATATACAATTAATATGACCATATCAAAATTACGTGTCGAGTCCCCATAACATGGATTATGTGTCTCCGTGTGTTGCTGTTGTCTGATGGATTGGACTTCAAATCTCGAGCGCTCGTGTAGTATTTTTACACGTCTCTACTACCATACTCATACAATCCATCATAAAATGAATGCGAAGGTTATCTTGAAGTCTGTCACGTGTTTGATACTAATTACATCTTGTGCAGAGTCCATTCCTGGACTTAACTCTCCGCAAATTCCAAGGTCAGTGTATATAACCGAACCACTTTAATTTTTATTTCCCGAAAGTAAAACCAAAAATTTCGTATATGAACCTTTTAGTGCCTTTGTTAGTGTCCTTCCCTTTTGAACTTTATCGTTTTTTTTTTACGAAGCATAAATGGAATTACGAATTGTCCCTGAACTCGTTTCATTGAAGATCGCACCCCTAGTGAGTAAAGGACTCTGAAGTGTATTTTCCCCCGAAGTCCTTGCAATAGCTGCATATGCACAGTGGCGGATCTAGGCTGTAGTCAAGGGGCGGGGGGCTAACCGAGTTTGGATCTGGGGACCACATCTGTTTGAAAATCATGGTTTTACGAGATATTTTTTTGTTAATATTATCTTTAAATCAGAAACATAAACTCATCAAATAGATAATCAACACAATATTAAATTGTGACGAAATTTATTAATTGTTTAAAGTAGCAAAGTATCCCCTTACCTGTTGAGAGTTTAGGTCCAATGGTAGGGGAGGGGGAATATACCCCCTGTAGGCCCGCAACTGCATATGCACATCTCATAGAGGGCATTTGCCCAAGATGTTGCTGCGGACTCATGCGCCCGGGAGAACGGAAGATAAGTGCAACGGGACATGAAGAGGGAGGAGGGAGGTCATAAAGTGACCAATTGGAGACTGCGCTGCTTTACAATCAAAGGGAGCAGCTCCTTTTTATTGCATCTTTTTATGCGCCATTAACCTAATACAGCAGCGACCCGTTGCTTGCGTTCCCTCTCGCCAGAGGGCAGCACTGAACGGCGAAACAGGCCAGAAGACATGGGCAAGAAGGAAATGGAACGAGTTGTGGGGATAATATTGATAGCTGATTGTACCGCGTTTTCAGAATTAACGAACACTAGCAGTGTTAATCTATCGATCCCAGAGTTACCAGGTTTTTGCTACAGATACATGTTTTGCCCAAATAATTTGATAATGTTAAATGTTTCGTTATTCTTAATATCCAGAGAACGGGTGTCATAAAGGACCCATTTGCCTCCACTACACCTCAAAACTTGACGCTCTATAACATTTGCACACGTTGTACCCTCCGTAATATTCTATATTTTGTTGTAAATAAATGTACCCTAATCGATCTTCCCATTTCATGAATTTAGCGTTGTTTTAATAATGAAATCACCGGTAGTAAAATACTTTTCAAATAAATTATCGACGCAGTAAAAAATTCATACATGTACTTTCATATTTGAGGTATACACTATTCCTTTTTATGCAGGTTTGACAATTATGAAGCACTAATAACACAAAAGGGAATATGATTCGGAAACTATTGAAACTTTTAAATGGTTGTGCATCGTATTTCTGTGTACTCACTGTATTTTAATTCCGAAAATTAAAAGTAACAAACACTACTTAACAAAAATCTGTTGAAATATGTTTCAAATAGTCTTTAAATTCATCGTTTTGTGTCAAGTTTGAAAAGAATTTTAGGATGGAGGGTCCGCCCCTAGCCCCCCTCCCCCCAAAAACAACTCAAATTCAGGATACGCTAGAATGGGGCATGATAATTGTCCTATTTACTTACTAATATGGTATATTTATTAACTTGATTTAAGGAGTAGGTGAGGTAAACCCCAGCTGAAAACCTCACGTAGTTCGGCTGAGCAAGGTTTACCCAGCTGTACCCAGTGAGCAGCTCTGCCGTTCAGCGTTATCGTAGAAGCGAAGATGCTACCACTAGATCACCTGTGTCCCACCGTGTGCTACGTAAGCTTATGAATAGTAATTCAGGACTTTAATGCGAAATCGCAAGAGAAAAGAAGGACGTTGTGAGAAAAAAGAATAAGTTCTTACGTAAAGTGCAGTGTGTGGGTCGTAGTCTCGTAGACACATGTGACAGAGGATGAAGTAAGACACGGTGATGGTGTTTCGGATGAGGCGATTGGAGTGGGGGGATGGACGTCGCGAAACGCCACTACAGCGCTCGTCGGTGGTCGCGGCCTCAACAGATAATAGCGCGCTTTACGCCGCGTTTTTATGCCCAGGTACAGCCGTAAAACTCTCCGCCTCTCGGATCCTTTCGTGCAGTCTCGTCGTCTTCACCTTTGGTCACGGTCTGCGGTCGCCATCCGACTCTCGAACACGGCTACGGAGCCTTTCAATGCAATCTCAGCGACAAGCCAGACCTTGTACGGACAGTTTAGAATAATTGGAAATTATTAGAAATGACTTGGGTCGGTTTATAGTCTAGCAAAAGCAAGTTTCTTGGTCCATTTGTCATAAGTAACTGGCAGAAAACCAGAGGGGTCAATACGTAATGTTGTCAAGCAATTAACTGACTATAATTATTTGAGCAAACTTTTACAATGAAATGTTGCAATGATTTTAATGAAAGAAAAAAGTACAGACGGAACAACGGGACATGAAGAGGGAGGAGGGAGGTCAAAACGCGACCTTTTTTTTTTTTTTGCTATGTGAATCATTTCTTTTAAACAAAGTTTAATTATGTTATGTTGAATGAAAATGGGAGACGGACCGAGAATCGAACTCAGGATTTCAACTCAACGCGCTTATGCGCTTACCAACTGCACCCGTTCGCCTCTGGGCCCAATCTACCATTGACACACAACTTCGAGACCTTCGAGGTGATCTCATAGAGATTAGAATCCTCATATGAGGCGACTCCCTTAGGAAGTACTTGATTCTGAATCGGTATTTTCTAATTCTGTAGCTCACAAACATACAGAATTCTCTTAATCAATGGAATTAAAGAGTTTTCTGTATGAATCAGAAAATATTAGAAATTATAAGTGTTGAATTATCATTATTTGTGGACACATGGATAAGTTTATGTAATACTGCAACTACTTTGAAAGTACGTTATAGTTTATATGAACATAGAAAATTAATTTTTTTAAACGAGAATACGTTATCATTCGCATTATTTTCATGCAAATCAATCATAACCTAATTATTAACCGTCCCCACGTTCATTCACATTCCCCCTCCCCTGAGGTACTTAATTTACGTAATAAAGTATAAAACATGCCAAAATTATGGATTGCTCCTTATCCTCAGACATAATTTTGACTAATGGGGAGCCGAAGTAGCATTGAGAAGTCATAAAATGAACAATTATATTATTATATTTTATTTTTTAATTTCTCTTCAATCTCTTTATTGCAACGGACATTATCCAATTAAACCCGAGAGCTTTTTTATTGTTCCGAAATAAAAGAATAAAATAATCGGCATGCCAAGGGAGGGATTGGAGGAGGAACGAGAAGTTGTTTTCCATGGCGAGGACTTATCTTGAAGAGGGGCATAAGCCTCGTTTATTGACATTTCGCAAATCCTAGTGAGAGCCCTTCATTCTTCACCCTGCGCAGAGGAAAGGGAGAGCAGAGGAGAGGGCTAAGTCACTTCCGATTCAGAGAAGGGCATCGCTTTTTCCTTTATGGTTTTTCAAAGTGCGGGTACGAAGGTGTTCCATCTTATGATGAATTAATTATCAGACATTGGATGGAATTATTTGCGCTGACAGTACAAGTTTGGATACGAAATCCAAATTCAGAGGTAGGAAAGTATTTCCCTAAATCTTTGGATGAAACTCTCCTAAAGCTTGGAAAATTATTTTCTTCTCACACCCAAATCTTGGGTGCTATCGACCACAATGTTATTATAGTGCGGAATATTTTACTAAAATATCTTGAAGTTATCTTGACTACGTTCAATGAAGAGGGGTTATAGCTCATAGTACGAAACGTTGAGCCTTCGAATCGAATGTAAGCAATAGAGGTTCGGGAGTGCACTTTCATCATAACCATTGATCCCTATTGGGTGTATACCAGAGTATGCTGTGGTTAACTCAAACAAGCAACTCTGAAGGAAATGAAAATAGGAAGAAGTAAATTTAATGATTAATGCGTCAATTTATTCAGTGTGTACCAACACGTAGACAAGATATGTGGTGACTTTCGTCCTGGTGAAAATGGTGACGAATCGAACCCGCGACTCCTGGTTTGGTCATGGGAGTGTAAACCTCTGCACCATCCGTTCACCGTCCACAATTGCACGCGTTTTCTGAATGATGTCTGCGTGGAAATGAAGTCGAATGGGTGGTGTTGTAGTTGACACTACTGTGACCAAAACAGAAGTCCCGGGTTCGATTTTCGACTAGTCATCATTTTTACCTGCCCCAAAAATTAATGTTTAAGGTTTCGTGAGTATGGATCACGTGTCTTTGCGTTGAAGTCATTTTATATTTTCGATATATTTCGAATTGTGATGTCTGCCCTTTTATTTCGGGATCCTCTTGGCTCTACTACCATGAACTAGGGACAATGTTTTGTGGTCGGTGGTGGCACACAGTGCTTAATGCTGCTCGTGTCACATGGAGTGGCCGTGTTGAACACATTAGAGCACTCGCTGTTGCAGTCTCCGCATTTGCAGTCAGCGGTCATCCGGTCCTCCACTTCCTTCCCTCTTTCCCTGCCATGGTGCGTTTCCGTCACCTGTGTACCACCCCATCCTTGTCCCCCTCCTCCTGCGGAGCTGAAGCCGCTGCTTCCGACGTTGGCGACATCCTCACCATCTCCGTCGCGCTTGTCTCCACTGCCTGCCTTCATCACCACCGCGACATGCACATGTATGTGGAAACGGAGCGACAGGTCGTGTCGGAAGGGGTGTGTGGTGGTGAGTTATGTACGTCGTGCGTTTCCTCTCTCCGTGCTGTCTCGCTTGTGGTGGGCGACTAGTTCGAGCAAACCGCTCGACGAGTTGCTACATCTCATTACATGGGTACCAAAACATCCTAGGAATACGATATCATTCTGTCAGATAAAAATGGCGACGAGCCGGGAATCGAACCCGGGATTCCTGAATTATTCGCAGGGGAGTTAACCACAATACCTTCCACAATTGTACACCATTTCCGTCGAGTTTTAACCCCGGAAGACCTGAGACACATCCCTAATCTGGAAATAACTGAACCAGGCGGGACACTGCACTATGAAAATATATAGATTCCCAGGAATAGCTTTTTTTTATTTCCATTTATTTATTGAGTTCATTTTTGTTTCGAAACTGTGGTTAAAAAAGTTAAGAATTGATACAGGATATGATTTAGTAGCTGCAAAATTCTTATAAGGGAATGCTTTTTTCGTGTTAATTTCACCATATTCGTTTTCCTAAATCATAATTGAAATCTCTGGCTCTCGAAATCCAGGATCAAATCTCGCAATGGATATTAGAAAAATACTAAGTGTCTTCGAGCAAAATATGGATATATGGGAGACAGAAAATAGCAGTTTCTGTAAACGAGTCTCCACAATTCGAAACGCTTATGTCCTTCCTATGTTCGGAGATACCGATTATCTTGGACGCCATTTAACTCCTGCTCTGCTGGCCCGAACGCCATCTCTCTGCACATTTACATTTGTTCTGCCTCCGGTGCCATTCCGCAAACTCGATCGTCCTCGACCACGTTGGAAGTTGGGGCACAAAGTGCTTAAGCGGACAAATCACGCGCAGGCGGAGACTAAATTTGCTGACGGTTTGGTAGGGCTTAGTCCACCACCTCCGTACTTTCTCTATATTTCTAACGCATTCCTACCGAATCTGCGCTATGAAACAAATATGAAGAAATAATTCATATATATCTAATTAAGGGTTAGATACAACCTTGTTAAGAGATTTTTCTTCCCTCGCTTTTTGCGATGTCTTATTGTGCGTAAGGCTTCATCCCTCCGGTGGCTCTAGGAATAGCATGCTTCTCGTCTCCTAGACACTCCGGGTTCAATACTCAGTTCATATATAGCTGTGACGATTGAAAGCAAACCCTCCTTTTCACCTCTTATTACTACTAGTATCCCTAACCCTTAACATTACTAACTTCTACTGACACCTTCACATGGGCCAAGTTGTTGGTAAACCCAGCTAAGCAGCGCACCTGCTAACAATGGCAGTCCAACCCTTTCACATAAGCATCAATAGCACTCTTTATTTCCTATTTACAAACACTACAATTAATTAATAATAAGGCTTGAGAATGATTTAATTTACTTTTACCAATTCCTGAACAAGTAATTCTACTAATCTAAACTATCTCGTCTTTGTCCGTTCTACCCTCTTCCTTCCACGCTGCCCATTCCAGAAGTGCTGCGACGCCATTTACCCCTCCCCCCTCTCTCTCTTCACCCTCTCATCCCTCCGTTCTTGAGCGCCGTGCCATCCCTCTCGGCAGTTACAAACGTTCCGCGACCAACGCCATTACGAGCGCCCCAGTCGCCCTGCTGCTGCGTCCGGTCGCCGCTCATTTGCATAGAGGAGCGAACCCTCGCCCTTGGCCACCCTTCCGTTGCCCTACGCCCTGTGGCCCTTCTGAACGCAAACGCGACGTCGCGTTGCGGCGTGTGACGCATCGCGCCACTGCAACGCCACAGCAGTGCGCTCCACTTGCTCGCCATGAACGTCTCCGGACAAGGCACAAGGATATTCGATATAGTAAACAGGGTTCGAATTAATGAGTGGTGGTGGGAAAACCAGGAACCTCCACTCCCCCCGCCCCCAACTTTAACATATTGTTTTTAGTTCCAACCAGAAAATAATTATTCTACCTCTCGCGATTGTCAATAATAATTGTTAAAATAAAGCATTAATTTCAACTAATGTGCCAACAATGTTTCATGGCATATACCTACTTCATTATAGTCAGGTACACTAGAAATCATTATTATACGAAAAATAAATTACTCAAACTTGAAAGAGGTATTACAAAATTACGAAAACTTTGAGGTCCTTTTGTAGGTTTGATTATGAATGTTGAAGTAGCCCTAAATTGGTTTTTGTTTTGTATTGCCCTGTGAAGGTAACGTTCGTTAGCGAAACGTTGGCAAAGTTTCGGTAATAAATAATAAAGAAGTTGGCAACAATTTTGTCTTGTTATTTCGTATCAAAGTTAAATTTGGTTTACTCGAAAAGTATTATTTTCTTGCAGCATTCAGTTCCATGTTGAATGCTTGAAACGAAAAGAAGTATATTTGCATTTTTAGAAGCGCAGAATCAAGAGTCGATGGCTTTACATTGTAATGATATTGTACACACGTGCTTCACGTATCAGATTAACTCAATACGATCACTCGTGTCGAGTGATATGTCCAGAGAATGCGCTCTGAGCACCAAATGAAAAAAACAACAACAGAAAACGAATATCTGCATTCTCCATGGCGAACCCACAGAAACAAAAACGATCAAAACTAATCGAAAATTTCATTCCTGAGTTATGTTCTACCACACGGAATGAGAAGTGAACGTAATTGCCATGGAATATGTGGAGTTACTCTTGAAAGTAGGAAAATAGGAAATGGATCTCGAGAAAATTAAAGTAGATAAGAAGAGTGATGATACATATTTCGTTCTTTATTCCCTGCATCTAGCAAGATGCTGTTACATTAATTAATTAATTTATTTAATGTCTTTTGACGACGTTCAGGCTCTTCTGCTCTTCGACCTAATCGTGGCTTGCGTGAGGGAATCGGGAAGGAGAGGTATTGTTTTGTCGGGGATCTTATGGTACATTTGTCTGGAGCAGGCGAGGGAAACCCCAGTTGAAAACCCCACTTCGGTCGAGCAGGGTTTGAACTCACGCTCTCCCAATCAACAGTATCAAAGATGCGAGGACGCTGCCACAAGACCGCCACTGTCGGAGATACATAGACTGGTAATACAAGATTAATTGGAACACAAAACATTTTTAGTCAACAATAAAAGAATGAGCTTCAGATGAATATGGCGTAGTAAAATATATATTATATGTGCCCACCTTTATACAATTCACAAAATTTATTTATTTTCCTCTCAATATTATACTCACAATATTTTCACCCCAGATTGGAGGCTCTTTATGATTTTTAACAAATATTTATTAAGCAACAAAGCAGTTGAACGAGACATGAAACATAAATAAATAACAAAAGATGTTTACTCAAAAAATTAATCTACAAACATATTTTTATGGGGTTTTAGGGCTCCTTACAATCACATTATTAAATAGTTTTGTAAATACAGGATATTTATTTCGTGTCAGTATGTTAATTTAAACTCCCATTAGCAGTTTTTTATGGATATGATTTTAGTATAGAATTTATATGAATTTAGAGAAAAGATAAAAACATTCTCTAGGTAATATGTTTTCTCACGTCTTCTGCACCTACAAAATCGCCGAGATTGAAGTATCCGCTCGGGCGGAAGGCGGACGCAGCGGGGAAGTCTTTGGTGAAGGGCTGCTTCAAAGGGCTCTCGTATTGCCCGCCTTTTGACGCTCCGTGCCCTTTCTTGCCCTCAAGGCGGGACCTTCCACCTGTAAGGGCGCTCGCTCTGGCGTCTCTGTGTGTAACGAAGGGTCGCAGTACTTGGTCACTCGTGTCACAAGTCTCTCTACCCACCCGTTTACATTGTTCAGACAATACACACAGCTTTGAGGTCTTTCTTCACCGCTTCGTTCCAGAATGTGTACGCACGTCGTTGTAGCGGAGTAGCAAACCTGGTGTTTTATATACCTGAGGTTCCTGATTTTAATACTCTTCGGGACAAATTTTCTAATCCATACTAATATTTAAATGCGTAACGCGAAAATGTGTCTGTTTGCTACCTGATCACGACTACATCACCGTTTGCGTACGCTCCTTAAACGGTTAGAGATAGGTGACAACTATGCATGGCAATATTGTTTGCCTCAAAGAGTTCTACAAAAAAGTTCGCGACAGCATATGTCTATCTACAAAAACTAACCTAAATTATCGATAAAACGTTATTGAAAAGACAAGTGTATACTTCAACCTAAGAGAATAATTTAGGAATGAAACAATCAATCATCATCAAATATAATGGATTATTTATGTTGTGCATTTAACAAAGATGAAACACGCCTTTACATTGTAAAATTTCGACATTATTTAGATTTTACAAGAATTGTGATGACATGGTGCAGCCGCGTCTCACCTCGGAAGCAAAAACTCGATCGGTGCGTCTGATGCAAGATGGTGTAGTTTATACTCTGTCGATATTTGTATTAAATTTGTACTGTTATGAATTTGAAAAATTTGTGTGCTGTACATGTTTTTTAAAAACAGTGAGTAAATATAGATAGATTTTGTTTTCCTGAGTAAAAATGAATTAGTCTAAGAAAAATCAGCTAGTAAAATTTATATTAGCATTTCACCCTTGCAGCATTCAGTGCACACAATTACAGAACCACGCTGTATATTACTAAAGAAACGACTGCGGTGTAGTTCAGTCAGATCAGCTCACGGCAGGTGTCCGTTTTCTCACATCACAATGCAATACGTAAACAAATCACCATGTGTCTTCTCGGTGAGGCCTCTCTGAGCATGGGGACAGACATTTGTATGAAAAATTGCGTGCTCAGATGCTCGACTGAAACATCTTTACCCATGTTGATCTTATGTATAGAGCAAATACGATTGCTTCTTTCAGTTTCACATTGTATAGAATGACACGTTGCACACTATTGTGATAAAATTACTATTGTATTGTATTGAATGATAACGTGAAGAAAAATCAGTGCAAAGGATCCTGAGACTGGCCATACTCTAGCCAAAGCTGTCTGAAGAATTGAGTACGCTTATAAAGATGCACCAAGGGATGTGGTCTTTTTTTTTGTCTTCTACCCTAAAAGTAACGTGATTGAAGTATTATGCAAAGATTGCGAGTGAATTTTAATCAATTACACGGAAAAAATAACATTTGCTGTTGAGTTAGTGACGAAAACTTAAATCTATCTGTTCTGGGTTTAAAATCTAATTAATTATGGATGTAATACTGTGGTTTCGTTCTTCATATTGGGTCTAGCGCACATTTCATACATTCGTGTTCAATTTTACATTCGAGAAGCTAAAAAATAAAATAATTAAATAAAAATCCGGTCTGAGAGACGGGTCACAAGTAATGATGTCACTAGTATGTTACATTGTTTTGCCACACTAACGCGGGGCAATATTATTATTCTTGTTTAACGAGTGTAAGTAGAATCCAAAAGTGGTGAACAATTTGCAGTCTATTTTTGTTTGATTAACTGTTTCATTGAATAAATGACAAAATGAAAATTATTTTGAAGCATTCATTACAAACTCTGTCAAAATTATTATTTCTACTGGTGTAGTAAATTTTATTAAACAACACGGAATTCCTTTTCACTATCAAAAAATTAGTACGAGTTAATACAGGTGTAGTAAATTTTGCTAAACCGAACGGAACTTCATTAAATGAGGTTGAGTTGCTACATATAGTTAAGTAATTTTTTTTACTAGACTTCGGCTGACAAGACTTTGTCGCATTTTACTATACTTTTTGTTTGTTCATATTTTGCTAGACTGTCTAGTTACAACAATTAGATATTTAGTAGAATTAACTAAAAGATTTACTCCGTGTATAGAGTATTCCAAGAAAAATGATACTTCGATGCATGTCTTCTCTGGTCCTTTACGCAAGTTCTTCAGAACCTCCCTCAACAGAACTCGCAGAGGGACGCGTATGCAGTCGTCAAGGGACGAAGGTAGAAGAGGGTAGACAAGTGAGGGACCTTGCAACGAACGGAGCGGAATGAAACAGCCGGTCGGTCGGCCGGTCGGCCCTTTCCTGGCGCTCGCCGAGGGGAAGAAAACTCCCGAGAAAGCCGGTGCAGCGATTCTTAATCCTCCACCCGCGCCGCCACCAAGCGTGAAATTTTAATGATTGCTTCTTCTCCTTTTTTCTTCTGAACCGTCTGCTTCCTCTCGACCGAAGTGGAGAAGAAAGGAATGACTGACCTTTGTGGTTGGAGTTGATATCAAAGAGTGCGCTCAGTTCGTGTGTGGGTTGCTTTGCTTCTTCTTTTCTTGGAAAATAGCGGTGGAGAGGTATGAGAAGAAAGAAGGGACGGTTAGAAAAGGAGGTAGGGATATTGGGAATCAGAAAAGAAAGAAACGAGACACAAGTGAAATACATTATTAGTTGCTTATCTGTGAACATCTTTTTCATCTTCATTATTTGTTGAATGGTTAATAATTTTGTAGTTATTATTCTCTTGACTTTTATATTTTTCGAAAAAGTGACACTCTGATTAGGTCACTATTACACGGTCATATTTCTATGTCATACCTATGATCAAAGATATGATGAAATGACCTATGATACAGATATACGATCATAGTTGAACTATGGTCAAAGATTGCGCATTACACGGTCATATTTTTGATTATATATCTCTGATCATAGATATGACCGTGTAACACCGGTCTTAATGATGTTTTCCTTAATAGTTAAGAAATGAAGCTTATAGTGGCCAGTAACTTGGAATAGAAGTCACGACCTTTGAACAATTATGCCTCACTTGTGTTCTTCTGACGTAATAAGTCGTGAACTTACCATTTGTTGCAATTGGTTATAATAAATTTATTGTCAAAAAACAGTACAAACTGCGTATGCTCATGTGGAGGACAATAAACTAATTTACTCTCCGGAAGCAAGCAAGGGACCATCCCATCAATTCCGATCAAGGGCCCTAAGGCAGAGGCGGATTCAAAAAAAATTCACATAAGTTCCTATATAAGATAAAAAGTTAGCTGCGAGGTTGTTTTATGGTCTTAACTTAAATACCTTATTTCATGTTTCCAGTGATATTTTGTAATATACAATTAGATATAATATTTATAGCATAATTATAACTTTTTTTCTTTTTTCTTTTAGGTAAGTGACGTCGAGCCTTATGCATTTCGTGACACGATGCTGCTTTGGTTTGGGAACGTGAGTCGTGAGTATTCGGCATCCGACTTTCGGATTTGTGTTCATATGGGGACACAACCCACAAACCTTATTTTAATTATATACTTTGTGTGGTATATAATCACTTAACATTGTTCTGTATGCGTGGGTTTGTTATTTAGAGCTCTATTTTCAATTTTAAATGGTATTTAATTTTTGGGAACAAAATGAAACACATCGTAGGGGAACATTTACTGAAACTACTGTAATCTTTTTTTACTGATAAATAGAATTCAGTGTCGTAACTAATCATTGCTTGGACGAGGACCATTTGATGGATTGGGAAAATATTCAGACGCCATTTTGCATCTTGTTCTGTGTTAAGTACAAGAGTCGAAAGCATGCGAAGAAACGCAAATGCTTCCTGGAAGCCGGAACCGGATGGAGGAAGCGTTAAGCAGATTTGCGTGTGAACCTGGCTGAATGTTCTTCGGCGTAAAAAGAGACAAAGAGAGAAAGAGAGAAAAGCTGTGCCATGAAAACGTAATTAACAGTTCTCTCCATTCCTCAGTGACTCGAGTTTTATGTCCGAAGAGAGCTGCAGTCCTAACTATTACTTTCCAATCACGGAGGGGTCGTCAAATCTCTTTTTTTTGTTTTAACACGATGCCATTAATGAAAATTTCGTTGATGTAGGTCTAGTACTATGAGATAGACAGAAATCGTGGATAATATGTTGAAAAATGTTTTTATTATTTAATTATCATACTGACAATTAGTGGCGGATCTAGATCGTAGTCAAGGGTGGTGGTGGTGGGGACTGACTGGGGGTGGGTGAAAATCTGGGGATCATTTCTTTTTGAATATCATGGTTTTACAACACAGATTTTATAAATTTGGTATTTCAAATAAAATACTTCAACCTATCAAATAGATAATTAACAATATTAAATAGTAAACAAATTTATTAATTGTTTAAAGTGGAAAAGTATACCTTTATCGTTTGAGAGTTCATGTTCAATGGGGGGCGCGCTGCAGTCTCATTAGCCCCACCCCATCGACCTGCCACTGCTTTGCAACCTACTATCTATATACTATGAATATCCGACAGTGGTAGAGATTTCGCTTCCACCATCTGGCTGAGATGTAGAACGTGGGATTAAATCCTGCTCGGACGAAATAGATGAGGTTTTCAGCTGGGGTTTCCTTCTCCAATTCCAGACAAATGTCGGTCCGGTACAATACATTCCCGGGCAACCCAACATTTGTCCTTCCCAATTCCTTCCACCAAGTCTAACGGTTAGGTGGGAGAGCAGGTCTTATGACCTGAACCTCGACAAAAGACACTAGATAAGTAAATCCCAAAAAATATGAATTTTTGAACTGTGGACGGAATTTTTAATTCTCTTTTTAAAGTCATACTAAGATTAATATATTTAGACGAAACATGTGAATCAAATTGTATTATTCGTGTTATGAATAAATGTTGATGAAATCTCTTTACATAAATCTGCGAGGGAAAAAGACGAAATATATAGAATTCACAAGTGGATCGGGGTTTTTGTTCCTCAAGGAGCTTCAAGTCAAACACGCGAACACTCGATTAGTGTCAATATATGCGACCAAGGGTACTATTTGTAGGAAAATACAGAGGAAACTAAGTTCCTACACACTCATAGTTCAAACATTCGTGTCAATAAAACTATCCAATCGAAGTTGTTTCTTCGGTGAATTCTTAACATCTTTTTATGACTTAAGGCATCATATAACTGGATATGTTGACTGTCATTTGAGTGAGCTGAAGGAACTATAATAATAATAATAATATCTTTATTCCGTGGCGAGGCTCAGCTCATCTGGCCTGCTCTTCCGCCACCACCATTTTTATACATTCAATACGTACTTACGAAATAATGTAAAATAACTATAATACACACATGAATAACTATAATTATAATTGGAGGACAAATTCTACTTTACTCTGGAGTAGCAATCAAGGAATCATACCGGCATTTACCTTAAGCAGTCGTGGGAAATCCAGAAAAAAACTCAATTAGAATGACGACTTAGTTCCGAACAGAGATAACACACAACAGAGATTGATCATATATCAGTCTTCATTATTTCACGAGAAACTCTGTCGGGAACACTTGGAGAGGTTGATACATTTTCGAATACTTGTTACGAGTAATGACAATACCCTGAGAAAAAATAGAATATTACCCACCAAGAATTAAATAACATAGAAGTAATATTAAGACATCGAAACTTAATAGTACAATGGGGCATCATAATTAACACTAACCATAATATGAAATGGGATTATTTTAAAATGTTAGATATTGAATCTCTTTATTTTAAAAGAGTTATGTCTGAAATGTTGCGCATTGTCACACATTGAATGTTCAATATGATTTAAAACAACTTCTTTTCTACATAATATCTTTAAAAAATGTTTGGGCATCTGGGCGTGTTGTTTTTATTGTCTGTTAACCACGTAATACGCTATTTCTCATGGCCTCTCCGTGGCAGTAACCAGCATGTCTTAGTCTTTTACTCGACGAAGGGTCACAGATGACAGGAAACTTCATGTTTTATGTATGTTTTAAATACTGTATGTTATTTAATGATTTTAGAATTTCAAATCTTTGACAAGTATTGTTGCCATGTACATGTAAGAAAAATGTACTACAAATTATCTGCGATAGAAGTACTTTCTACATACAAAATTATCCACAATTATAGCTATGAAATGCTTCCACGTATTAAATTGTTGGAGTGGTAATTAGATTCATATAAACACAATAACATGAGATTACGTGAAAGAATAATATAATTGTAATTTTTGTTTTGTAATAACCGGAAGAGACAGAATTTCAATTACTTGGAGCGTTGAACAAAAGTTGCTCTCAGAATTAATGAATATACTATGCCATTTTTATCATAGCAGAATGTAATTGAAGATTAAATACGGTATTAGCACTTGGTGTCTTAAAACATTTTCGAATATTTTCTCTTACCATTTTTAATCCTCGCAATGGTTTCAATATTTCCACGGAGATTATCATCAACTCTCGCGTCACATCTACCAGCAGGCGAGGCAACTGGAGATACACAGAAGAAAAGGGAGGGAAAATATGACAAGCGGAAAGCGTGCTTTGGCGATTGTGACAAAAGCAGTGAACTCGACGCGGCTTTCATTTAAATTTTTAATTTTGCCGTCGCTTGCAAAAATGTTCTCGTAATGACTGGAACTTTTTTTTCGCTGTGGAACATTCGCAAAACGGATTTTTAATTATTCAGCTATAAAATATTTTATTGTTAAATTTTAATATTGTATTACCGAGTACGACATTGCATGTATGGCTGAATTCCTTTTAAGCTATATACGTGTTTTTTCATAGCTTTCGAGGGTTGAGGTCATTTACGAGGGTGATTTGTTCTGTAATGGTGTCTTTAGGGGATGATTTGTTCATTTTCTATATGAGGGAAAACATTTTTTCAGTAATACTGAACCATATAATATTTGCATGAGACTTGTACAATTTGAATGAGACAAGGTTTTAAATGCATTTTAATTTTTAATTCATAAAAAATATATTTCATCTTCTAGACTATTTTTAACTCATGCGATGTTTATGATAAAGGAACTACATAACGAGAATTGTTTTGTGAAATCATCACATAAATAATATTGTCTCCAGTTGAGTATATTTGTAAACGTTAACTATACCTTTCTGTGTTAATTATGTGTTTGTACTTTCTTTGTAAGATTTTAGGTAAGCTTTTTTGTCATTACACGTATTTTTTAAAAAATTGATTCAACTTTTTATTGTAATGTATTGATAAATAATTGTGGATTTTTATTCTACAAAAGTATTGATTTAATATCTCGTATATGTTTGTTGCACAGTAATATCCCCACATACTTGTTTGGTTCTGTGTGTAAAAAATATTCCGAATTTAAATGTTAAATTCATATACATATAATTTCTATGTACATCTCAAAATCTTAAAATTCTTTGTCAACTTATGTGTATTTTCGTTTAAATTAATACAAGTGTGTGCCATTTATGAATACACAGGTAACACAAAATTAAGTAGTACTCCTCTTAGGCATCGAGACAGCGAAATATGCCAAACTATAAATATGAAGAACAGATTTTTTTATGATTTGTTATTTCGTTCATATATGACTTTGAGATTAAATTTGATTACGTGAACCTAAAGTAGGTCCCAAGATGATACCATTTCAATACTTTTCTTAAACATCAAAGGCTGTTTGAAAATACAATATCTGTCACATCCATCCCGTTTAAAGTCGCGCACGGAGATTTAACGAAAATTTGATATCTTGGAGTCATTTTGTCGAGAGGAAAAGGAAGACAGGCAAGGAAGAGACGGTATGGAAGATAATTATGGATAAAGATTCAAAAATGGTAAAATGTTGCGAAGCGCGTAAGTATTCTTATTTTTCTCGACTCCGGTGGTGCGAGTCACAGTGGCTCAGCGGCAAGAAGCTTCATTGCTGAAGTTTACTTCTCCTCGGGGGCGTGTAGCAGTGCCTCGTGCTGCAGGGGATGGGGGGAGGCGGCAAGGGGGTGAGGAACGGAAGGCTTTGGAGCTTTAATCTGCCTTCTACTGCACAAGAAGAGGAATAAGCTGGCGCAAAACACAGATTTAAGTTTAAACACCGCAAACGCGCTTCCGCTTGCGTGGGTGAAGGGACCAGAGTTATTTTCATAAATTGCTTTCCCCCCACCCCCCACCCCCCACCCTTCCGCCACTCTTCTGTCCCTCGTTCGACATATGTCGTCCACGGAGGGAGGGAATGGAATCGTGGAAGGGCGCAGGTACATGACATTGCGGAATGATACGTCGTAATTGAGCAGATATCTAGCTTTGTCTTCTGGGTTTGTTGAATATTTGGTCACTTAGTGATCATTTATTTAGTGATCACTTAGTGCTCTTAATTTCATATAATTTCTAAGATGATGCTTCGGTTGAATTTTAGGAATTACGGGAGTTAGACATATACTTATCTCAAAAAAAATATTAGAGATAAGTATTCCTATTATCCTTTCATGATCTTCTCCGAGATAGCTTTGAACAAATGTCTATCTGATCTCATTTTAACAGGATAATAAATAACAGCTCTTTATTTCAGATGAACGTCAACTGTATCAATTCCAATCAACTACTCATCCAAAAATTAAAATGGAATTACATGAATATGTACGATAACTACTTTAAACATTCCAAGGGTTTCGAAGTCAGAATAAAAATAATTCTAGTGTGTTGACAAAAATAAGAAATATCTTGCTTTCCGAAGCATTTTTGCAAATTGCATTCTCTGTAGTGAATTCGGGATGAGCGTGAAGTTGAGAATTGCAAGTAATACGTGATAGGTCCAACTATTCGAGGCTAATGACTTCACCGAGAGTGACACAAAAACAAGCATTTGAATTGGAACATAACATCGCTAAAACTTCTTTCCTTCTTTAATTAGATTGCGTACCTCTTATCTTCATGTTGGGCTCTAACTTGTATAAGTTTATTTTTAGTGGGTTGGTATTTCTTTGTTGGTACTATTGTTCATGCACGTTCAGAAATTAGAATAGTTGAATGCCAATAATGAAGCAGCAATTATATCATACATTTGTGAGCGCGATGAATCTAGGACGAGCACAAGTTGATGCAGCAACAGTGAAAGAACACGAGGGGGAATCCCATTGTTGGACAGTGCTGTCAACTTGGAAACACAAAAGAAGAGCAGGCGGACGCCTATCACCCAACGGAGTCCGACTGAACGCTCGCTGTCGTGCAATGGATTAAGGGGAGGGGTGGACGCTTCCCAAATGCGAAATCCACGGGCGCACAGGGACGATGGTAGAAGCCATCTGCAATGTAAATACGTTGAGAGTGGCGCTACGGTATTTTTCCCCAGCGTTGTCGTCACTGCTACCCCCAGCGTCATGTCGCAGTCCGACAACACGACAACAACGCAATCCGCAACGACATGGTTCCCTAGAGGCGCGAGGGTAATCCTTTCCTTCTATTTAGTTTATTTGTGATGAAATGGGGACGCACAAGTGGTAGTTTTAGTTTTTGAAATTTTAAATTTCGAGAGCGCTCTGGGACGTTTAGAAGCAGTAGTTGTAATTTTGTGTCTGACTAAAAAAATGCGGCGTAATTATTCCCTTCCTATGCGCGTTGGAGAATTATTCATCGCAAGGTATTAAGCGGATTTAATAGGAATACGTTAATTATAACTGTGAATTAATGTCGGCTGTTTTGCATCTATACTTTAAGTGGGGCAATGGTGAAATGAAATTTTCGACTAGCGTATCTTTTTCTTTGTATTGGAATACATTGAACTTGAATTACAAACATATATAATCTGACACTAATTCAAAAATTGTGCTGTTTCAAGTGTCCCAATTCAATTTTATTGTAATATAAATTTTATAAAAATTTACCCCGATTGTATGGATATATATGGATTAAACGACCATCCGCAGAAATATACAGAAGCTATCACAAATACGTTCAGAAAAAGGAGAGCAACGTTTTTGGACATTTACATAGAATGGACCAGAACTGAATTACAAGGCAGATCTTAAACATCACAAACACCAGGAAAAATTAGTCAAATGGATATTTGAATCTGAAGACGACCTTAGACAAATGAATTTAACAGAAAGTGACATTTTTGATAGACATGAATTCAGATATACCATAAGAAAACACATAAATGAACAAGAATTTACACTGAAAAATAAAAGAAACAAACGGACTGAACAACGAAAGAAAGAACGTAGTGAACGCATGAAGAGAATTTGGGAGGTACGAAGAAACAAACAAAGCAAATCAGAAAACATTCAAGTTCTATCGCTCTCGGTAATAGGGAATAACCGCAAATAATAATGAGATAGATGAAATATGAATGAAAAATAAGTGAAAATGTAATTTTTATGATCTAAACCATAAATAAATAATTTTAAACCCTGAAAGCTGAAATCCGTGCGGTCGTGAAATTTTCATTAACGGCGGACGTCTCTTAAGAAACAATTAAACCCTTTTCAATCCTCTTCCAGCTCTATATTCGAGAGCCACATTTTCAAAGGGAGTAGACGCTTCCCTAACATTACAACGCATTCATCACTGCGCCACCAGAAATACCAACGCCTCCACTTTGGGCAATATCTGCACCCGAAATACTCTCTGAGAAGGTCATCTGCGCACGACAGGGGCCTATCGGCGAACAACCTTGCTTCCTACACCTCCCCCCCCCCCCCAATCCCCACAACCACCCGGGCGGGGGGGTTCCCCTTCCTTCACGCACGAACACGCCGCCTCAGAGGGAAGGCGGACGATGGAAATGCTCTGGCTCCAAACGTTGGCTTCGCCGCGTTTGTTGCCTCTCGACGTTCCTCCTGATTAGTGCGGGAGTGATTTATGTTTGCGCTGGGGGGTGGGGGGGTTGATGTTTTCGGACTATCTTGGAAGCGAGTTTGGCGCTGGCTTTAATGTTTTGGTGGGTATGTGTTTTATTGAGTTGAAACTCCAATGTAAGAGGATTGTTTTTCAATTAAGCTCAGTTCGCTTGTGTTTCAGAATGATAATTTTATGGTGTGCCAGTTAATATTGAAAAGGAGTTTTTTAATAGTTAAAATAAAATTCATTGTTTAAAGTAAATGCCGTGAGGATCCCCAGATTGCTATCCCAGAATAAAGTAGAATTTATCACTCAATTATTCTCGTAGTAATTCATGGATATTTGTTTTATGTATTGTTGTATGAATGGATGATATTATTTTATATTATTGTATATGCATATTAAATGTACTGTATTGTAGTGTATGTAATGAAGTATGTTTGTAAATATTGTGGTCATCACTGATAATGGTCAGGTGGAAGAACAGGCCTGATGGCTTCAGCCTCACAGCGTGATAAATGCGTATTATTATTATTATTATTATTATTATTATTATTATTATTATTATTATTATAGAAAGCACAAGGTCTTGAAAACGCCACTCAATAGTTTTTCTAATACTATACTTTAATAATACTAATACTAAATTTTCTTCACTACCTCAAGATAATGACACCTGATAAACTTCTGTAATTACGTTATGTTGAATGAAAATGGAAGACGGGATCGAGATTCGAACTCGGGACCTTGTGCTTAGCGCGCTCATGCGCTTTCCAACTGCGCCATCCGTTAGAACTAGGAAGCGAACCGGGAAGCGAACGGGAAGGCGCAGTTGTTACCTGGCGGTGAGATTCACCGCAATTTAATGAATTTCCATGTGTTTGTAAACTTCTGTAAACTTAGAAGAAACAAATTTACTATTACAATTTCAAATTTCATAACTGTGTACACCAATACATATGTAATGAACGCTAAAATTAGCATACGGTGTAACGTCATCTGATATGAAATGCAAGCACCATTGTTCAACTTGTATATTAAATTTGAACCAAAATTTACTCTCATATGTAAATATTTTTCGATAGAATAATTTAATACCTTCATTCTCTAAAAGGTCTACACAAATAAAGTCCTATTTATGTTTTTGTGATTTCACAAGACGCTATTAACATAATGTGGCATACAGCATACGACATACTCGCGTGTGCGTCCTGTAGTGTAGTTACATTAAAATTGTTAATTTTTGAAAGAAATTGATTATGTAGCCATGATCAAATTTTATTAAAAATATGTCCGAATCGATGGTTTTTACTTCGTAAAACTAGTTATTAATTGTTTGCTGATTCTTTTCCTGTTTTAGTTAGTGTCTGGTTAAAGAATTCCATTAAAAAAATAACTAAATGGATTTATACAATAGAACGCCCGGATGAATTTAATTTATTGACGTAACACAATTTTATCGCGAGTGCGGTGAACAGATCATTTTGATCTTTGTCATTGGCCATAAGGTTTTTGGATGAAATATAATCTTTCTTCATATGATGATGAAGAGATCGAGCAACCTAACCTCTTATCTTAATAATTTGTAGTTTCCAGTTGACATATTTTATTCTTAAAGTGCTCTTACTTCTTCGATCATGAGGAAAGTTTTGTCACCATCAATCAATTTTTTTCACACTAGATTTTCTATTCAATATTTTTACCTGTTGGTTATTGTTTTTTCTTTGAATTTGTTTGATTCAAATTCCATTCATGTTATGTCATAAGAGTATTTGATCCCCTGACCCACTCGCAAAATCGGACAATGGCCAGAGTGAAATTCTGACATCCAAAAGCTGTTGTGTTTAAGTACGCATTGTACGATGGCATTTTATTGTTGCTATGTTAATATAGGTGTTCTTTGCGATTTATCGTATCTTTTTTGTTCTTCTATTTCCTATCATCACCTTGGTATCAATTGATCCAAATTAATTTTTATGGTAACTAATGATCAGATTTTCATCCTTATCTTTTTCTTTCAATTTCTCTGGATTTCTTTTTTAGGTATTCCCGGTTCCGAGTTATGCTTCATTACGTTTGTTTCATTTCTTTTTCATTCCCACTCGAGTATTGCGGTACAACGACGTTATCAAATAAACGGCGTTACAAAATTCATTTTATCGTCTATTTGCCTTTAAAATATACGACTATTTTGTGCTTTAAAACATATTTGTATGATGATACATTCTATTTCTGTGTATGTGGTAAATTATAACCTTCAAACGATTTAACACTGCTTAGCAACGCCTTCTGTCTAACCTTGAATGATGTAGTTTGCCTTATGTCACAACCTTGAGGGTCTCCAACTTTATTTCCCTCTCTCTCATTCCCCTGCCCTTTTCCATTCTCACACTCGTCATTGCCCGTGTCTCTTCCTCTCCATATCCCCTGTGTATAAAAAACACGACGTGAAAGGCATTGCCATTATTTGCAGTGCACCGTGCAGTACTCTTTCCTGGGGCGAAATTCGCGTAACGCCTCTTGCTTCTACTACCCATTTAAAATTCAATTCATTTTATTGCGGCCGTGTTTGGGCTCTCCGTGTGGCCGGTAGTGCAGTCAACGTGAGGAGATTTACCCAAGTTTTGCGATATTGGTGTTTCATCGGTTCACAACGGAGGTTGTTTAGTGTCTCGAGAGTTGCGTAGGAGGAGTCTGTATATACTCCTCGCGGCTTTAGAATAATAACGAGATGTAATCGATAGAGTAAAACGATTGACGTTGTTACATTTCTGCAGTGTTGTGTGATCTAACATAGCTAAGACAAAGGCAGTTATATCCAGTGGAAAAGCACCAACGCTTACAAAGAAACACCCCTCTCGGTCACAGCTCACATAGCAACTACTGCTGGTTCTGCAAATCGACTGGTGTTGGAGATTTGTAGTAAATTCAATACGATCACATGAGTAAAATTATCTCGTATCTATAATGAGAGGTAGAGTCGGCAATGTCGCACTTTGGTATTGGCACACTTTGTCGCTTGGCGACTTCGTCGTGCTTCAGAATTATAAAGTGAGTTCGAAGCAGCTTTCCTTTCCCCGTGTAGATATATTTAATGTTCATGAAATAAGTCATAAATAATCAGTAGTCTCGTACGCCATAATATACGCCACAAATTAGTTGGGATAGCTTTCTCATTATAATTTTTATATATTTCTTTGTCTTGTAGTTCCAACTTTTGTCGTACCTGAGATTTTTCCACTACGGTTATACCCAAAACACAAGTCATATATTTTACTTTGTATCAACATAAACAACTGTTTTGATGCAATAAGAATATACCCCATCTGCGGCATAACTAAGCAACGGGGAAGTAGATATCCTCCCACGAAGATAATAGTTTTCATTTTCAGTTGTGATACATATTTTTTTTCTCTTTTCTTTTTTTTTTTGGTTTTGTATTAAAATTTTTAATAGTTCTCTTTTCACTGTTGTATGTTGAGTTAATAAGTAAATGAAACATCATGTGATAACAATACTTTTGTTATAATTTCTATGACACTTGTCTGTACGTACTTTCGTTCAGAAAAAGACGTTTCGGTAATAAATTACTTTGTGTAGAAAAGTACCATATCATTTGCAGAAATATAAAAATAAATTTAAGTACATTTTGTGATCAATTGACCTATACCGTTCCTGAAATTTTTCTCTCCCTTATTCCCCCTCTTAAAACTGAACCCTAGTTTCTCTCCCCTTTCCGTTCGGGCAACTATAAACAAGGTTTTGAGGCTGGAAGCCCGACTGCAACCGACAGCCCTATATTCCCCGCCCTGTGTCATCGCCATGCCTCCTAACACTCGATGGTGCAATTTTTCATACGCCCTCTTCCCCTCCACCCACAAAACCCTCCCCCTCGCTCGCATCTTTCTCCTGTGCGAGTTCCCGGACCTCTTGTTCGCGAGCCCGAGAAAGGAGACGTGTATCCGAAAAGCATTAGGAGACACAATAAATAGGATATAGAACATTAGATTCGTCGCCGTCCGGTTGGAGAGCACGGAAAAGGAGACGACTTAGCATGGTGGCAGCTGTCGAAATGAAATTGTTCAATGACATTTAAATATGAAGTACAGGATTTTGTTTTTTTTTATTGAAGCGGAAACGTTATTTTTTACTATATATAGTTTTGGACTTGTTTAAACGGGAGAGAATAGGAATACTTTCATAAGTCACGTTTTAGATAACTTTTTTGGTTATAACGACACTCTTATATCTTACGTAGTATATTCACACTTCCTTTAATATAAAGTGTCATTCATAGATTTAAATTAGACGCTTAAATTGTATTGTGTGAGCCACAACTATCGAGGAATGACTCTTTTCTTTTCAACAACACAAATAGAAAAGACATGTATGGCCAAAAAGTTGATAAAATTGTTTCAGACAAGACATGGAATACAGAGAGAAAAAGTTCCGATAGACTTCTTTTCGGGTGTAATGTTTGTTTATGAGGATTTCTACGAGAATTTTGGCCCAGGAGGAAAGTTATTAATTTTTGCTTTGTGAGAGAACAGTTTGATCAAAGACGAGTTTCACGAAACATAAAATTTTTTATTTAGAATACCAGGAAGAAATGAAGCTCATGTCATTTACGCACGATTTTTGTGAAGGATTCGCATCATAGAACTGATTTGAATGACAAGAATTTCATCACAGAACACATTTCTTCGAGACAAAACGAAAAAAAAAATGTCAATGATTAATTTGTATGATAGTGCATCATAAATAATAGTAATATTTATCATAATATTTTGTTAGCATGCACTTAAATAGAGAGATGCAGGACATATGAAGATATTTTATGTTTGAATAAAACCGGAGTATATACGAAGGAATTAATTTATGGTGATGAGATGAGTACCTTCTCGACCTCACAAATAGCACACTGATTTATCTGATATGTTATCTACTTTTGTAAAAATCGTATCATTGCGAGCATTAATATTGATGAACTATATCATCTACTCCAGTGAAACTAATGTGATTGATGGGAGAATCCTTTTCTTTGGGTGGATGTTGAACGGGAAAATTTAAGTACGACTACGCTATTGTAAAGTTTATTCATTAAAACTAGCATTTTCAGAATTTTATTCTGAAGCTGTGTTTTGCAAAATAATGTGTCAACTTGTGGTCTGTTTTGGATTGTCCAATTATGAAATTCAACAATTAAAGGAAAATAAGAGACTGGAATAAGCAACCGACCATACATTACCCGTATTCGCATGACGTCCCGCTTTTCTATCGGGTAAGTTCTTCATTTTCTGCTACAGTGTCATGTCGCATATAAATCTTATCAGAGAGCAACATCGGCGTATGACGCGTAATACTTTTATGGCGATGTGGAGTGAGCCATTCGCCTCCCCATCCCCTACTCCCTCTTCCCACGATTCCCTCCCACCTCCCACGCTGGCTGGCGTGGGATGAAATGTTTCCCCGATTCCTGGCGGAATTCACAGTTTATGGTAGGTACTTTCGTTTTATGATTACCTCAAGTTTCACTGTCTACGTAAATTCGCCTTGTGTCACGGACGCTTCATAGAACTCTCGCGTGTGTGTGTGTGAGAGAGAGAGAGAGAGAGAGATAAGAGGTATGGGAACGAGTGTGGATGAAGTGAGTTAAATACCTCGATAGTGCACTTAAAAACACTTGGATTAGAGATGAATGTTCACGGTGTTTCGTTACGGGCTCTAGGTTGGTTTAAATGTAGTTTTTATTTTTTTAAATATGCATTGTACAGTAGAACATCTCTTAACCGGCTTAGGATCAACCGGTCTATCCCGTGGAACTGTAGTTTTTCTCTTTTCTTGCGTAGAATAGTTGGCAGGTAGTGGCTCAAACGAGTGTTTCACAGGCTTGCTGGAAAGTAAAACGGGACGATAGGTTTGCTATGCGTTAGTGTTGTGACGAGCAGAATGGGGAAGAGCGTGGGAATTTGCCAGTTTAATTCCTTCTTGCTTCCGAGTCTATTTTTGTATTCATCAATACGTACTTAAGTGTACTTTTCTATAAATTTGTGTTTGCGTATGTTCGTTTATGCATATATGTGAAATTGTGTATACAGTACAATAAAATAAGTTACAATGACGTCACACTTGCTTGTTTATTCGTCATAATCTGATGATACTGTAGGTTCGCCTTGAACGAAAATCGATCGATTTTGTATAGCAACCTCGGATTCACCGTCCGAACGGGAAACCATTCGGAATCTCGGTCCCGTCCAGGTCGGTTGAGAGGGACTAAATAAGATGTATTGCACATAATTAACAATGTTACTTTACCGAAAATGTATTTTCGTTAAGTATTATTAATGCATCTAATAAAGGTAGAGGTATTGCATAGTGGATATTTTTATGAATACGTGAGCTATATCTCCTCGAAAACTTTCTGCAAGTGCATATATGAGCTTCAAAATATACACACGAAACAGAATACGTTCACGAACGTACGCTCATACTCAAGGACTGCCATTTTGTTTGAGAAGCAGGGAGGGAACGGACTAAGGATCGTCGTATATTCTTTGGGAATTGCTGCACAAGGCTGCGTGCCAAGACTCCGAGTGTCTGTTCATAAAAGCTTATACAACTACGCGGAAGATAGCGGTAGAGGTAGAGGAACGATGGTTTCATAACTTTATCAACCTTAAAGCGTTTCGCGCACCCATTGTACGCCAGACTTCTGTTACACACTCCTTGCTCATCCACCTTTCTCTTTGCTTTAATGTCCTTGTTACGCGTGGCGTTTTCACACTATTGGGCACTTTTGCTATTCTTGTTTTCCTCGCGTCTCTTCATGGATCGTGGTGCCATTTACTTTTTACATACACACATACTTTATGGACAATGCAACTGACGTTTTTTCGATAGGCACCAGGGAAGGGCGGCAACAGAGAATTTTAGTTATTTGACATTTTATTTTGTGTTATTATTTTACCGTGTTTCATAAACGAAACATTATTTCCATTGGTCCAAATTTTACCAACACACCCAAAGCAAGTCCTCTACACACACACACACACACAAAAAAAAGAAAAAAAAAGAGTAGTNCAATACCTTTAGTATTAGAAATTAGGCACGTGGCAAAGAATGGAACGTGAAAAGAAAATGGAAGTGAAGTGTCATGGAGGGAGACGAGGTGAAGAAGGGGTGAAAGAGAGGCAAAAAGAACGGAGTAAGGAAGAATTCGGTGACTAAAAGAAATTGTTTAGAAAAAGAAAAGTAATTGTATAGGGATAGGACGGAATGAAACGGAAACGAACGGATAAAACATGTTTTACATCCTGGCCCGGGTTTTTCTCCGGTATTCCTTCGAGTAGAGGCGGATTTTTTATACGTGCTCTTTAGGCTCTTTTCCGGGGTCAGCGTGTATAGGAATAATTAATCTCGATGTTAGAAATATTTTAATAGTTACGATTTAAATACAATATTTTCTGACTAATCTATAGTTTACGAACTTGTGGAGTAATTTTTTTGTGTTTTACTAAATACAAATTTGTTAATATTATAACACGTACATTTGTATTGTCATGTGTGTGCTGAAATGTTAGAACCCTTGACCGCAAATGATGGGATGGTCCCTTTGATTGCTTCCGGAGAGTTAAGTAATTTATTGTCCTCAACGTAATCATTCGCAGTTTGTTATTGCTTTTTTGGCAATAGATTTATTATTATTAACAGTCATAATAATGACTTGTTGAGATATAGATTTGTATGGCACGAATGTACCTACTGAAAATAAATCAATACGGACACTATCAATCGGTAGTATTGCGTATTTTTCTCTAATTTTGTTATGTGATCCCTCATCTTTTAATAAATCCTTGTTCAAGAATAATATATCCATTTACTGATATTCTTGATGAACCCGTTGAGGTTCTACGTGCCTCATCAATGTTCCCGTACTATTTTTCATCAGCATATTTTTCACAAACCTTTTACCCAGTCTCGTTCTCAATTCCTTTTCCGGAGTATTTATGTCTCACTTCCTCTTTCAGATTCCCTCCATCGCTGCTTTTTCTTTTCTCACCCCCTCCCCCAGAGCACCTGCCGGTTCCAATCTTCATCCCTGCGCACCGCTGCCCATCGCGTGGGTGGCAGTCGGCAACAGTGGCTCGAAAGTGCTTCTCTAAACATATATTCAAGGGTTGCAGTCGTTGAGGGCTTACAGGGGCGCTTCACTGGATTTCGCGGAAGAATGGAAGGTATTGGGGGAAGGTTGGAGTGAAGCGAGATGGAGGAAAGGAAAATTCATGAGAATAAGTTCTGTGATATTTTGTCAGAATACGATATTCATTGATATGGTTATAAATTGTTGAAAATGTCAACTTGTGTGTATTATGAACTGGAAACTTCACGTGTTGGTACTATAAAAACTGTTTAACTTCATAATTGTGTAACATATACTGACTTATCATAAACTTATTCATCCAACAGCGATATTTTTTTAAATCTTAGATTAGTTGCTTAAGGGTTAAAGTTGAACAAATCGTCGTTGTGTGAGTTATGATTATTTCATTTTTACATTACTTTTAAGTGACGGAACTTGGTCATATGTTCGGAATAATGCATTTGTCAACGTACAGGTTAAATATTGGTTAAGTTACAAGAGAGGTAATTTAAAAAAGTATCAAATGTCTTCTAATCATTTTTAAAGTATTAAAAGTGTTAACGGTTAGTTTACCATTTTAGTTATATATGACAAACGCTTTACTTTAATGTTAATATGTGACCGCAAAAATGTATTTGTATTCAAATCTAAATAACATAATGAATTTTATTAATGGTATAATTTTTATATCCTTTTTCGTGAGAGTGCAGGAATAGTACTTAATTACAATAATCATAAAACTAATTTCCTTCGTATAACGGGCATTTGCATATTCCTATCGGGTGCTACGGATCTAGAACATTTTAATGGAGTTCTTTATCTCAGATTCTCATAAATAAAATATAAATAAATCAGTCTCGGGTACTACATGATATTTTTTTAAAAAGTTCGCTTTCTCATCTCATCGATAAAAAGAGAACTGTAGATGTATGCGAACGTGTACCACGCAGTTTGAATGTCGAATGTTGGCAACCCCTTGTTACAGTTCAGCTCTCCGCCACTAGAGCGTGCGTCTGCATCGACTTCTGCTCTTACGCGATGAAATAGGAAACTCAATTCGACGCGTTTCTGAGTGAAATTTTTTATCATGGCTGATGCGTTATGGTGAAACTATCAGCGATGACTTAACGCTGCGCAAGAAACACTTCGCGACAAAACGCTGGAAGATGAGAATGAAATGCGAAGACTTTCATGATTTACTCCAAACGTTGAGTAGCATGAGCTAAAATTTTGATTGATAAAATATGCATTGTGAAGAATCTAAAATTCTGTATTCCCTCTACTGAAGCAATTATTCTACATTTCAGGATTAATTTTTTTGTATATTTGTTTTATATAACGTGTCGAAAATATGTATTAAGAAATATGAATATAATTGGAAATCAATAATTTCTTCTATCGATTCGAGAAGAAGTTAACACTGGCATTAAAATCTATCCACCTTTCAAACTATTGTGGAGTGACATATAAAAGAAAGGTAAAACTTGTAAAACATAGAAGGGCTGCACTAATTAAAAAAACGTTCCCCGTAAGATGTTCATTCTTTCATAAACGTCAAGGCTGTCCGCGCCTGTAAATTGTGAAGTGGGAAAACATCGTTTTGCGAGATCGTAGATAAAGCCAACAAGTACGTACCTGTAGTTTCCCCCGTCCTCGAGCATTCTTGCATGTCGCGTCTGGGAATCCCCTCCATCGACGTGCGTTCGTCCACGTTCCTGCTGTGATGCTGAGGTGGAAGTGGAGGAGAAGGTGTGTGAAGGAGAAATTGTGGATGGAAAGGAGAAGGAGGAGGATGAGGAGGTGGTGGTGGAGGATGAGGAAAAGGTGGAGAAGGAAGAGGAAGGATAGGAGGAAGAGGTAAATTTGAAGGAAGAGGAAGAGGTAAAGTTGAAGAAAGAGGAAGATGTAAAGTTGAAGGAAGAGGTAAAGTTGGAAGAAGAGGAAGAGGTAAAGTTGAAGGAAGAGGAAAATATGGAGGAAGAGCAAAAGGTGGAGGAGTTGGGATGAGAACCGAGGTCTCGGTTGGGTGGGCAGAGATAGCATCGCGCTTCGCTTGGAACCGTTTTGCAGTTAGAGGCTTCCGTGTAGCATATTTGTTGGCGGTGGCGGGCGAAGCAGATTCAATCTAAAAATAAATAGATATATACTGCGGCCGCCGAGGCGCTGGTGGTGAGGGTGGGAGGGATAGTGAGGAAAGAAAAGTGCGAATGTGGGGATGGTGGAGATATTATAGTGGTTCTTCGTGCTCCCATGAGTTTAGGGAAGGGAATATGTAACTTAATTGTGTACGGGTGGTGAGGGAAGTTCAGGTTGGTGAGGGATTTACCCTTTTTTCAAGTTGTGATATTTCTATGGTTAGATTGGGGAAAAGTCTTGGTTCTTATTTTCTGATTTTATATTTTAAGACTGCAAGATAGAAAAAATTATTTTAGATTATTAAAAAATATGTGGGCCAAATGTTTTAGGTAAAGAAAATAAACAAAATACGCATTTAGTGTATTTTTTTTAAAATAACCCATTCAATTTTTCAGTACTGAAACAATTAAGAATTACTTAATTTGATTAATATTTTCGTCTTCGTTCCCCCTCCCCCAAATAGTCAAAAGATTCATTAATAACCCACACTATACAAAGTATGAGTGGACAATAGCGATCTCCGTATTATGAAGTTCAAATTGATTTTTCGAAAGACATCACATATTTATTATACCTTAATAAATGTATTATTTTTTGAGGATTTTTCAATAATTACATATCTTTACAACGCCAAGGTTTCGGTAATTTATTTTGCCTTCATCAGGGTTGATAATTTCTGTATTGGTCCTACATTAGACACGTATATATTTGTTGTGGGATGAAGTTTTGATTGGTGATGGTGCCATAGGTAACGGATGATGGTCCCATATTATAATATTTATACAGTTTTGAGGATGACAAAATAAATTGCCGAAACGTTGGCTTTGTAAAAACTGTGTATGTATTGGCCAATTCTCAAAAAATAATACATTTATGTGAATACAGTGGTCAAGATCACAATCTGTATTAGAACTTAGTTTGTGAGGTATGCAACAGTGTTTTGGAATACGGAGAATCTCATGTTGTTCATCGCATCCACCTCTTCCCTGCTCTTAGAATTGGGGACAAAGTGACGAACCAAAAGGGTAACGGGTTTTTTTATGTCGAGAATGGAAAGAGAAATCTCTGGAAATATATTTTGCCGTCTTTATTACGGTGTTTTATTCCTGAGTTATTCAAGATAGTAGTGATGTATTTTTCATATTTCAATATGGAAAACCGCCCAGAACCAGGCACGGAGAGTCTTCCGAGTGACACGTGAAAGTTGCCGTTCCGTTTCCTCTTCTCGAAATTCTCTCCGATACTCTTCCTCTTGTGTTTTTTCTCTTTTCATCTCTCAAAGCTTATGTTGTGTGGGCGCGTGAAAGTACTAGACATGCGAGAATGCCGGATGATAATTAAATATTCATTATGAGCTGACACTAACCCTTCGTGTCTGCCACTGAATCAGGTCATTGCAGAATCTTTTCCTTTCCTCCGCCGACGTGTCTGCACTGCTCAAATTGGCATACCACGTGTCTTTTTTTGCACCCAATGTGCGAGTCATATTTCCGGATCCATTAGCGCAGATTATTCCGTCATGTAATTGTGGCATGATTTTCATTAACAATATGGGAGTCGCTGTTTTTGTTAATGTGAAAGATATCAGAAGATAATGTCGTTGCTAATGTTCATTGTGAGGGTCGTTTTGCGCTAATGATACAATAATCGCGTCTAAATATCTCGTAGGAGGGTACGAATATGTAGTCGTGGAAATAGGTATTTGTAGAGCTCAGATTACAACAGTTATTATTCTCAAGAACATTACGTCACGTATTTGTTACGGGACATCAACTTGTGACGCTATAGCGAAGCATAGTTATGACACGTGATTAGCGGAATAATTTTCTTCCTCGCGTAACGTTGGAGCTGTGAATTGCAGATTGTTAGGTTATATTCCATATAGGAGTAATAATCGAGCAGAGAATGAGATGCTTTGTAGTTGCAGACGTACAACGTTGCACAATAAATCCAAATTACCTTCAGAAAATACGTCACGTTTAGTTCACATTTTGAACACATGCGAATTTCTAATTGAATTGATACTACAAAGCATAATTAAAACGAATGGAGATGTAATAATTATCTAATAAAACTCTTAACTACTCGTGGAGGGAAAGTTGAATTATCTTCCATCACATGAAAACGGTGACCTGATCCCGGTTTAGACCTAACGATTTGCAAGAAACTCACAGACGCCATATTTTTTTATCACATCCAAAATACTGTAACAATTTTGTGTAGTCTTGTAGGTAAATATTTGAATAAGCTTTTCTGAATTGGGATGGAATTTCATACTGTTAACTCTTAAGAAGTTAACCCATTGTTGCATAAAGAGAAAATAATGGAAAATTACAAATGAAATGCAATCGAGTTGAGGGGAGCCAATTGTATCGAAGATCATCAAATAAGCAGAATGATGTAATTATTATTCTAAGCGTTTTTCTGAACCCCACACTATGATTGGTGCTTCTTAATGATTAAAAAGGTAGTCTATATAACTCATTAAAAATTATTTATGAAAATGTTTCAGAGACACATGTTTGAGTGGAATGTGGACAAATAAACCTAAAAACGAAAATCGAGTGATGAAAAGAAGAAGAAGAAAAACGAAACTAGTCCTGTCTTCGTGTGTTTGTGTGAGGACTCTACCGCGTGGAAATTGGCTGCAGCAGACGTTCTTAGGCTTGCGAGTAATTAAATGGTTGACGGGATCTTGAGTTAATTGGTAGTCCGGCACCATGACGAAGGTCTCGTTGGAGTAAGAGCAGGCAGTAAATCGTATAGGGAAGCTGGCGCCAATTGCCAGAAACAGTGGACGAGGTCCGTGCCACCTGCCGTCGCACATTCCACCTTCCCACAGAACACTTCTCCAAGTCTTGTCGTTAAGCAAATGGGCGCTGGTTTCTCGGTTAATGGATGGTTGCGGGTAGCATTGTACTGTAAGGAGTAGTCACCATTTGATACGACTTCGTCTCTCTCTCTCTACCCTCATTGGTCGTTAATTTGTTAAAATTATTGACTATAAGAACTCGTCAAGTTTGATCAAAAATAGAAAGACTTTATAATATATTGTTTTTATTTTTAGGTTTAAAAAATCATATCCATTTCCAAATACCAAGAAGGAGATTCATATTTACTATCAATACACTTGATCTAGATCACGCACGCGTGTCTCATGGTTTTTAATGAATACATTTGCTTTAGAGAAAATAATACACGTTTCAGTAAATATTTATTAATGACTTTATGATAAATAAATAATGTAATTTATTGTTAGTCTTAGTTCCAGCTAAAAACATTGATGGCATAAAGATATTTTTTTTAATGGTTTATACAAAATGCTTTATACTAAATATCTAAAAAGACAAACAGAGTGTTCATCATATAATTTTCTGAAAATTATGTGTATGAGCGCAAGTTAGTTATTTAGTACGTACGTTTTTATTATATGTAGCTAGTATAAAAGTATGAGATGTTAGTTCACCAATACTGCGTACAGGTAACTTTGTTTACTACAATTAGCGTGCATTATATATTCTAATTAATTAATTAAATAATAATAATAATAATAAATAATTATTCGACCATAAAAGTCGTAAGTTTTTAATTATTTATTTATCTCTGTAGGAATACAAATCAACAATTGTATTGTTGTTTGTAATTTTCTGGTTAATGAAGGTAAAACTAAAACATCCGTGTCATTAAAATCAAGTCAAATAACAATCTTTTCTATTTTGCTACGGACGGCAGGATAACATTTTACACTAATTCAATGTATGCGTCCTGATCCTGGTTGAAGCCCATTCACACCATTCTACGCATTCCACTGATCAATACCCATCCGTTGCAGCCACACTCGGAAGTAATATGTTGCCCGTCAAATTCTTAGCTCGAACGCTTTCCTCCCTTACCCCACAACCATTACCACCAAGTTTGGTTTTCCTCCTATGACCCACGGATGAGCTGTTTGCCGTAAAGAGCATGCTTCACTTGGCAACATCGTGTGGGCAGAGTATTCCGTGTTTGAGGAAGGTGCATGGAGGTCACAAGGCGATGCGCGAAGAGAGGACAGAGGAAGAAGTCGATATTACGTAAATTCTACTACAATTAACGTCTATTGTATAATCTATTTAAATAAATAATGAAAGACGACCTTTTATGAACAAGTAATACATACAAATCGTCCATAAATGGTCGGAAGTCAATATTCATATAATTGGATATTACGTGAACTTCCACTTGTCCTTCTTCGAATTCACAGAGGCCAACTGTCATAGAGTACTTGGGTATACGAACGTAAATGCATATTTATTGTTTTCGTGGTAATTATAGACAGATTTAAGGACATCCGTTCGTCCCTTAAATATCAATGATAAAATTCTAAATAACTAATATTCAGAAATGGAAGAAATACAAATGCGGTGTAACAATATTTTTCGTCAGAATAGTACGGGTTAGAAAATATGAGACCGTTATTTGACGACACCTGTCCGGTATTCATCCTTAATTCACGATTAATTAATTGCACCATTTACAATTAATATCGTGCAAACTTTAATGTAATTTTTGAAGTTAATATCTTATATCGTAGAAGATAATATTATTGATCTCATGAACTATCTTTTTCGAGGTAAACATTTAACCACTGTAAACATCGGTTTCATAACATACACCATTAGTCTACCTAGACAATGGTGGTAGTAGTTTTGGGTCCTCTATAATAAAGCCATACGCGTGCTTGTATGCTGTGTAAAAGATACCGTAATATGAATTGAAATTGGAGTTACTGTTATAATAAAATAAGAGTATATTTAAGTTCAATTTAAATCTATGTACTAGTTTTGGTGACTCATTTGGGAATCAACAAAATACGATGAGGACTTACGTACCCTGCACGATTAAGCCTTGGAATACCTTCCACCCACCCACCCCCGTCCACCTAGGTACGCTGTTTTCATACGATAAGTATATCTTTATCAACAAGTTTCATTCAATTGCGATATTCTGCATGCATGTGTCAAGGCAGGACTTGCTAGAACGAATTGAAATGCGCTTGCAAATCTAAAATAACCTTCTAGTAAAGACGGGAGCTTCGACTTGGTGATTCGGAAAGGAAAACGCAATATCTGGATACCTGGAGTCTGCAGCGCCCCGGGCCAACAGCCAGGGATTCGGGAGCGTACAGCGCTGGTTCCATGTTTGCGTTGTGGGAGCACTATTGGAAGAGGTTTCGCTACAAACGCAGTCTTGGAAGAGACAGACGGGCGAAGTCGTTTATTCTAGCCCAGTATTACGTTTGGATAACATGCTCGCACGGCTTTCTTTCGAGCCAACACACTGTTCGATCTGCGATAAAATTACAACGTTGAGGATACAATTGTTGTATTTCAGCGGAGCGGCATACTTAAGAAAGAGAAGGGGACGATAAAAGCTCTGGAATTGATCTTCTAAGAAGTATTTCAGTACTCGTATTACACAACACACGAGATGAAATTTTACCTGAATACATTTTCGTTATTAAATCCTGCTGGGGAGTTGTTTTTAACGAAATATAAATAAATGCAAAAATAATGACTGTTTTAGTACTGACACACGTTGTTCTATTCTTTTTTAGCAGAACGAGGGCCAGAATGTGACAACAAAATTTACATTCAATTATAATAAAGTTTTACTTGTTTATACACGATGACAAAATGATTTGCTTACAGAATCTTTCAGAATGGAGAGATTGGGGACCGAAAATGAAAAAATAAATTATATCCCTTTACCGAAAAATTCATTTTGATGACACAGGAGATTTATTATATTTTATTTAGGAGAGAAATTTCGTCGGAATATCTTAATGTTCTCCGCCAAACCGGATATATCATGCGAGGAAAATGTGTTACAGTACTTGCGGCGAAAGAATAGCAACAAGAAATAACCAATGTAGCAAAAACGCGGCGTTGTCATCGGTCTGCTGCGGGGGATGGCCTGGCATAGATCCACCCATTTCAGACGGCGTGCTTGTTGTGGTAAAGTTCACTTCCAGTAGTGTCCTCTTGGACAACGATTAGATTAAATCCCTCTTCTCTCACTATTGGCATCTCATTTACTGTCAATTCTACAAATCTAATGATGGTGGCCGCAGCATCGAATGTAAACTCACTAAAATTCTTCTGCCCCGAGTAAAAGGGCCACGTAGTAGAGTAAGAGTAGAAAATCTTGCAAAACTGGCACTCCCTCCTCAACTTTTCCGTGGTCTTAAGACTCCTCCCTCATTACTTTTCTTTCGCCGAAAGTACTGTAGTCTAAAAGGAAGATGGTGGAAACGTGGAAGCGGTATGAAGCAGGCATAGGGTGCTGGTGTCTGCGTAGAAAGCTCCTCATTTTTTGCCCCTCCATCCCTCCGTCAACCCCCGTAGACCCTTGTGGCGCAAGAAGTCCTAGCAGAGGAAGGCCAATCAGGCAGGCGCATTCATCAGGAACAGACATGGAGGGCTCTCGCTTGCTGCCCTGTCGGAAGTGACACGTTTCCCCTCGGCGAAGACGTTGGGGATATGAGGGAAGAAAATGTACTAAGGAGCTTTCGGTTTCCTTATCGCTTATTTCTATGGACTAAAGTCATTTCAGAACAACTTAAATTTTTATCTCGAATTTTATAAAAAGATTTCGGTCAGTTATAATACATTTTCCTATTACTTTTAACATTGAGATCTGAAATTCTCACAATTACTAGGTTTCGTAATAAGTGGGTGAAAGTAGTTTTTAAAATTATAACAGAATATTAAAAAATGACAGACCTTATGAAATTTCAGATATTGTACACCCCTGATATCTAAAAGAAGATATTGTACACCCCAGATGTTTAAAAGAATCTTTTCATCGTTTATGCTTTTAACTCTCTTTTAATTAACTTCGTTATTTGTTCACATTTTAAAAGTATTATGAAAATAATAACGCTGAGGTATGTGGAATAAAGCAGAAAGCTTTAATAATGCCAAGAACAACTAGCTAAAAGTACCAAGTTACCTCAAACAGATTTTGATTCAAATTGTAGATGATGTAACCTTTCCTCTATGAGTAGGAACTCGGAAAGTAAAAATGAAATAAAGTTCATCGTAAATAAGTTAGCTAATAAATTATTCATTCTTTATTAAGTAAATTTCACCCCCATCATTTATAGCTTGATCAACATAAATTTGTTGTGGTGCTGTATAATTTATTATACACATTTCTGTTGGCAGTTTTTCTACTTCTCTAGGGCCTCTTGAATTACACATTTTGACCATCCGATTACACGTCATATGAGCGGCCATTTTATGCTCATGTCATTCATTCTCGCATTAAGGTGGCGGTCTTCTTTTTCGCGATGTGAAAGCTGAAGTGGAGGAAGGGGATTCTGAGTGAAAAAGCGCCGCTACCCGCTAGGAGCGCCACTGCAGCTGACAAATGAGCGGCGCTGAGCGGACGTGGAGAAATGTTCCGTGCTGCGAGCGGACGCGTAAATGCGTGCGTGCGTGGCCACGACAGTGGAAAACTGGCACCTCGCGTCGGCCCGTGACGTCTGTGCGGTAGCACTTACGCCGTGCTTCAGATTTCAACCTCATTTGTAAAGCGCTAAAATGTTCAACAATATTTTAAGGAAGGTATTTAAAAATACCATTCGGATCTACAACAAAGTGAATTTTTTTTTTTTTAAGGTTGGACCAGCACTCCAAGTTAGTCAAATCAAGGAGAAATAAAATTGTTTTCTTTATTATTACTCTAATAGTTTTAAATCGTAACGATAAGAATAATAATGAAGAAAAAATGACTTAATTCGTATCAATCACTTAATAATGAGTACAAACAATATTCTGGATCTCGCTTGACTCGTTTGAAATGCACAAGACAATGTAAATACATGGCGGTCGAGCGCAATGGATTCGTGATTTAAGCATCTCATCTAAGAAAAAGTTAAATACCACACTCAAATGAACGGTGACCTATAGATGAAATTGATGTAAAAGTACTACAGAAAATTCACTACAATCCAAAGTAAACTTTCATAATTATAGTGATTTTAAAAATTGGCCTCTTCTTGAAAATATTGCGTTTTCTCCATGAGACGGGTCTGGCGCTCGACTGCCATGTATTACACCATCATTTATATTTGCAATTATTTCATTTAAATGGCCGGCGAGGTATGTTTTTCAAGTTGAAATCGCAATAAGTTCATGTTACTTCGTATATTTACTCCAATTTCAGATATTTTAGCGATTTAATTATATCTAAGCTATTACAACACGAATATTGTATTTCACTTTATTATATATTGAAATGTTATCGTTTAAGTATGATTCGAATATTGTTTTTTAACATATAATATTTTGTAGTATGTTCAGTGTAAAATTTATTACGGTATTTTAGATTTCATTATGAACTTAGATTGAGATGATATGACAGAAGAGTAATTCTTATTGCCTGTGCCACGTTCAGAAATAAAATTCAATTTAAATTCAAGTTCGGATTGTTAGAATTAACAAGTTGTGGATACAAATTAAATTAACTTGAAACGTGATTACTTCAGATTATGACATTAAAAATGATAGAAAATAATAATACTATTTTAATTCGTCCTGTGAATATTTCGAACCGGATCGTGTTGTGTGGTCTTCAGCTGTCTATACGAGGACTCGAAATGAATTATGCATTGAGTCCTTATGATATAAGGAATGGAACATTTTAATCTTATTGATCTCAATTTAGTCGAATTGCTCTATTTCTGGTGGAATACTAACTTATTCTCTTGGTGAAATTATTATAAAAAGTATTTTTCTTCCATCTTTCGTTCCTTACACTAGTGAACCGTCCTAAAATGAAAACACTGCAGCGATAAATCGTATTCAAACATATAGATGGCTTACGATCAAATTCGATGTCCCCGAAATGGGTTTCTGAAATGCTATGAAATCAATACCTCTTCGTCTGCATCCACGTGCGTCACAGTCCGGTATCAGCCTTCAGCTGTCTCGACGTTGCGTGCACACGCCACCAGGGTCGCCGCGGGTGCTTGCGATGCGCCGCTGTTTTCTTTATGATTTCTTCCTCGAAATAGAGGTTCGAGCAAAAGGGGGAATTGAGAATGGGATATGATGTTCGGTATCGAAGAGCAGTAATCGATAAGAACTCTTAAAATGTCAAGCATTGACGGAGAATGATTCCTCTTGAGTTCTTTTGATGTCCTTTGAGACATGGTAGTATTCTCTACTTCATTTCCCTTTTTTTCATTTATTCACGATTTAATTCTTTTTGTCAAAATGGTATTCAAGTCGTTAATAAGGTAGAGACGGGTGACGACAATTACCTAACTGATAACTGGTATAAAAATAGCAATTTCAATATTTTTTTACAACCACTCCAAATTTACTATGATATTTTCCAACAGCTGAGTAATTAAAAGTCGTACAAAATTAAACGTAGTTTTATTGTTGATATCAAATAGTATTTATTGTTTAAAAATAGAGATTATACAAGTTTCAAATTATACACGTTCATATTTTTATGAAAGCTTTATATATTTGTTTAGGACACTATTTTTTACAAATGACATGAAATAGCGAAGTTTCGATATGTGAGATGGAAAATAAATATTAAATTTATTATAAAATTCCTTAAATGCTAATTCTTTTGAATTTTAGGAATTCTTTCTAAATTTGTATAGTCATTTCCTTTCTGTTACAAAAGTACTTAAGAGTAATTTTGCCATTAGATTTTATATCACTGTGGTGTCACAAAATTTTGGCTATTTCATTTCAGATGTTCCACCGTTTTCTTTTACTGTATTGCATATGGTTCAATGGATCATATGAATAAAACTGTATTTGCTGGAATGAACTGATTTTTCAGTCAATTTCTTCGTGACATTTTAGCTTTGGAATGGTGACATTTAAAGATTACCATCCAGGAGACAGCACAACTTTGATTTCTGTGCGTTATCTCCGAAAACGAAGCACATTTAGGAAGCACACATTTAAAAATAACTGGTCGTAGACAATAAATGGAAATGTATTTGCGTTTAAAAACGGGAATTTGAGCACATTGGGTGGGTTAATGACGTACTGGAAGGCGATATCGTCCATCGCGGAAAATCATTTCTGGAACGAGAAAGCCCTGGTGTATTCAGGCGTATCCACGTTGCTGCTATCTCGAGCTGTATGAAGGATTTTGTAAGGCTCACTGCGGGCAATGAACACAGCTCGAGTAAGGTTTGGTCTCTGCACCGGAATCGCGAAATTAAAATAAAAGGAGAAATGTGTTTAGATCCCATTTGGTTCCCAGCGACCAGAGACGGAATATTGCGAGCTCTTTGCTTTTCAATAGAGGTAAAACAAAACTGCGTTTCGTCTAGAAACCATTGAAGGTTTTGCTTTCTGCTTTGATATTCCAAGTCCATCGTTGGATATCACTCCTCTTCATTTAACATCTTCTAAATAAATCAATGGTTCGCTTGCTGCTTTGATCTCTGCCTCTATTCTTTTGATTAGCGAATGTTAGTTCATTTATGTTGGTATTTTCTTTTCTTTTGTGTTTTTCCATCTATTTTTTCATGTATTTGTTGACCCAACGGATTTATTTTGTCTGTAGTTCCTAACGTTTCTGTTTTTTCTCTCTATATTTTGTTTGTGAATAAAACTTCGCGCTTTGAACTTATATCAATAATAATATATGCTTAAGGCAATAATAATCAAACTAACTTTCACTAATTTATTTCACTTTTCGACATAACCACCCTGTACATTCAGACACTTGCCCCATCTCTTTACTCGTCCTTGAATGTCAGTGGCAAATAAGTCTTTTGGTTGTTGTCGCTGCTAACGCGTAACGTTTTGGATTACGGCACCTTTAGTTTCAAAATGACGACCACCCAAATGATGCTCAATCAGATGTAAATCACACGTCGGTCATTACGAATGATTTGTTTCACAGGCTGCACTGTGACAGCAGTTGACACCTCAGCAGGATGACCAGGACGCTTCCCATCTGTCATACTTTGACTTGCCTTGTTAAACTTCTGGATCCAATTGAATGCAGCTTTCCGTGAGAAACAGTTGTCACCAAACACGAAATGCAATGCACTTCTTTGCGGTTCTTTGTCCCACACAAAAAAAACGCACAACTGCACGCTGTTCTTCTAGAGTACTCTTGCAAGACATCCGCCGTCGTGCACTTGCTGCCTCTGACTGTCTGCGTGCCTACGAGATGTCACGCAGCCTATACGACAAGCATATATATGTTGCCATTTGCTGGCAAAAAAAATCCGCTCGTAATTTTAAACTGTATAAGGGAAACTGGCGTGTGCGACTTGTATATTGACTTCCCCTCGTAAAATTGTAAAATTCGTATTCTATAATTTAAAGAACTTATTTTGCATCCCCCATTTTTTCTCGTATTGTTTTCGTAAAATACCTGATACGTCGTATACCCTAATTCCTGTATTCCCTTCGCATCTTCACCACCCCCATCGCCACCTCTCTTCCTGATGAAAACACCGCCCCCATCGCCGCCTTAGGACAATGAGCTATTTACATAATGAAACTGCGCTCCAGCTCTAATCCCTTTGTTAAGCGCCATTGACCGACCCCTCTCTCTTCTCTCCGCCCTGGAGCAGGGATGCTGCGGTACTTGCGCGTGGAAGGAGCAACACTGAATGAATTCACACAGTGTTTGTTTTATTACATACTCACCCCTCTTCCTGTCGCTTATGCGGTGCGGCTCCTACCCCAATCCTACGGAACTCCTTGAAGGGCGAACACTACGAGAGAAGAGAAAAAGAGGGTAGTATTAATACTTATACTCGCGTGAAATTTTTTGTTAAAAATACTGTGATATAAAGAATTGTAGACAGTATTAGTGACTGTTTGTTGGCATAATTCAAAATGAAGTTAATTTGCGTAGTCCCACCAACCATATATTTATTAGCGGCCATCTTCAGTAATCTTCCTCTGAACGAGGAATGCATTTGCCACTTTTCCTTGTCCGGAGGAAGATAACTGAAGATGACTGCTATGTGGTCATCATATGGTTTGCGTATCTACGATAATTAATTTCTCATAAAGAATTGTTTCAACCTGAAATTCGAACCAAAACCAACACTGATTTTGGCTGAATTAGAAGTGACATACAAATTTATTTTCAAGATATATTTGAAATATATAATAATTTCAAAACACTATTTTATTCTGATGCTTAAAAGGTCTCATTTTTTTCTTACATTTCAAGTTTGCTCAAAATTTAAAATGATATCATTTTTATTACATTACATAATTAACTAAGAAGACAAATGAGTCACTTTCAGGATGATTTTCATTTTGTTGTATTCCGACTGATCTTACATGACTTGCTGTGTTTCATCACGCGTTAACCTTTCCATAGGGATCGTAGGTCTAAGGGGGTTATCAGACGTCCAAGGGTGAGTGAGCAGGTGGCATCGCAAGGTCTAAATGATGGCCACTTAGGAACTTCCACTTCATATCCCGTTACCCTCTCCGTCAAGGTGATTCGAATTCAGTGAAGCATTGTGGAACTAAAACAATTCGAAACCCTACTCTATTTTAGCTTTATCTTAATAGATGCCATTGCGTGAATGAAGGGGAGTTTTTAGAATTCGAATCGCAGAAGATTCGGAAATGGCGACGGAAAGCGACTCGAACCCAGGCTCTCGTACGATAGCCACGGGTGAGCTAACACTGCACCACCCGCTTCGACACCCAAAGTCGTACACGATATCCACCTGGCCTGCTCTGGGACATAGCAGGAGGTTCAGGGTTCGAGTCCCGGTCCGTTGCCATTTTCACCCGGCCAAGAATAATGCAACCCGAGTAGGTACTTGGAAGTTGTGAGTTAAAGCAGGGTTTTCTCGTTCTACTATTTCATCAATATTAAGAGTACTTAGTAATGTGTTTGCAAGAATCCTAAAGAAGATAGGCACCTTCAAATTTTAGATCAATTCGTCAAGTACTGGAACTATTTTGATTTCGATGTTACACCCACACACTCACTCCATTGAATTCTCTCTTAAATTATTAATAATAATATTTTATGACGTGTTCATGTGACTTGCTGTTCATCACCCCTGAGTAATCATCATTTCGCAACATCAACAAGATAACGCTCGCAATTATACTGGCGCATGATTTGTTTCGATACATCGTTGTGGCACAATCGATATTCGTAAATGCAAAACGCGAGTGCTTGCGGGCTCGGGATTAAGTGTTGTGTTTAATTAAATTGTGTCGTTTAAGGGGTTTTCACTCTTAACTGCTGACTGTATGAAAGCTCTACAAAGAGAGAATGTGCTCATTATTTCGTGTGATCTTTATCTATTGCTTTTAATTGAATTATGGGTGTTTTGCTATCGTTTGAAAGTTGGTCTGATTTTGTATTTCACTATACTGCTTAAATTAACGTTCCCCTATAATAAAATTCTATATTTATTTTATCCCAGATTCTCGGATTGTGATTTGTTGGATTGATAAACAGAAATGAATTTGTCATTGAAGTAATATTATTTACATAGTTCTACATATTATTTTATTTTCTCTGAAATGTGATCCAAAATACTGCGTTAAAACAATGTAGATACCATTTAATGGGTATTTGAGGTGGTATTTTTGTCTTTCCTGAGAGTGTGGAACGGCAACGTCTTAATAAGCGTTAATTATAGAGTATAATAATTTTCTAAATTATATGCTCCCACAGAAATATTCCTTGAATTAAGATTCAAATTGAAATCAAATGTTTTTAATATGACAATACGTTAGTTATTTAGTTTAAAGAAGAGCTGACAATAAGTGATGTTTCTTATGAGACTGAAGCACAGTTTAATTTTCTTCATGGTTGCAATTACTTACTGTTCGTAACATTCCCAAATTATAAAATCATTCAATTGTTTATTCTTTTGATAAAATAGAAAGAACCATAACACTTTTTTAATTATTTTCATTTATATTATTTAATATTTTCTATCGTGTATATCTTATTTGCACTAGTTAATACATTACTCTTTACTTAATATTCTTTATAGTGTATTATTTCATGTTCTACCTCTGAAATCTCATACAATTCAAGATTCATTTCCGTAATATTTTTCTCCCGTTACTACCCTATTTAAAGGCTGAAAGAAGCCATCATGCTTGGTTACTTGTTGTTCTACCCGTCACTGCCATTTTATACTTTGTTTACGACATGGCAGACTGATGCATTTGTTACCTATTTGCATTTGCGTTGCCTGCGGAGAGTTGGTACACCTGCGGGCGGACTGCGGTGACACCGGAGGGATAATTGCGTTACCTGGGGAACGCAAACTGCGGCATGGATGCCAACGGGGAAACAGCGATCAGTGTTTTGATGGGACAGTTTTCGTGGTCAAAATTCAATCTATATATAAGTATAGAATTATTTTTTTTGTGATGTTATGAAAATGTTTTAGTACATAACATCCTCATACATTAGAGAAATTTGAGGATACGTTTTCAAACGTTTTATGAAAAGCTTTTAGCGAACAACGAAAAGACAACAAAACAATTTAGCTCCAATTTTCTGTTGGTTTCTATGCTTTCATTGTACTTCGCTATCTCGACATGTGAAACAGTACCATTCTGATCTTTATACTAGTATTAATAAAGATACGTACAAAAACTCGTGGAAGTTTGAAGACATTAATTTTTTTATAGAGCGTAGTAAAGGTGGTGCGACCAAACATTTATTTTCCTATATGAAACAAAAATTCTGAACGGTTTTTATTGCATAATTTGATTCCTGCACGACGTAATGTCTCGTCAAAAAAAATTTTTTTTTTGCTGTATATATAAGAATTATAGATATTATAAGAATGTTTGTGAATATAAGAAAATATTATACAAAGACACTTGGGGCCTAGGTGTAGAATGCGCCTCTTCGATGCACAAATATTGATAATTTTTTACTTTTCTTGACCCTTACCTACCTTACCTTTCTTTACGGCTTTATTACGTCTTCTTCTCGCCGATTAAAGTGCACATTCTCCAAAATCAAATTTGCCTCAGATTATTTCTATGTTCACCCACTGTGTGATGGTTAGACCGCGTGTGGTCTGAGTTGGAATGCGTTGCTCAATGAGTTATTCTTATGTTATGACAATTGATGAAAGTTGAATCTTATCGACACTACATTAATATTGTTGTTTTGTTTCAGATCGAGGATGCCATGCTTATGTTCGATAAGCAGACCAACCGACACAGAGGTATGTATTCATTTTGTACGAAAGTCCAAAAATATCCTATTCTCACGGGGATACTCAAATCGTCGAGCGACTGATGTACTCTGCGACCGAGAGACTCAGGTAGTGTCATTACGCGGCGCAACTCACATGGGGATACTCTTGTAGCGGTGACTATAGTCCCCACGGCGAAAGAATAGTAAAGAGATGCAACCAATTAAATGAAAGCGTGGCGTTGTCATATGTCTATTGAAGGGGATGGTCTGGCATAGCTGCACCCATGCGAGAGGGCATGCTGTAGTATCCAGAGAAAGATTATTGTATCCGGTGGAAAAGCTAACTTCAAATATTCAAGGATTAGAGATCAAACACTCGGTAAGTCACAGTTGGCATATTAATTACTGCCAGTTCTACGAATCGGCTTATGTAGGCGTCAGAATCCTAACGTAAAATCACCAAGAGTCTGCAGACACGAGTAAAATGCCCACATGTAAACAGCGAGAGGAAGAGTCGGCTATCACGCAATGCTGACATTAACTCATCGATTTTTCACGAGTTCCTTAGGCTCCTCCCTCATTACTATTCTTTCGCCCGGAGTACTGTAGGAAACTTTGCACGGTAGTCTCCTAGTCTCAGTCACTAGCGAAAGTAGACTCCGGCGAACCCTTGTTATCACTCGTCCAAACACTCATTCCGAAAAATCACTTGTTAAATAATTAATATTCAACGTTTATATAAGAATAATTGATATCAGGTCAAATTTTTTTTGATGAGTGTTAGAAAATACTATTGTTTATGTTTCACAATAGAAGAACTGTATACCGATGAAATCTTACGGTATATTAACACTCGATGAAGGTTCATGTGCATCTTACTAGCAACCGATGCAAACAAATAACGGACCACTCAAATCACTGCAGTTTAAGATGGTCCCGTCTCTCAATCTCCTGGTCGCCTGAAAGCTGGAGTTCGAATTATAGTATCCCCGTGATTATGAGGGTATGATCATATGAAGAATTTATGTTCACCATTATTAGTTTAATTCTCTTGTATGCTAGCTGCAATTGAAAACTGAATTGTTGTTTTATTCTAAAATAGAAACAAATATTCGACAAACATAAAATCTTGATATCAAACAAACTCCTTTCAAATATTTTCATCCATTTTGCTGTTCATAACTCTGAAGTGAGATTCTTTACGTGCATATCAGAAATCCCGAAGAACCAAACACATCTTAGTGAGTTTAAAATATGCTTGTTCTTAAGAAAACTTACATTTTTTTCGGTAATTAGGCGAATTAGAAATTCAGTTGTGCAAATGTGAGTGAATTATAATGTTTCCAGAGATTTCAATCTGTGTGGAAGTTCTAATATACATTGTGCACGAAAAATTCTAGTTAGTATTTTTAATATGGATTTTCGAATATTATATTTCAAATTTAATTTAAATTAGCGATTTGAGAATTCATGTAGATGAAAATCAGAAATTAATATCCAGTAGTGAAAAAATAGGATCTTCTTCTATTCATCTACGATTAAAGTTCAATTTTCGGCACTATAGTTTCCGAATTTTGTGAGGTAAAGAAGACAATGTACAGCAAAATAGAAGAATTCATTCATTACTTATGAGAAAGTTTGGCGAGAATGTTGTACTTGGCGCTTTTGTCGAAGACTTTCAGTAATAGGTAGAAGACCTTAGAAATTGAAGTAGTTTGTTTATGGTGTGCACAATTTATTTTGTTTTATTTTTTCATCCTTTTTCCAATTAATTGAATTTTGTCTATGCAATTTTGAGGTCGTAAGTGCGTGGTCTGTCATTATGAGTCTAAAAGTTGCCGCATCTGTACTGCACATCAACACGAACACTTCTATGTGTTTTAATGAAGATGAGAAGTGCTTGAATAGCAAACGCCCGCCCTGAACATCCCTGTACGTGACTTCATTATTGCGTTTCGATTATTCCGGTCTTTGATGCGTCGACATGGCGATCGATGATAACAAGGCGGCGCAAATGGCAGGACGACGGTCTCTCCTTTTCCCTCCCCCATTTTCTCTTGATGTTTAGGGTTGAGGGAATATAAGAGCGGGGGAGTTTGTTATCAGTCAGTGAGTGATGAATGGGTTCTGCCCTTCACTGCCGCCCGGCTTCCCGCCCGCCCTTACGCCCAACACGTCAACCCTTGACGGAACCACCCTTCGTTTCTCCTCTATCAATCCTTTCATCAATCGAATGATAATCAAGGTGGTGACACACCCTTATTACTGACGTACGCTAGAATCAGGATTTGTATGATGAGTGCGTAATGTTGGACTCAATAGTACAATATCAAATTTTAATTCAACATCCTTTTCAGAACTATTGTTGGATGTCAGCGTCTCTTGGAGGTCGACTGGTACCAGTGATATGTCATTTCACATTTTCAGTAGTATGGCGGGAAGCATTACGAGGTGTAATGCAGTAAAATATTAAAACAACGTATATTTTTTGTGCGTTTTTGTTCCTGTAGAAATATTTCAAATAAACGAACATTGGCATATATTCTTTCTTGTCCATCAATCAATTTTCACGTCACATTCAAACGTCATTTTCCTTAGTTTCTCAGAAAAATCCATTTTATTCTTGAAATTGAAACTTCTTTTGAAATGTATCTTAAAAAATTGATTTTTTTGTGCCCATCCCTAGATAGTTAGTTTAACTGATAACGTGGTGAAATATTTTTTTTATATGAGTAACATAGAATGAGCGTTAAAATTGTTACAAATTTTCAACTTTGACACTTGGTAGTTTTCTAATGTGCCTAAAGAATGAAATTCACCTAGTTTTCCTTGCATTGATACACATTTCTTTAACAGTTAGAAAGTTAAGTAGTTTAGATAATTTTAAAATTCCCAATTGAAATTGTAAGATGTGTTGTAATTAACATTATTACTGATTAAATGTTGTTAATCACAACTCATTAATTAACAACCTACGACCTTTTATTTATCTTATTCATAATGGACGATAAAAGTAGAATCACAACATACTGTTCAGATTGAATTTCTTTTTTAAATACCTATAATCTGCCATTTTTACTTCCTAGTCTCCCCGTTTCAGGAACATATAAAACTTGCCATGAAAATCGTTTTCGCGCCCCCACCCTCACTAACCTTTCTTTGCACCTTTGTCTTCCTGTCCTCTTTCACTGTCCGCTCCTTCCCCCTACTTTTTTGAAAACTGAGGCACCGAGCGGAAATGACGTCTTATATCATTTTTTCCAATCCACCCAAATATGGATGCGACGGTGGTGAAGGTGAAAGGAAGCAGAATAGACAGGGAAGGAAAGAGGACGAAATTCGAAAAAGATACGGCCCTGTCATGCCGCTGGCGTGACAGCGCCGAAATCTGGCTTGAAAATCTTCCGTGCGAAGGAGCGGGCATTGGATTCCTTGTGGGGGTGTCTATATATACAGCCATCTATAAAAATGATTCAATTTCTTTCTGACGTCTCTCCGGCGCTCCCGGCTACGTCTTCCCGTCCATTGCCATCTATTGCTTTGCCACGCATCTCTTCGTGACGTCATGTGATGGGAGAAGGGGAGAGAGAGAAATTTCGATTTAATTATGAAAACAAATGCACGAATATTTATTATTTTATATTGTGTGAAGCTTTATTAGTTTCATCGAACTTCGAAATACATTCAATTGGACAATAACATTATAATTATGGTGGTAATTTCGGTTTCATAAAAAAACCTCTGTATTAAATTCGAATTATAAATTATTTGATTAAAGATTATAATTAAAATATTTCGGGCAAGTGGGTCTGCAATGTCGTCAATGATGGCTATATACATATTTCTTCCGTGTACCCTACACGGGGAGAAGATGTGTTAACTTTCGGTCAGGTAAAAATGGCGGCGAGCCAGGAATCGAACCCGGGACTCCTGCATTGATTGCAGGGGAGTTAACAATTAACACACCCGTTCGCCTTCCACAACTGTACACCATTACCACCCAGACTTAAACCCCGGATGACATGAGACACACCCCCATACCAGAACCAGAAGGCACACCATGCTGTGTGCACTGAAGTACTGGTTTCATTAGTACCTACGTGTTAAGGTTCGTCTTAAATTTCTTCCTAAACACAGACTGCTCGTCGCCATTTTTACCCGACCAAAAGTTATCTCCTGTAGAGTACACGGGAGAAACATATTTGTGCGATTTTTTTCAAAAATCGAATGGAGTAGTAATATTATTCACTCAATTTTGCTATAATGACTTAATATAGTGCATTCTTTTCCTGATTTCAAAATAAAATGTATAGTGTAATCCGTGATCTTTCACTAACTAATATTACAAACCTTTTTGCATGACTAGTGCCTTTTTGATAGCATTATCATCCTTGTTTTAAAAAGAGTATTTCATAATACTCCCTTTTCTGTCCACAATTCTCGCTCGTAAATTTGCACTTAGTATTTTACAGACGGTGGCAAGTATACAGACACGTCTTGTTCTTGCAGAAATATCGAAAAATTCGTTGTATCGGCAATTTTTGTGTTTACACATCCTCATTTATTTGTCCGCTGTGTCCTGGAGTGAAGAGCACCTAGTGCTATGGACAGCATCTAAAAGGTAACTTCTCCGGGTTAATTTAAGTCGCATGAGTTAGTGGGTTATTATTATGTTGAAAATGATNCCAATTCTCGCTCGTAAATTTGCACTTAGTATTTTACAGACGGTGGCAAGTATACAGACACGTCTTGTTCTTGCAGAAATATCAAAAAATTCGTTGTAGCGGCAATTTTTGTGTTTACACATCCTCATTTATTTGTCCGCTGTGTCCTGGAGTGAAGAGCACCTAGTGCTATGGACAGCATCTAAAAGGTAACTTCTCCGGGTTAATTTAAGTCGCATGAGTTAGTGGGTTATTATTATGTTGAAAATGGTGTTAGTTTATTCTGTATTCCGTCATTGAAATATCTGAGTGTCATGCATTACGGTTTTCGAAAGACTGGTTTTATTTCTTTTATATAAAATGAATGTATAAAAATATGGTTATGGATGAAATATTATTCGGTATTTTACATTTCACAACACTTTTTTAATTCAGTTGTTCTGTTTCAACACAAATATTCATTACTTTTATTATGAGCTTTAAACGTTAGTTCTTTTACATTTTACTAAAAGTTTATGGGATAGAAGAAAGTGGTATATTAGGAAATTTAATGTTATCAATTGTATCACTTTTGAATCAAAACTTATTTTATTTATAAATTACGAAAATGTTTGAATAAAAAAAAACTATGGTTTCCTTGCATTCACGAGGTTTAAATTATATCAAACACGAAACATCGAACGCTTAGTTTTAGACTATCGATATTTCTTGTTGATCGACAAATATGTTAAAATAGACGTGTTTGTGATTTTTGAACAAATAAATACTTCAAAGAGTATATAAAATTTTTCAGAAATAAAATTGAGGATTTAGCAGTCTCATCTGTTGTGATATTTTCAACAATTTTGCTAATGTTAAGGGGTTTTAGGGACCCGGTCGAAGATAATAGATAGTTGATGCTATGGTGGAAGTTAGAGGACTAGCGTCGAGAACTGTGGGATATAGCAGAAGGGAATTGATATTCAAAGAATTGATAATGAAGGACTTGGGGAGGAGGTGACGATGAGATGACGCTGTCAACAGATGATGGTAGAGCTAGTGTGTACAAAATGAAATATAATTTGGGATTTCTTGACTGGAAAGCAATGATTCGAAATCGATGTCCATGAAATGGTGGCAGCGGTGCAGTTCTCGAAGAAGTCTTGAGAATCGAGCATTAGGTGATAGTAGAGGGGAAATAAGGAAGAAGTAATTCATTCTGTGATAATAGTATGATCCGTGGTAAGGGATAGTGTTTCGATGTTAACTGTGGAGGTGTTATGTTGAGTGAAGGAAAGGAGCAAATGGGTGACTGGATGGTGGGGTGGGGGGAGGGGAAGGGCGAGGTCGGGAGCGAGAAGTTGCGCCTCCCTTCCGTTGGCGCTTCTGTCATCTGTCGCTTCCGGAAGTTTCGCCTCGCGGTGGCGACAGTAGAGGCAAGGGCGATGATGTTGCTCCCAGCATAATCTGCAGCGATCCTTTCCTAGTTCCTCAATTTCCTCCTATCACAGGGATCCTTCTCTCAGTGTAGGATAAGAGAACAGGTAGTTGCTTCTCCACTTTACTCTGCAAATGTTAAAAACTTTTAAAATCACAATGTTTGAAAAGTAATTTCTGTGCTATTCTTGCTTTACAGCCCTTAAAGATAAAAGGATGCTATTTGTAGTATATAAAATCATTTTCTGGTACCTTCTTTATTTAATGAAATGATATTCATGTAAATATGTTGCTATATTTTTATTCGTCTAACTATTCTCATGATTAATTTTCATTGTCATCTAGTTAGCATTAAATTTTTGTATGTATGTTATGATGTCGAGGTTCAGTTATGATGCACACAAATATTAATTTCTTCTCTAGTACATACATTTAATACGTCAAACATCTGCTTGTTAATACAAAACAAAAATGCCAAAATATAGCTATTACATCTTCAATAATTTTCAAAGATTCATTGCATTTTTTATTAGCAAACTTCCTTGACTAATTATGATCGTTCCTCAAGCTTTCAGTCTTTTTATAAAAATCTCGAATTTTTCACCTTTGCATCATATTACTTTAACTACTTGACACGTTCCGTACTCTCAGAATATACACGTTTTTCATTAATGCTTTGAAATCATTACTTTGATTTTCTTTTGATGTATTGTAACCAACATCTCTTCACTTTCTTTATTTCAGTATCTTCTCATTATCAGTCTTCTTGTAAAGATAAAACATCTGCTTTTACTCTGATCTCTAAGTAGCTCGGTAAGCTAATAGTGCTAAGTTCTACCGTAACTCTTCTCTTAGAACTTCGTATCGGGACTATCCACTTCCTTTGAAGACTTCCTGCCGTAGACGATGGTTTCCGTGTGAAGATCACCTCTGCCTGTTTCTTCTAACTAACATCTTACCTCTTACTAAACTACCAAACTTTCCGAGACTCAAATCAGTACTCTCCATTTATAGTCGATTCATATAGGTTTGGAGGGTAGTGTGGCACATCTTCGGCACACCAGCGTTGCCAACTTCTGTGTTTTATCGTTCGCTCCTAGATGGCAGCAGGGGCCAGAACACCATTGACATGCTTTTATTTGTTGAAATTTATTTTCCTGAGAACCCCAATATTGTATTCAGGACATTTTTGAATAAGTGTAATAAAACAAATATGTACCTGCGGAATTTCCTTGACTAACTATATTGACGTGAATCTTCTTTTTGAATTTTATTGTTGTCTTGCCCTCAGCGAAACAATAGTTGGTGTTGGAATTGCTTAACAAAGCACCTGCGCTCCACATCAGTTTTAGTGGCCCAACGGAGAGAGCTGGCAACACTGCACCGCAGTGTCTGCTGTATAAATTTAATATGCTTCATCTCGAGGCAATGTTTCCCGCATCCCTCTGTGCGCCGTGTGCAAGACGATTCCTTGCATCCACGGCTTTCTTCACTCTTTCTCCTCAAAGCTAATTCACTAAACTTTACTTTCACATTTCTCTTCAATTTACTCTATTCTTCCTTCTCGGACATATTTTTCTCCATTCTCTGGTAGAAATATATTCACTATAAATTGTTTCACTTTTCTTGTCTTGTATTCCCTCGCGTACCACGTATTCACGATTTACTACTTCCATCTTCCAATTAACATTAAAACGGATTATATATTGACACTTTTACTGCAATGGAAAAATGATCATGTTTTTTAACATCTCCAATATAACTTTTTCTCTTGACAAGTTTCTTCAGTTTCATGTTACTTGAAATATTTAATTTTTACTCGCTACAATTCTCTCCGTCCACCATTAATGCCTTTAAGTCAGTTGATATATAATATAGGTTTTGATACCATTTCCGTTGATGTATTTGTAACGTAATTTTGTTTCGCAATCCTCATGCTCTCTGGTAATTACCATAATCCTTGTTTTTCTTCTCAACCCTTATATTAACTTCCTGGGATTCAATCGTGATTCTCTTTCTTAATATTCTCTTCCTAACAATCCGTATCATCTTCCACCCTCTAAAACCAAACCGACACCGACGCGCCGTACAGTGGGCCTGAATGCCTGAAAACATGCGCATCGTAACAAAAAATGAAAATTAATTAAAATTAATTTTTGTCTTACGTATATGATATCTTTACATCTAGGAGAATAGAATTTTTAAATAATGTGTACAATCCAAAACCCATGCCAGTCATTAAAAATAGTATTTAAATACATGGGTAAGAATTTCTCTCATATAAAATGTCATTACGTTTTGGGCTACTCGAGGTTTAAATTATATCAAACAGGAAACATCGAACAGGAAACAATGAATTTCTCATGTTTTTAGAAGCTGTTTACATTTGGTATTAAGATTCATTAAATCTTGCTGCAACCACTTGCACTTGTAGAAATATTGCGCGTTTTTTTAATATTTGGTTTATGACTCGTACTTCTTCTTTGGTTTGCACCTCATGTATCGTATCCACTTATACATTGACTGTGGCGCTGTTTACTGGTCAAAATTTAATTTTGAATTCAGATTCGAATTCAGTGACACAAAAATCATACGGATCATGATATTTCAGGTCAGGCAACGATAAATAATAATAAATATTATTATAATATTGCGGCGGTCTTTCGAAAGAAATAATCCCGAATTTAGTGTTTTTCTTTGGTAGTTACGATTTATAAACAATATTTCCGAAGAATTTATAGTTTAATAATAGTACGAATTTATGATATACATTTTATGTTTCATTAATACAATTTTTTTGGTATTGTGTTAATATTATAACACGTACCGAACTATTTTTATTTTTAGGCGTGTGGTGAAATCCGCCTCTACCTTAAAACACTTGATCTGATGGGACGGTCACTTGGTTTTTTCCGGAGAGTAAATTAATTTGTTTATACGTGGTCATACGCATTTAGTGACTGCATTTTTGACTATACATGTATTTATTAAAATCGCATTCGAGGTTGTAAAACAGTTCTGGCCCACTGTGCGCCGTGTGCAGAGGTTGAAGAAGGTTCGCAATATTCCGATGCGGATAGTGGCAGCGAGCGAGCGAGCGACAGCAGCCGCCGTGCTGAAAGCGCTGTCAGTCGGGAGGCGCCGGTGCTGTGTGTCGGTGGGATATGAAACGCCATGTCTGTTGTTTAATGGAAATAGTAGAGGGCAGGGAAATTGCCTATCACGCTGTGGAACAGGAACGACTGTGGAGCAGCTGGGTGGATTGCGAGATTATTGTACCGGAAATTTTGTTATTATACTGCGCATCTTCTCACGTAAGCTTGATTTTCATAAACGAGCTGACTTTAATGCGAGATGGTTCGATTCCTTCCGGGGAAAACGATAGTGTTTGGAGAAGTTTGAAGCTGGTATCTCAGAGTTCGTAATTTCGTGACAATCGTTATTAATATTGAAAATTTGGGTAATCAGTTTTAATATTCAATGTAATTCACTCGTCGTCAATAAAACCTTATCGGAGTTGGAACTGAAATAAATATTCTTTAATAGTTCGTAATAATAATAATAATAATAGTAATAAAATGCCTTTTTTACGTGATGAGGCTCAAACCATCAGGCCTGCTTTTCCGCCTGACTACCATCAATAATGACTACAATATTTACATACATACAACATGCATATACTATAATATAAAATAATAAAACTTTCGTACAAAATAAAACCTACATACATGAACAGCAATAACAATAATTGGAGGAAAAGTTCTACTTTACACTGGAGTAACAATCTAGGGATCATAATTTAAAAAATTAGAATAAATTCTTTGCGATTTATCAATTTTAGTTATTTCTTTTCTATTATTTTCGTGAAATTATTTTACTAATTTCAGAGATACAATAATAGATAGAATGATTGGAAAATAAATTATTCTCGTTGGGATTTCGTTTCTTTAATTTCTTTTCACGGCATTTTGTGATATAAATTTAATTCCCCTCAGTTAATACAGGTAATTACGCGGAAAATAATCCATTAAAAAATCAGATAGCACGACAAAACGATTTATGTAGATTGAACAGTAATAGGAATCCTTATCAACATTGTTATCAACGGAACTGTGTAATCACTCAATAGCTATGTTTGTGATTTCATCTCTAATCCGATTTCGAGGTGTATTAACTGTGAAATAGGTCGTTTCTCCGAATCTGTTGTAGCTCGAAAATGGTTAGTTCAGTGCTATATTAAATTATCAATTTATAATAATAACCATTGAAGTACATATTTCATAGTTGGCTTTTCGTGTTATTAAGCTGTAATCGCCGACTTAAAGTACTCGGATCATGTACTGAGGGATTGAATTCAATTTATTAATACGAGACTTTACAATCCCCTTCCACTGTTGCTAGGTGTGTTTGTTTATTCGTCCATACCTCACTAAAAAATTACAATATCGTATTTCTGTATTAAGAAAAAAATGGTGCATTTGAGTGTGGAAATTATTTTCTTTGAATTACTCTTTAATGTCATCTTTAGTGAAAATGGAAACACAAATACCTGGATAAAAAAGATGGTTAAAGAACATTTAAAAATCTGTAATAGGTCATACGAACCTACAAGGTTCTTTTTAGAAAAGATAACATTAAACTAAGCAACATATAATTTCCCTTTAAATATGTTGAGTTAAAATATATNAGATGGTTAAAGAACATTTAAAAATCTGTAATAGGTCTTACGAACCTACAAGGTTCTTTTTAGAAAAGATAACATTAAACTAAGCAACATATAATTTCCCTTTAAATATGTTGAGTTAAAATATATTGATAATTTTGTACAATTTAATTATGAACATTTGAACAATTTTATTATGAATTATAAGAAACTTTCAAAGTATGATGAAGAATTCAGAAGAAGAAAAATAGTACACAATATATACTCAAAGTGGTCTAAAAAATGAAAAAAAAATGCATTATTAGCATTCAAATTTAGAATAACATATCTGCCAAACCCATATGTGTTGTTGGAGTTTAGTTCTACGAATCTCATGAACTTCTGACCAGTCATATTTGACACTCAATATTTTGTATGGATTCAACTATTACTTATGTGTTGCAATGAAAGAAGAAGTTGCAATAGATACTTTTCTAATATTGAAGTATGGAATTCAAAGTATTTTGCTGTAACTTTTGTACCCAGTTTTTGGATTTCCATTCTCTTTATACTTTTCAAAGCTTCCAAATAAACGACATTAACATGGGAATTAATCGTGATCCCCGAGGGAATTCTGGAATTTTGAATAAAACGAAATACACGTTTCCACGACACCGCAAATAGTAGCTGATATTTTGTGCAACTTTTGTGATATAGATCTGTCCCCTCCACCCCTCCACCCATTGTGCCGTCCGAACAGTTAGCTAGCTCCCCTTTGGCTCTCGCCTGCCACTAGCCAACCGTTTGGGTTTGTTTACTTGTAACCGATATGGCCGCTGTTTGCAGTCGTGTCGCCTCCGTGTCGTTTGCGTTGGCCGAACTCGTGCTCATGTGCGGGCAGGCGGCTGGGACATGCTCTGTGTTATTCATTGCCTAGCATCGTCCCGCTAATTCATATGTATGTGCGAGCAACGAACATGCGTTTTGAATAATTGCTCTGGGATTCGCTTTTCAAATTTGGATGCGGTTTCTCTTCCGCGGCGTTTGTATGTGTTGCGGTCTTGATTGGTAAGAAATGTAACTTTGATTGAATACGTTTAGGTTTAGTGGTGACAGCGGGATTTTCCGTGTGGGTGGACATATTCGCATCAATATAACCTCTAACCATAATGGTTTCGTAGGAACATGCTGCACATCAAAACTGCAATAATATTACACGAAACATGGAAATCATTGTCTGCTGTATTTAATGCACGATTTTTAATCTTTATTTGATACTTACAAACGAAACAAATTACTGATGTGTTTTCCAATGGTTTGTTTCATTACATGTTTCTCTATTGTTCAAAAGAAAATTTATTCATCATTAGATTCACGATCCACATTCTATAGGACACAGCCTCATTCACATATATTGTACACGATTTGTCAACGAAAATATCTCAGAGAGGCGAAATTAGTAATCAATAAAAAATAAATATTATTTCAGTCATTGAAGTGTGAAATAACGATGGGATGGGATCAAAAAGAACTACAACGTATTTGTGTCACACAGAAACATCGACAGTGAAACTACATATGTGTCCCTGTATATATTGAAGTATCTCGCGGAATGACGTCGACATGTATTGACAAGAGGTATATTCTCATTCACCTGTTTGTAAAACTACGCCTGACTTTTTGCACTTGCATATTTGAAATGATGGTTTGAACCAAGCATTTTGGTTGTTCGAGTGGGTTGAAGAGTGTTGGAATTCCGATGCATGTTTGAACAACCTGCGAGCAAAACGGATTTAATGTGCCATGATTCTGCAAATTTGCGGTATTTGAGGTTATTTGTTCATTTTGATCCAAAACACGCGACCTGAACGCGAGTCTCCAATTCATCATCGAAGTCTGTTGTGTCTGTTGTGTGGGCGAGGTAGACGAGATAATGCTGCGTACAACACAAGGCTGTGAGGAAAGTAGAAATGAATTGATCCGAACATCGATCGCGAGTAATGTTTCTTCTGTGGAGTGTCTTCTTATACTATGATTTAGCTAACTTTGAGCGTAAGTTGGCAACAATGTTTCTTGCATGGTTGTCGAGCGAGTTGCATCAACGAGATGGAGAGCGATTTTGCGGGCGTAGAGGAGAAGTGGAGGATAGACAGACGGTGACTCAATGAAAGTTTCTGATGTCCGTGAGAGTGGAAACGAACATTTAACAGCGTCGACGATCACTTGGATTCATCCGTACCCTCCCGTTGTCGCCAGAATTTCCGGTCGAGTTCCTCTTCCGAATGAACTCTCTTGGGAGCGCTCGAGAGTGGCTGTCTTTGTGATGAGAAAGAGAACGGAAAGTTTCGGAAGCGAGAAATAATTTGAGGTTTGAACAAAGAACGATATGTTGTAGAAACTTTTGCTGTCTTCTTTCTTCTAGCACTTTCTTCCACACTAATGTTCATGTCTAGCAATGTAAGTTCGATATTTTGAGACTTGAAACACGTGGTAGTCTCCCAAAATGAGTAGCCAGAAAAGAACTTTTGGAATTTACGATATATTGTTCATTATGTTTGATATTCATAAGAGAGTTGGAATCCAAACAGAGACTTAACGAAACAATTTCGGGTCGTTAATTCTTGATTAATAAAAGAAATTTCATGTGTCATTTTAACAATCTCAAAAAATTTAACAAAGTAAGGTTAAAATTTTTCTCTTTCGAATAAAAATCGATGTATAGTTTATAATATTTTCTAAAATATTTATTGTGTGAGAAATTTCATTTTTATTTGTTCCGTGTCTTTTTTACATGTGAAATATAGTAAGAAATAATAAACCAATGGAGAAAACCCTAATAAAAAATTTTCAGCCACGAATGTTTAATAAATACAATTTTTACGTTCGTCAACTTCTACGAAACATTAAAAAAAAGGATTCATTTTTTCCCCACTAACTTGAGCTAAAAAGTAGCCAAAAAAGAATCGATGGTTATCGTGGCCCATCACCCGTCATGCGACAGAAGTTGGCGCATCTGTAGCCTCAGAGGAGCATCCGTCGCTCCGGGTTTCGTGGCTCGACTTGCCTCGACGCGGCTACAAATGACAGCGCAACCGCCGCGAGTGAATAACGTCGAAGCGCAGCGTAGGCTGTGCTGGCAGGGGATTCCCCGCGGACGCTAGTCGTCAGTCGCTTGTTTCGTCCACCCGCGTATCGCTCCTGCCACGAGGGTTGTGAAGTACGACGGCGGTCCGGGGATGCACCACTGACGTTGTTTTCTAAACCAGCTGTAATTTTTTGCCTCTTCTGTACGAGCCACTACAGCGAGTTTGGTTCGGTTTTTTACTATCTACGTTTTTTGCTATGAATACGGTGTCCATTTTCGACGTTTTTTATTACTCTCCGCTGGGTATATTCAATACTTGGTCGATTTCCACTGAGGATATTGAGGCAATTCAGTGCGAAATTATTCCTCGTTCGTGTTTTTCGTGCAGTAGAATGTTTCTGTTCGTTACGTCGCCATGTTTTATATTTTTAGTTTTGAGAGAACTTCCTTTTTAGTGGTAAGTAATCTCATAATTATAAACTTCTTCAGATTAATGTCTACACCATTCTAATACTCGTCTTCACCGTTACTTTTCGTCTAGTATTTTACCTCAATGTAATGGATACACTTTATGGGTGTCCATTTTCTTTGGGCACTCTTGGAAATAAAAGTACGGAGTTATATTATTTACTTTGTCTCACAAACCAATGTGGGAAATATATTTGAAAAAAAAAAATATTTATTTCAGAATCGTTCTAAACCTGTATTGAGATACTAGAGGCATTAAAAGTATCATAATGCAAATTTGACGTAAACTTATATTTTATGCATCTTTTCCTTGGCATTACAGCTTGAAATATGTCGACCCGAAAGGTTACCAGATATCTTTGACTCAAGTCACCCCGATCTCAGCAACTGTAACAAATTTATTTCAGCGGAAGGGATACCACCCTGGGAGGGCGAAACGTTTGATCACCGCGCCGAATGTCCCTAACGCCGCGTCATCGAAAATACCCGCCCACTTGAGACGACTTGTCACCATGACTAAGGCTGGTTTAGCGCCTGAGGGCTGACGTTGACTGCGCGGTGCCCGGTGATATTTCAGTCGTCCACGTCAGCTGTGCAGAGGCAGCAGCAAGGGTGTGTTAGTGGGGGTAGGGGGGGTGGACAACGATTCCGCTGTGACACACTGGTGGCAATGCTGCTGCAGATCGGACTGCGCGTCCAGCCACCCATCACAATGACAGATCGCGAGTTCCCCGCAGCGACGCTTATGTCAGGGATGAAAGGGTGGGGGGGATGGATTTGTGTTGAGGGGGCGTTATGGCTACCTGGAGTGTTGCTTTTATGGAAGGGGATATTAACCAAATGGTTTTGCTTATTTGGGATAATGAACAGTGTTGGTTCAAACGCTCGTGAAAGGGGAAGAGATCCATTGTCATATTGGTTGTATTTATGTAGTTATTATTATTATTATTATTATTATTATTGTTATTATTATTATCTGCGGTAGAATTGTATGTTTCTTATGAAAAAGCTATGGGATATTTAATGTGTATTATGAATGTTACATGAGTATGGGTTATAATTTATACAATCTGACGATGACTTCAAACGAAATTCGAAACCTGGCGAGCTATTAATTACAAAATATAAACTATAAACTGTCCGTCCATAAAAGGTCGTAAGTATTGCATTATTTATTTAATTTGGTTACAATAATATGAGTGTTTATACATGATGATACACAAATACCCTTCTCGTAATCAAATGATTAGAACATACAATATCAGCAGGTTATTTCGAATCGTTAAAACTTTATATGAGTATTTCGTAAGAAACGATGAGAACTGATTCAATGCACAAAATACAAAAGTTTCTCTTAAATGTTGTTCTTTGGGCTCCTTTTTTCAATTAGAAAGATTCGCAACAAATGTTGTTTGCTGGAGAATTTAGCTGAAATGTAGTCATTATGGTAAGAAATTAAATTAATGGTTTAAAGTTTATTCTTTGCCGAGTATTAAATAATGTAAATTAACTTTATGTATGATGAAGAAAAAAGGGGTATATTCAATGTACTTAAAATCATAATTTCAACAGCTTGAATGGTTTTAATATTTTGAAAGAAAAGGTGTTGTTTTTCTTATTAAATCTGTAGAGTAAACTAACATGCATAATATATAAACTTGATCTTTGTAACGAAACTTTGATCGCTTTTAGTGTAAACAATTCATCGCAGTATTTTTATTGCTAAAATGGCAAAAAGAGTAATGTTTCAACTACCGACATTAACTCGTTTTTCACAGCAAGTGCGTTAGTTCCAATAAAGTCTGCTCAAAATCCGGAGCGCTCGCTGTCATAGCCTCATGTGAGCATCGTTGCGTGGATTGCCTGGTGGTGGCACATGCGTGGTTCCCGGGGGTCGCATAAATATGACTCTGGTCCTCTCCTCGTATATGTCCCTCGCGGGAGAGCTTCCCTCTTCGATCCCAGGCAGGGGCTCTCCATGACGCACCTGCGCCGTCTTCTGTCATGTCACCCTCTCCGACGAGGCCCTTGCGAGACGTGTATCTTTAAAGTATGGGTTCGTGTTTTCGTTTTGAGCCACTTTTGCGATCGCAATCACCTTTCCTTGTAATTTGGTGAGACTTGCCGTATTTTCGTTCATTTAATTTGCAGAGTAATGACTCTACGTGTTATTACGAAATAATCTCTCATTATTAGAACAACAATTCTCTAAATTAAAAAAAAAACTTTATTTATACTGCCAATGTTTCGGACATATATTTGTCCTTTTGTCCTTATTCAGGGCTAAACACAACAGGTTTACAATTACACCACAGCCAACCAACAGTTGATAACTACCAAGCCATTAGCCTCCTAGATATTACAATTAATAATACATTTATATAAACATGACACCCAACTGTGTATAACCACAAACACAATAATATATAATAACAAACACAATAACACCTTAACTGAACAAGGACAAATAAATGTCCGAAACGTTGGCAGTATTAATAATGTTTAATTTTTTTACCCAAATACTCAGAAACCTTTATCGTATATGATGAACGGGATCAACAAAAACATGGAATTTAATATACTGAATTGTATTTGCAGGATTAAATTACTATCTGCCTTTTCAAAAAATAATAAAAATCATTAAATAAACTTGTAAAAAATTATTGTGATACGAAGAAAAGAAAGTAGTAACTGCTTGAATAATATTATCCATTGTGCCGAGAGAGAAAAATAATTTCGCTCTTAAAACTTAATATAATTTGAAAAGATTCTGGGAGATGAAATGAATGAAATGAACATAGGACTAGAAATTGAAAATGAAAATCTGAATCAGTGATAGCTAAAAGTGAATTTTTGGAATCCTTATTGGTAGACAGAATATTTATTTGTGACCATACTACAGTAGTTACAGAACATATCTTATTTTCGCATTTTCAATGTTAAAAAGTGGCGGATTATAGAACTTTTTTTTTTCAATTTTCCTATAATTGAAATCACTGTCAGGTCTCTAATTTGAATCTCTGACTCACGTCAATTGAATATGACTGAGGTGCCTGTTAGCAATCACCGATTCATGTATTCCAGGAAGTCTTAAGAGGAGAGAGTAAATTCAGCTAAAACATAACTCAGCAATTATTAAGTTGTTGGTAACCCTTTCCGTGATGCGCTTCCGGTGCTCGTCTTGGGGCTCCTGTCCATCCACCTAGCGGACGCGTGTCTCTGTGAAGTCTGCTCTCCAGCCAGTGCTGACGTTGATGAGAAAGTTGCCTTTTAGCTCAATATCCCGGGGCGCGCTGGGATCGCGTATCGGAATCTCGGAGTCTGAGTGGTCTTCACGAGCGCTCGTTGCCTCCTCCTCCTCTGCGGTTGTTTCTCCCTGAAGGGACTCGCTCCTGCCGACGAAGATAGCGGCTTCGGTTCCAACGATGGATGCTCAGTGCTGCAATCTGCGTCGCGCTTCTGCCAACATTGCAGCTGTAGTCCGCATTTTGCAGTTTTTACGATTGCGTCGTGTCAGCCAAGATGACGTTGCTTCGGAGATTATATTGCGAGGCAGCTGGTTGGATCTCCATTCTGGTTAAGCTTATAGCTACCGGTGTATTAATAACACCTGGAAGAAATTCTAAAGAGATGTTGCATCGGAATTGACTCGGAACGATGAGGCAGCGTGGGTTTTATGGCGTCACGACATTGTTCTGTGTGTGGGACGGTCGCTTGGAACATTTCAGTCAGTGCTTTGGTTTTATGGTTGCTAATCTCGGGGGAACTGCAATTGGCCAACTGCTGTAGTACTCTTTCAGTGTATTTCGCATTTTTGTTGCGAGCCTTTGCTTTGGTTTGATAAATGTTTTTGTATTAATATGTGTTTCCAATGCTGGAAAATAACCCGTTACTGACTTTTGGAAATCGTATTTTATTTATATTATAGTATTACTTTCTATATCTCTTTTACAAAGATTTATATGACGAAAGTCTTCGATAATTTAAAAGTATTTTCCTACGGATTTTAAAAAGTCAAAAGTAACTCTGTTTAAGACACCATATGTGGTATAACTGTTCCATTTAACTCTCAAATAGAGACGTTTCTAGACACATATTTAAAGTCTCTCCTCAGCTTTTTTCGAAACATTAAAAAAAATTAGTAAGCGAACTGTAGAAATGTTTCACCATGAGGGTTTCAACAGTTCCTATAAACACGACCCAGTCAAGGTGCCTAGCGGAAAGACAAGTGATTAACTCCAAGTTCTTTCTGCGGATCTTGACGCATCCGTTGGAACGCTTTCTATCGAATAACGCGACTCGTGTGCAGTTGTGCTCTCTGGTTTCGTCCAAAGCAATTAAAGTGTAATCGATTCCGGACAGTGTTAATAGCAGCGCTCTTGGGTACATAGTCGAGTCAGCTTCTTCGACCCCTGTGTTGGTAGTAAATCTTATCAAGTTGCCAAAGTCAGCAAAATACACTAAGACGTATTAGGAACAATTTTTGTAGAATGGGTGTTTGCAAGAATGTGAGAAATCTTCGAGAGATGGTTTTTTGACTTGAAACACTTGTATTTTGAAAGTAAAATATGTATGTTGGTCTTACGTAAAGCGTGGGCGTTTCCGTCAATGAGAAGACATTCGAACACCTGTCACAAAATATTTGTCTAATACTTTATTGAAATTTTCTCGGGAAAATTACTAAAAAAAACATGTAAGAGTGAATACAAATTCTCCTTCTAACTGAAGATATGTTAATTAATCTAATTAATTAACATATCAAAACTAATTCTACAAATTCCTTGCTATGATAATTATCACAGTTATTTTGATACATCTATACCAATGCCTTATTGGGTGTGTAAATTTGGACCATACTTTTTATTCTGGAACACTTCATTAAATGTCAAGATACTTAATACATTTTATAATGTAAAGTAAGAAAAAGAATTATTCCCAATCTTCTTTTAATTTTTTTTTTTACGAATCGCAAAAAAAAAGAAAAAGTATTATTCGAAATGAATATGCGGGAGGGAGCTCTTCTTTGATTCAATATCGTTCTGAACAAAGCCCGTTTATAGAACAGCGTCTTAAGACAATTGGGAGGAGCCGGTTCCTTTGCGATATGCGGGTGCTTGTTAGATAGTGACGTCACTTCTTGCAGAGGTTTGCGTATTTGGTGCGACCGCAACCAACGGACGCCGCTTTCTCTCTCGCTTTACCCACATCCTCACATTCATCTTGTCATCGTCGTCATCATCATCATCAGAAAGGGGAGGGGAAGACGAAAGCTCTGTGCTGCCGTTGCTTCTGTCCTAATTAGCCTCCCCGTAAGGCGCTAATTAATTGTCAACACCCGGCGGCTGAGCAAGGATACACTGGTGTTGGAGAGGAACGGTAGGGGCGAGGTGGTTGGAGGGGTGGGTTTAGGGGACCGGGAAGGGCGGGAGGGAGGGAGGGAGTTGGGGTGTGTGAACCGAAGATGGCTGCTGCTCTTCTTGCGCGTTTTTGTCACAAGTTGCGCAAACACTCATTAACGTCGCTGGAGAAGCGTCGGCGACACCTCATCTTGGTTTTCGCACCCGCTTTTGCTTGTCATCTTTCATTCCTCCACATTACTTCGTGTCGAACGTGTCTATCAGCTTCTAATGGAACACAGTTCATCCGTTCTGGATATTTTTGTGATCTCAATATTTTGTCGTCAACTACCAAAGACATGTGACTTCACTAAACTGCTATATACTTTTCATTCGTCACCATTCTCTTGTGTTCTTGCTCTGGTTGCCTCTATATAACGTCATTTTGCACAATTTATCGGGATCTCTGCAATGGTTATTTATATTAATGGATATGTATCAACTGTTACTTGACAGTATATCCTCATATTATTCTGGAACCCATTATTTCTATTTATCTGCAATCATATCCCGAGTTAAAACACTGGAATTATTTAACTTTTGCTGCGTGATGCGGTTTTTTGAAAATTGCTTCAACAAGATGCGAAGTTAATAATGCCATTACACGGATAGTATCAGTGATAAAAGTACTAACGGGTACAATTGAGCTTAACTATACCTTAAGCTTGTAAATTTAATTATTCTCATAACTAAAATAATCTTTTTTTCTGGAGGGACAGACTTCATAAAATATTTTGAATGTTGAATTGTTTATTTCACGTCGTTCATTAAGTCGTTGACACAAGGTAAATTAACGATATTTTATACATTACAATATTGTCATAAAAATGTTGGCAGGAGGGAGGAGGTTAGTCGTCTAACGTTTGATGATTGGAATAAATACAACTCAAGAAATCAATGCAATCTAAATAAAAGAAATAAATATCGTTAGTTGACTTAGCCTTGTGCTATGTTTTGATTTTGTATTTGAGGAACTAATTCCCAGTTTAATGAAGAAGAAGAAAGAAAATGTTTGACGTACTCTCTACTCCAAGAGATAACATGATATTCATCTTCGGTTGGTTTGATGCGAGACGCAAGACGTTCTCCTTGTTATTGTAACTGACGAGATTTCTCACTGGAGGGAGTTGGGATCTGCGTGTTCGAGACCCGACGCTCGGAGCGCCCCAAGCGTCAGTACATGGCATTACGCGAGCCATGCGCAAACTTCGCCTGCTGCCGTTGAGTTATGAATGAAGCTTCTGGAGATCTCTCGAGGCGAAAGCAGTAACTAGCTACGTCGCTAGAGAGGAGAGGAAGACGGTGGGTTGTTTCGATACGGAGATGACGTTGGGAAATATGAAGTTATACGAAAAGAAGGTAATGGATAAACGTTGTCGCGCAATAACACAATTCCGTATCATTTATGCAGTTTACTACATGTCAAAGAAAACAGATAACCCATTATGCTTCACTGTTTATTTAATATGAATTTTAATTCCTCAAATAATTATTTGATTAATATTTGGAAAGTGTTAGAGGAAAGTAAACATTGTTTTGAGGACTAAATTTAATAATATAAATTTAGAGTTCTTCATGATTGCATTATATGCACGTATGTAAATATGCACACATTTACGTAGAGCGGGAAAATATACCTGTCCATCTACATTCACTGTCAGAGGTCGGCTAATTTACACACAATATTTACAATGCTTCTAAGAATGGACTTTTTGTAATTGAAAACCGAAAGAATTTTTTTCCCGTAGGTACTGAGAAAATCGTGGCACGACGAAACGGCCGCGACAGGGGACCTCAATTCCCACTTATTGATTTATCATTGAACGAGATTTACCCTACGATTATGATTTTTATCATTCATCTTTCAATCCTTTACAGAGAAGATTGCGTATCAAAATTGTAAACGGCATAAAGAGAGGCGGATTTAACATTTCAGCACACGCCAAATAAGAGAATAAATATAGTTAGGTACGTGTTATAGTACCAACAGGATACCAACAAATTTGTATTTAATAAAACAAAAATATTTTTCACAAGTACGTATTATTATAAACTATAGAGGATTCGTAAAATATTGTTTATAAATCGTAATTATGAAATTAGCTCTAAATTCGAGGTTTAATATTTGAACAGAAGCCGTCCTTATGCAAGAGCCTAGAGAACCTGTATTAAAAATGCACCTCCCCCCCAAGGAAAACCCGACAAAACCCGGACCAGGATGACTTTCTTACCTCCCTCTCGAAATTCCTTCTTTTCCGCATCTCCCTTCTTCCTATCCTCAGTCCTCTTGTAACCTCTCACGCAACCGCACGTTCTCCACTCACCGCAGTGTCCTCAACCACCCCTAGCGGTGCTTCCGCGCCGTGCCGACTCAGCATCCTCCACCCTTGCACACGACCACCGCACCCAAATGGGCTAAAAATTCAAATGCGACACCCGCATGCAGCGCAAGAGACGGCGGTCGGGGTCGGAGGGCGGTGTGGGGATGCTACTGCTTGCGTCGGATGTAAAGGAGCGGAAGGGACGAGACGCCGGGATGCTGTGCAGAGTGCGTGGGCGTCACCGGGAGCTCAGTGCACAGCGATTAAATTATTGCTTAGCGGAAGGGTGTACCGCAAGGATACGAGTTAGGAACGTGTCGCCCCATGGGGTACGTAAATTATGTAGAGTCTATGGACCTTATTTAATAATTTTCCAAAAATTATGAGGTGTGTTGACGACGTCTTTCTTGGGAACAAAATCATATCTTTTATCTGAAATTCGTGATAGTAGTTATAGGACGTTTAACCGCTAAACAGTCGCACAGGGTGGTGACAACTTCCGAGTCTTGGAAAGAAACAGAAAAAAAAAACATGTCTAGTAAACCAAGATTCATTATTTACGTTTCCGTACTAAAGTACTAAATTTATTGTCTGAATCACGTTTTCGTAGTGGAACAATTTCTAAAATAAAAAATTAAATAATAATTCATCCAGCAAAATTCTTGTGAACTATTTTGAACTTGGGAAAAAGAGAAGAATGAAACTATAATTATACTGGTGCTGAGGTTTGGCCTTAACTCTAGATAAGTTGATGTACTTCGAACGGTAGGGATATTACGAATATTATACTTTCGTTTTGTTTTTGTGTGTCTGTTAAAGACTCGGAATCTGTTAAATTTTTCTTAGGAAATATTAACATGAGTAACAATCTCAAAAATTACGAGTAAAATACAACTTCCGTAGATGATTGTTAAAATTATGAATAGACCTTTGTAATAATTACAAGCCAAAATGGATGTGACTTACCGGAGATTGATTATAGACATTAAAAAATGAGTCCTTGTCTTCCGATTACGCCACTAGTTCATTGCTAACTATCTTAAGGAATCACTATCTTCAGGACTGCCCGCGAACCGATGGTAATCCGAAAATCACGTAGAAACGTTTTTCGTTGCTACCTAGAAATACAATGCTTGGAAACGTTGTATGAGGATATTTCATGAAACGCATGCATTGTTCATCCTTAATCCCGCAGCCGAGTGAAATCCATCTTCCCTTCCCACGTATTTTTCCTTCGGGCGCCAAAGCTCAACCCCCTCGCTCCCCGTGCCTTCCGCAGTGCCCCTGCAGTAGCCTGCAGCCTTCACCTGCAGCCCCGGCAGGAGACATTAAGTTGGCTCTTGCGCCGAGGAAAGTTGCCAGAGGTTCCAGCGGAGTTGGCCCTCGGTGTTTGTGTCGCGGCTGTGGGAGACAATTGAGCGTCGTGTCTGCGTGCATGAACGCAGAGTTCAATTTTTTCTTTAATACGTAATAGTTTCATCAGAAATATGAATTTCAATCTCATTGACCTTTGATGTTCATTATTGTTTCCTTTTTGAATGTTTGTTTAGTCAGAGGGGAATTTAAAAATTTGGCGCCCCTAGGAAGTAGCAAATATAACACCCTTCGAGAGCATACTTTGCATTATTAAAAAGTTAGTGTATAACTTAAAATTATAGAACACGCTTTAAAGAATAATAAAATAATACTGCTATTATAAAATTGGAAATACTACTATCACAAAACTAATATATTTATCGCTTAACTTGTCTTAAAAACTACAAATAATTTTCGGAGAACATTAAAAAAGCAACTCATATTTAGAAAACAAACATGTTTTTTTCCAAAATTTTCCGTTACTTTCTTTTGGCGCCCCAAAACTCTTGCACCCCTGGGCATTTGCCAATACTGCCTTATGCCAAAATTTGACTCTGGATATATTAAAACACGAACTTAGCCTCACTTCCTCAGAGCTCATTGTTAGGTGAGAATTAGTTCTTAACAATGCGATGCAAGGATTGGCATGGTTAGTGAGAGTAAATTTCAAGTCTTTTTCTTTAAAAAAAAATTGTAATTACGATCAACAATATTTGTTTGTAGTCTTATGCAATCGGATGCTGTTAATTGTTAATTTGTCCAGCTGCTCCGTGTATAGATTGGTAATACAAACGTGTATGGGAATTAAACCTCAATTATTCAGCTTGTTACCTTTTTGATTTTCGGTTTATGAAATACTGACTGGTTACGCCATATTCTATATAACTTAGTAGAACAATTGCTTTTCCCTGAACTTCATTGCCAGAACTTATTTTTATTTCGTATCTCGTCCCTCGAGGCTGTGAGAGTGACGTTTCGCGATCGTATGGCATCATGACGAGTTACGCCCATGGCGTATGTCAGCTGTCTGGACGCGCATCGTGCGCCTCAACTGCGATGGCAGCACACACTCGCGGGCAAAAGTGACAGCGAGGGTCTTCGATTGCGTGGAGACGCAACCCGTGACAGTCGCCCGCGTTGGTGCTGCGTCGCGTCGTGCTCACGTCCTGGGGTCTGTCTCAAACAAATGTGCGCTACCACTGGAGTTTTTATGTTTACAGTTCTGGGAGTTATACGTGGCTGTAACTCGTGTTCCCTCATATTTATATTTATGTTATCGTCGTTCAGCTTATTTACAAAAAAATATCCATAAATCCATATGTTTTTTTTTTCTGACGTATTTTTGNTATCCATAAATCCATGTTTTTTTTCTGACGTATTTTTGAAAACCTGGAAACAGAAGTTTTTGCAACGTTCAATAAAAAACTTGTATCATATGGAACATAAATGTNATATCCATAAATCCATATGTTTTTTTTTTCTGACGTATTTTTGAAAACCTGGAAACAGAAGTTTTTGCAACGTTCAATAAAAAACTTGTATCATATGGAACATAAATGTTTGTTAAGATATTTTTTTTTATTTGTTCGTGTCAGAAGTTTGTTGATGTTTCAAAAATACACAATTATACAATTGTGTGAATATCTGGGAAATTGAAACGTAATGAACAACAAATTATTAAATTATATAAAACACTCATATTAAAAGAACACAGAGGAGGATATGAACATGAAATTTGCTTGTTAATAATGTTTTTGACATCGCAAAACTTCGTTTCATATCTATTTTATTTATTTCGAATTTCTAATTGCATTTTATAATTCGTCTCTTGTGGTGATATTACGTAGAGTTATCATCAAAATAATAAACTGTTCTGTTACAATGACATGTTTTGCGTATCTTGTACGATATATGTGGCCTACCCAGGCATTGTAATAAAATATCAATAACAGCGTAAACATTGTACAGTGCTGTAATTCTGTATTTTTTACCCAGAGAAACTACAATCTTTTTTCCACAAAATGAATCACTTATCACTTAGATTGCGTAATTCTTTATCATTTTTATCATCATATATTATGTAATGTTAGTGTATTCCCAGTCACGAATAACGTCGACCAGAAAATAGCATGGTATCAGCGCAATACTATTCTGCGTCCCACCCTCTTCATTAAAACCGGTGAGACAAGTTTAACAATCCCGTCCACGGTTGGAATAGACGCATGACTGGAAGCCCGTGTGTACATTTTCAGTGCGCCTCGTAACTCGCTTGCACCCTCCCTCGATGGCTTGTGGTCCAAGCGCGCACCTGTTGGGTCGCTGGGGGTCTCTCCCTCCCCCATCCACCCCAACCACCACCCCTACCCTTTCAACTGCTGTCCCCACGCTTCCGACCCGCGGACCGGAAGTGGCGTGCCTAATGGAAAGCAGATTAATAATTCGACGGAGCACCACGTGCTGGTACGCGCCGCTGCCGCCACGCGTCGCTCGAGTCGCGGCGGCAGCGACAACCTCCAGGACGGAGGATCCGCAGTGGTGTGATTCGTTAATCTTGTACTCTCCATCCAACCCCTCGTTTGCTGCTTTAGTCGTGCGACGAACAATAGGGGGAAGAGAGATGAGGGAACTGAGTTAAGGAAGGAATGCCTTGTGTTGAAGAATAACGTCTTCATACGGGGAGGAATATGATGAATCCTCGTTGTGTAGGGGAATTAAGGTCGGAGAAAATAATGTTTCAAGCACAGTTTTTCTTAAATTCTATATCCAGGGTGAATAATATTCTAGAAAAAATAATTTTATATTGATTACCAAATAAATATCTTCTACGAACATATCGTTGAATGGTTCTTATCGTCATAGTAAACCGGTACTCACTACCAAATACAAAATACAAGAGTCGCTGGTAGCTGTGTATTAGTAAAAATTAAACAAAAACAAAATATCATAACATGTGACATAACCTATTAGTCGTAACAGTGCTCAACGTAACTCACTAGAAGGAATTTTCCAAAACTGAAATGACAAGCACCTTAGAGAAAAATGTGTTGTATTAAACCGGATTTCTATTTTGTGGGTGTGTGTATGGTACGATAGATATTTTGCCATAATACGAACATAAAGCGAAGAAGGCAACGCTTAAGGTCACATTTTTAAACATTAAATCCAGAGTTTCACCACAATGAAATACTACGTGAAGTGCTTAACGATTAAGTAATTGTGTTAATAGGAAGTTTTTGCATAGCGTACCTGTGAGCTATCGTGTACGCTATACACATTCAAGTTACTTCTGCACATGCTCAGTACTTTGTGTTACACTAACGCTCCTGGCGTAGTACGTTACAACGCCTCTGTTTGCGTATGATGGTGGTATGCTAGTAAGCGAGATCATGGCGGATTCTGGTCTGAAGTTGAGGTTATGTTGATATCTGAGAGGGTGTGCGAGAGATTTGTTGGTTGCGTGTACCGCATGAACACGTTCTGGTGTGCGTACAATACAGTTTACTTGAGTACGCATGCATATTAGTTTTGGTGTACAATTNCCGCATGAACACGTTCTGGTGTGCGTACAATACAGTTTACTTGAGTACGCATGCATATTAGTTTTGGTGTACAATTTTTATTATGATTTGATTCGAAGGTACTCTATGCAAAATGCATAGATTGCACCATATACGTTACGCGGTTAGTGTCATCAACCTAACGTATACGCTAGGAAACGTGTACGTTATGCAAAAACTCTCTATTATGACATGTGCTTTACACAAACTCCTGTTTTTATTACTTACCATTAAGAATATGTTTCGTACGGTAACGTGGCATATGATATATTATTTCTTTGACATTTGAATGACCCATGCTGTGGATATCAGTGGCAACACGACCCCTGAAACTGAATATTCCCCCAACAAGAGAATAACATTAGACCATCTATTTCAGCACCTTTGCGTCAGTGATTCGTTAATTTCCGTAACCCCCTCCCCCCACACCGCACGCGGCGCGGCGTCTGAGAGAGAAGCTCCTTTGACGAATGCGACCTCGCCTCGGGAGTGCCACTCCTCCGTCGAGCCTCTTGCTTGCAACGATGCCGCGGAGGGTAATTAAAGGCCGGGTGGTTGGTCAGCCTGCGCGCACGCACTCAACCGCGCTCATCCATCTTGTACCGCGCGCTCTCTCTACCTTTTCTCTCGCCGCAGTGGAAACACAGGGGCTGACGTCACTGTTGTGGAGTGGAGAGCCAAAGAAACACGAATGGGATGGGCGTACCTGAATCGTCTTTTGCTTTCGCGCAGGATGCCATAAAATACGAAGGGGTAGCACAGAAAAAAAAAATCGTTCGACCGTGGTTTTCACGCGTGTTACATTTGGTCACTCATTCCAATATCTCGGAATACGAAAAAAAAAAAAAAAATCTACATTGAATTCATGTTCGGGAAACGTGAAACTTTTGTACACATATAGATTACTTTGTAAAGAACACCTGCCATAAAAACATGTGTATGAAGTTGGTGTTTCATTCGTATTGTTTGCTGCAAAGTTTTCGTATGAATATGGGAGAAAATGATTTGTTTATAGGATAAATGACACTACGTTTTAGGATATATGACACAAATTTCTCTAGATTTTCTTCTCAGTTTCTCATTATATCATTTAATGTCTTCTTGTAAAGTATGAGGCTTAAAATGTTGCATACACTTGCTGATGGGATTTCCGTATTGTAATAAACAATACGTTTTGCTTTATTTGTTGTCGAAATTTTTTTCCTAATATTTATTTCTCATTCTTTTTCTAAACCTGAATTTGAGGGATGCTTAAACTGCCATTAGTTATGAGATTTGGAATGGGAACATTGGTTTGTACAAATTTTATAGAATTGACTCCGAACTTTGTTTTTTACTGTGTCATGCAAACCGTAAAAAATACTTTGCAATCTTCGTATCAAATTTTTATATATCATTCTTCGGAACGAATTTTAGCAAATGATGAGCAATAAAGAAGTCCACGAGAATAAGAAATCTCTCAGCAACACTTAACTTCTTTACAGGCTGTTCTTTCTAGTGCATCTGCTACACATTATAGCTCTCCTTCGTATCAGAGTCGTGCGTTAACGTCGCTTCTCTTCCTCCCACCCCCACTCACCCCGATTCGTCTTCTTCTCACCCTCCCTCTGCCGCCCCTTGCTCAGTGCCTCTGTCCGGAGACGCGCTGTCGCCCTTAATGGCTGCTGCGATGGCGTAGGGATGAAGAAAGCGTGGAAGGGGGAACTGAAAGGGAAGCGGAAGCTTTCCCACCTCCCCTCCTCCCCCTCTTCCCCATCATCGCCCACCCAGGGATTCATTCGCCAGAAGCATTAAGGCTGTCTCCGCGAACCCCTCACCACGTTGAAGAGATAAGGATCCTGCTGCACTGTGATTATCTATGGCGAGCGCCGCTCCGTTACAAATGGTCGTACTTCTTATTCTTGATCAGGTGGAGTGATTTGGGAAGCCTTGTTAACCACCAGTGAGAAACGACTTGGTATGGAGGAAGGGGAATAATTCGTGGGATGGAACGGGGGTTAATATTGCTCTCAGGTGTTTCGGAGTCACGTCTTCACGACAGGAATTCGTGGCAAAATGAGATGGAACGGTTGATAATTTAAATCCTGATTTTCGCGCTCTCGAACAACGGATGTGGATTTTCGAGAGGATAATAACCAATAGTTTGAAGGCACCATTTCACCTTGTCTTACCAATTAATAATTCAAATCTCAATTGAGGTTTTCATCACTTCATAAGAAGTATAATTACTGTTGAGCAAAGGATTGCAAAGAAAAAAATGTGGAGAAATAGTGATTAAAAAGAATAATTAAGGAAAGGAAATCCTTAAAATTATCAGTAGATATAATCCAATATTCCAAATTGTTTACTTACAAATCGTAAGAATATGGATGTAATCCATAATTGTTGAATTGCAGGTGAATATTAATATAAATAAAATCTCTTTAAATGAAAATGCATCTTCAAGTGGTAGAATTAGAACAATATGATGTGAAAAACATTTTCGTCTCTCGCTACAACATTAATTAACACATAACATTTAAACGTGTTTTTCCATCTGTTTGCATAGAACATACTACATGACAAGTTGAGAACTGTTTCTTTCGATAGTGGGTGGTCTATAAACGTCACAATTTGATCTCGTAGAAATATTCTCATATAACATGAAATATAAAAATCACTCAGTAATGATAAAAATGTTTACTTCTATTGGTCAATGCAGAATAAATAATATTACATTTCCATTAGATCTTTGGGAATCTTGCTAATCGTGCTATTGAATTGCAAAATCGGGTATCTATAATCATCATTAGCCCTACTACAGCAGATATTTTATTTCATGAGATAAGTAAGTTTTTTCCAATCAAAGGATGCTTATCGGATTTTAATGATAAGTTTTGAATATTGGTTGCTCAGTGACCCAGTATATGCAACGGATGAATTGGTTGAGAATTCTAGAAAATATGATCTAGCCGTTACGTCTTTAAATTTACTAGGTATTGATTGAGTGCGTAGTCACAAAACGAAAATGATATGGTTAAACATAGAACGTGGTTAAAAATTCACTGGTATCGTTATATATATAGAAATATGAATCCGAGTTGGATAACTTGATAGATGTTATCGGAAACTCTCGCGTAAAACTATTTCATATTTCTCTCTTTTTTTGTCATAACCAGAAATTTTGTTGCGAATGTCCATGTCAGCGCCATGTTATTCCGCTCCGCTGCCGTTGCGGCGGCCATCTTCATTAAGTGCATTTTTCCGCCGCCGGGCAGCGCCGCTGTCGTCGCGGATGAGTGTGCGGATGACGCGCGGACGCCGCATTAGACGAGGTTGGCTGCCCTGCTCGCTGTCCGCTGCTGTCCCTCGCAGCCTTTGACCTCCCCCCCCTTCCTCTTTCCTCTTTTCTGACCTCCCTCGTAATTCCGAGGGTTGATGCACACAGTCTCTCCCTGCTGAGTCGTCGTTTCGCCAGGAGTGGCAGCCCCGTTGGAAACCAGCCGCCGCCATGTTGTTTCCTTGTTAAAGACCTTGCTCTTTGGACATCAGCGCTGTTTTGTAACAATAGTGCTCACTTATCTAATTACGGTCGTAATGAATACGGGAAATAAAAAAATGTTTTTACAAGCATGATGTGTTATGAACCTTTTTCTCGAAAACTTTCAAACATATTCCACGGTATAGAAAAGAAAAAAATTGGAAAAAATAAATAAATAAAAAAACCAGAATAAGAAAACCAAACCACTAGACTAAGTCAATACGAATTAATGATAAAGGACCTTCAAAAATTAGGATATCAAACTTTACAAAATCGTAAAATCCCATAAAGTTCATACAAACATAGGGTTTTGAGGAAGAAAAGAGAATAAAATATCTATAAAAAGACCTATTTGTTGTATATGAGGGATTACTGATCGAAAATTAAGGCCAACAAGTGTTGATTTCTGAATTTTGTCCTAATTTACGAAGAAGAATGAGAATTAAAAGAAGAAAAAATGAAATTGAATTTACCGAATTTTTTTAGAATATCTTGTTCAAGAATGGAACTATCATTATTACGCTCTCATATTTTTGATGGTTTTTTTTTCGAATGATTCATACGAACTTCGAAGTTCATTAAACCAAAAACCTGAATCCGAAGCTACTCACGACCAAATGCGACATCAGATCTCTGTGTTCGAAGGACAGCATCAAGTGCTTAGAAAGGATTTGGCATCACGCCCAGTCTATTCGCTTTGGTCACCCGCTCCCTCGAAAACCCTTTTGCTTTGAAACTCTGGCCCAGATACGGTTGAAGACGCGCGTTAGAACACCACTTTAGTTTCCAGCGAGCGTTCGGGATGGAAAACTCTAGACGATGAGGAGGGATATTAGAAAGTTTGGTGAGTTATACTATGTGGTGCATTACTTCATTGATCTGTAGTGGTCACGCGAATTAATCATATATTTTTTTCTGAATGTTTTCATGGCAACCAAGCGTGCGTTTAGATTAGTAAACTACACTTATTGCATCACTTCAATGGTTGTCTAGCCTCTATCCCGTGTGGATTTCTTGGAATTCTTCAACCATGAGTATTGGAAGACACGCTTCATTCTCTGGATTCATTCTGTACTTTAATATGCAAAGTGTACTTTATGAACAAGTTAGGTATACCAATTGAATTTAGTGATAGAATGCAGTTATTTAGGAAGTCATACTTAAGAAGGATTAAAAAATATTAGTGTTGCTTCTTTAAAAATGGACGACAGATGCCAGACCTTTCAGGCTCCTATGCGAAGCAACCAATTCTGTAAGTACTTTTGATTACTGTAAATTATTTAACGAGCAATTTATGTAAGGAAAATTCGACTTCATATATTTTGAAGATTCTTTTTTATAAGAAGATAAGATCGATGTTAATAAAATGTTTTTGTTTGTTTTTCGCTTCAATTTCTGAAGTCGATGACGAGTGACATCCGCGCGACCTCTCACAATTTATTCGTAGGCGCGACCACTGCAGGGTGAATTTTGTACTATCATTCGTTTTTCTAGATTCATTTTACTTCCTCTTTCTCTGAGGATCAGTTTGACTTACTCTTTCACCACTGAACTAAGAAAAAAATGTATTTTTGAGAGTTCGGTAACGAATTGTCTGTTTTTAATTTAGCAATACAACTAGTTATTAGCTTCAAGTTTAACGCACTGCTCATAAAAATAACTTTAAGGATTGAACAATTCTTTGAATAGAATGAAATTTTCAAAAATATGCAATGGTACTTGAAAATAAAAATGGTTATATTTCGGTGCAATATTGTACTGTTATCATTGTTGATATTTACAAACTGAGAACGTAAATTTCTGAATGTTTAATGACGTTTTAAAGACAAGTTTATTTTTATGTAAGTGATCATAGTTTAATATGAATATAATGATAAAGAAAGTTGTATTTATGCAGTGAACTCTTGTTCATTCAGTTCTCATTAAATCATGTTTTCAGAATAAAACTGAATACTCCGGAAATAAAATCATTGGCATGGATAGTGGTTCTACCGTAATAATACAATTAAAATAAACTCCTAATTATAATTAACCTAAACAGTTTAAAACGAATTTACCATGTTTAAATTGAAAATTCGTGTTGTAATGTTGAATCGTGAGAGCGTTGAGTTCATGGCATGGGCGTGTGAGTTCTGTACAATTGACTAGCCTTGGCGTCGACTGCTTGTAATGCATGACCCACAGCGCCCTGCTGTATTGTTGCGTAGCACTCTACGAAAAGGGCGAAGGTGTGCCGTGGTCTTGGTTTGGTGCCACTTCCTGCAACTTTGCTCGTGCTTCACTCTCAACTTTACGACCCCCGATGTTTGGAAGAGCAGACGCACGTTGACTTTTCAGTATCACGGTTTCTATTCAGTTTTGAGTCACTTGAAATGACTCAGTTATTGTGATTTAATTTACTTCGTTACATTGTGAATAGAAACTGTGATACTATCAGTATTTCTGGCTGACCTTGAGCGAATAGTTTACTAACAGAATGAAAACGTATAAATCATGTAAAATCAATAAAAATATAAAATGACTCGACAAAAAATACTGCACCGGCGTGAAATACACACAAATCAAATTTGTCCGACTCTACTGCATGATTTCATCTGGCGTTTGCATAACCAGTTTTTAACATGTATACCGTTGTATTATGTTCCTTCAATACAATATTATATTAGAGAAAACTTTTTTAATGCACTTCTATGTGTATTGAGGGGGTTTATTATATATTTGCACGGGAGGTTTTGTTGTTCTCATTCGATTTGCCCTTAGTTTAATTTAGTGTGGACTAAAATGGCACGTTTACTTACAAGAGACCGTTATAAATTAATTACCAGTAGATGATAAATTTAACAAAATCTCGAAGAAAGCGTCCACAGATTTCATTCCAAAGAATGAGCCCCTACAATACACAAAGCAACGTCCTGTCAAAATGCTAAGTTCATATCTCGAGTAGATTTTTGCTCTGTATTGATAAGCGAGTCAAAACGTTCTAGTCAAGATGTATTGGTACTAAAAATTGACTTCGCGTATTGTAACATGAAAAAGTGTCTTCAGTTCCAAGTTCCCGAAAATTTTCTTTCAACACCCAAAAATTGTTTAAAGGCAAGAATATTCTTTGGAAGATTGAAATCGAAAAGGGTACAAAAAAGATTTATCGTTATTCCATCGTGTAGTGAATGAATGATTCTTTCCATTGCCTACGTGTCTATTCTAGTACCCGTCCTGTGATAGCAACCGTGGGTGCACACGACCCTTTTGTGTTCTCGTTCCGCGCTGTTATACTCCGCCATGTTGAGCCGTTGAGAGCTCCATCGGGAGACTGCTTGGGAGGAATGGGTGCTGACTTCATGGCGTCTTGGCTTAAGGGGTCGCCACGCTAGAGTTGGTAGGCACCTATGCCCAAATTGTATGGGAGTATATACTCCAAAATATATATATTTTTTTACTATTCAGAAGTGTCATGGTAATCATAGAATAGAATACAATTAAATAAATATAATATAATATTTAATTCTATGAACTATGTATACAAATTTTCATTTCGTAAAGACATGAAAAATATAATTCATAGCTAGGCACCTCTGAGCAATCCTTACGATGCTGAGACTACCTTCATGTAAATTCTAATATTTTTTAATGCACGAGTTGCAGAAAACAAATGACGTAAAAAATGTAAAAAGCAATGTGACGTATATCATGTACAGTATATATAACGCAATATAGATAATTGAGTATTTTACGTTGTCTAGTTCGCATTATGAATTAATCACTCCGATCTATTGAAAATATTATGAGGGCATTGATATGATTTTGAGGTAAACGATATTACAATCGTTATCGGTATTAATGTCTGGCAAGTATAAAACGACCTTGCAGTCTATTTTATTCTTTTTCACTTATCACATGTATATATCAGCGGCACTTGCCATGGATCAAAACACTTGAAAAACGTTAACACTATACAGAATATTAAAACATAAAAATCACAACGTTTTGTAACATGTTCTAGTCACCTGATGAAATCTCACACATGAGATGAAATGTCGAAATTTCTTGTGTTTTAATAGTGTGTATAGTGTTGAAGTTTAAGTGTTTTGACAAGTGTCACTGATATGTACTGTACATGTAATAAGTGAAGAAAAAATTGTCTGCAAATAAGGTATTAACGTGTGTTTCCAGATGATCTGTGTAACACTAGTGACACCCATTTCATACTTTTAGAACCGCTACATCAACACCATCAGGAGTATTATTGCATTAGCTTACAATTATCTCACAAAATATTCAGGCTACCTTCATCCAACAAAAAATATTTGTAAAATAAAACTTTAATATCTCACATTAAAGTCGTTGTTCCAAAAATCAAAGTTTTATTTTTATTTTATTCTAAAGTTTCTTAAAGTTTTCATATGTTTGTTAGAGGAAGTGGCCCAAAGAAGTAAATTCAGTGTGACAAAACTAAGGTAGTTATTAATTATTGGTTTCAAATATATTCTGCTCGCATGGTCATCTAAAACGTGATATTTTCAGAAAAAAGTACTACAAACTATGTAAAAATAATTACTAAACTAATTATGTATAATAGTTATGGAGAAACAACCCGTATATTTCATGAAGTAAAAGAGTTGCTTTTCTCTCCGGATGCATGAAATTTGTAAGAAACAAACGATAAATAATATGATATTGAATTTATATAGGAAAGCACAATGGATAAACAACCTCTTGAGGGAAGCATTATTTTAAAAGCTGTATTCTTTTGAAACATTCCTTCAAGAAAAGAATATAATAATTTGATTCATCTGTAAGTTAATTTCTTTTGTGCCGCAGTTTCTCGACAAAATTATTACATATTAACTGATTATAATTTTTATTGGCTCCCTTTTAAGAAAGATAATTAAAACTCTATTTCAAGATTTTCATCCAGACGATGCTGGCGTTGACTTAGCAGTACCATCCTTTCATTTCTTTTCAAGTCTTTGATTACAAGATTACTTCTTTTGTAGTCTGTAGACAGTATAATTGAATAATATCCCTTAATTAGAGATCGAATTCATTGGGAGCTCCTTTTTGGATTCAGAAACGTACTGCTCATGCACTCGCTGATAAAAGAGCTGACGGGCAAAGAATGTGGGTTGGGTGTCTGCCCTCCAATTAGAAGTACCTGAGATTGATCGAAGAAATGTGACAATCCCACTTTCTTTTCTTAATTCTTTTTCCAGCTTTTCTTTAGTTTGCTAATACGATCGCTTAACGAGTCTTCATTTGAATGAAACGTCGAAAGGGTAGTGCGGTGGCGGGTTTCTTTGATATTATGTAGTTCGCTCTACGGTTCCCGCTTTCTTTGAAGTTCCTGGTCGTGGTGCGGGCGTACGAGAAATACTCAACCCATTTCCACTGTTGTTCGATGTTGCTGGATTCGTTTGCACGCTTTGCGGCCGCGACGTGGCGCAAAAGCATCGTTAAATTTTCGTCATCACTCGCGAGCACATAACATCGCAAGAGCTCTTGCCTCCCTCACCGCCATTTTGTTGAAATTTCAAGCATTAAGATTATAGCGTGCACGACGACGGCCGAGGACGTGTCGTTGTGAATTCGGGTCGCGCCAGAAGTAACTGCGTCATTATGGAACCAGTGTCGCCCAGGCCACCTCTCCGCCATCCTCTAACTCCCGCCTCGGTGCAAAATGGCTGCTGCTTTCATTGTGAATCACTAAACGCAGTTAATGAAAGGCTTGGCGGAGTCATGTTCGCATCTTAAGATGTTAGCAAAGGGTTTTCCTTTCGCGCTCCGTGCAATTTATTATTTGAAGGTTTAGCAAAAATTCTAGAATGAATTATTCCACGAACATAAATTATATGATGCTAGTAACAAGACATCTTTTCTAAAAATATGTGTGTATAAGATGTACCAGAATTTTGTAGACTTACTGATGCTTTTTGGCACACATTTTCTCTTTTTTTTTCTGTTCACAAAAACATGTTCCAACATTTCATCAATCTGCATTCGAAACCGAGAAAGAAATAAAATATAGAGGCAATTTAGTTTGAGGTTTTTGAATAAATATCGCACATAAATTGAAACTTTTAGTACGTTTCATGAAGGAGAACGAATCCGTTATGTATTTTAAGAATAATTTTTCATGATCCGTGATGTGTTCGTTTCTTGCGACAGTGTGAAGTGTTGTTAGAAAGCCATGATGATGTTAGCAAAGCTGGCAAAAGTTTAAAATAAATAAATCGTGCAGACGTAAACTGCCCTTTTCTCTGTGAGTTGATGGAAGCTTAATTTACATTGTTAGAGTGTATCCCTCATATCCACTTCATGCACACTCAATGATGATAGAAAGCTACGATGATGCCTGCAAAGTTGGCAAAAGCACTTCTCTTAAATAACTAATTCAGACGAAAAGTGAGTTTTTCTTTGAGTTGATGGAAGCTTATTTTACATTGTCATGGCGCATCCCTCATATCCACTTCACCCACGCCCAATCCGTCTTAGAGCGCGCTCTAATTCACTTATGTCTACGATTAACTCTGATTTACCTCCTCCCCATTTGTCGCGCGTGTTGCATCATTTAGAGGAGGGCATCGCTTGTAGCTAATCGAGGCATGTAAATAGTAAATCGCCACCGATGAGTACTGAGGAGGGTGGACAGAGAGGGATCGCACCGTGGGAGGGAGGGGGGGAGAGATGAAGGGGAGAGGAACGTGGGTGTAACAAATGATGCGTCTTGTGCGTGCACACGCCGCTGTTCGCGCGAGGGGCGTAGTTGAGGTTGCGGGAGGAGAGGACGGAGACCGCAGCGCCCAGTCGTTGATTGCACTGTGAATAAGAAATTAGGGATCTACTAGAGGTAATTCCTGCACCGCTGCTTGCAGACCCTGGGGTTGTCTCCTCCGATGGCATGAGATTCCACAGAAGGTATTAGGAAGGGAAGAAGAGGAGACGTTGGAGAGAAGGAATTGGCTTTCCGATTGATCGAAGGAAGAGCGATTTGTGAGAGGGGCTACACGGGCCAACTTCCGAATCTCCTTAACTTTCTGTAGCATTAGATCTTCAAACTGCTTAGTAATACACGATATCTCACTCTTTTTCCTTTGTTCATGAATGAAACCTCAATACTATTTATTTTTTCTGCTCACCCGAAACAACTCTATTATCAAAAGAAAGAGTTTTACCTTCTATATTGCTGCTAAAAAATGTAAATACAGTAGTTCGTATGCTATTTGTCGATTATGTTCATGTTCAACATTTTTGGATCATTTTTATACAGAGTAAATTGCAAGTGTTCTTTCTACGATACGTTTTATCGCATATTTCTTGTACCACCCGAATTATTGGGAAGTTCAAATTGAATACTAAAATTAGAACTCAAAGAATGTAACTTTTCAGCAATTTTAAGTGAATGTTATTATTTACTGTATGAATTTCTAAATATTAAAAAAAATATTTTCTTCTAATTGCGGAGTTATATATTTTATTATTTGTCATAAAGAACTGTAACTCGCAACGATTGTATCAATTCAATATAAGCGAATCATTATTTAACACTCATCTATCGCTAACCGAAGTTTCTTGGATAGCGTTTTACATAAAAATCATTTTGGTAATCGGTTTCTATTTTAATGACTAACACAAAGTTTATGAACGTGGGTTAATTTAACTTATTTTTGAGTTAGTAGAAAATCGAAAAATATGGAAGTAAAATTTTATGCTTCAGTATATTTTCAAAGTTATGCCATTTTCCTCGGAATAGACTTTGAGGAAACGGGATTCACGTGTAATGAATGCATTTACGGAATAAAGAGGAACGGTCGTGTGTATGTAATTCTCCCTAGAACGGTGAACGCTCATATGCTTCATGCCCCATCTGGCAATGGAGCCAGTAACTGTGGCATTGCGGGCTGAGTCGCGCACCTTGACATTAATCACTGCGGCATTTCAGAGCCGTTAGCGCTACGTTGGCCGTTAGCTCCTTCTCCCATTCTAATGTTCTCAATGCAGTTATAATCATCGAAGTTTAACCTTAGGTTCGCGGTTCTCTCTCGCGTTGTCTGGTTCCGCTTTTGTGCTTCTCTTGGTTCTCTCTTGGTTCTTCAATACAAGACACACTTGCTCCTCCTCAATTGTTCCGTTTGTCCTTCTCGTTTACACGACTGGAATGAAATATAATCTGAATTTTCAATTGGTTCTGGCAAGCATTCATTATCTCAATCCTAAAGTCATGTTTTTTTCTTCACATTTCTTTGTCAGTCATTTCATTGTCAGTTTTTTTTTCTCGCTATATCTTGCCCATATTTGTACTGGATCTTCTTTGACAGTACGGTTCTTGTCATGCCTTGTTCTTTTTTTTTGTTCAAAATCTGTTACCACTTTCCACTTGTCTCCCCTCGTACATCCAGATTAGCTGTCCCATTTCATACTATTTCTTGCTCTACGTCTCTCCTTTCCTTCTATCTCTTCCTTCGTTCTCCTCTTCTGTCTTTTATCACCCACCAATCCATCTTCTCGCCCGTTTTCACTTGACCTGTCCCACCCGTCTGGTTACTCCCATGTTAAGCTCGTAATATCTCCACTTGGCCATGAGACCCCCTGTTCCACTTCTGTGAACCCCCATCCTCCCCAACGCACATTCAGTTATAATCATTACAGTTTAACCACCCCCACTCTAGCACCGCTCGGGCCATCGCCACCGCGCATACTAGCTTCGTATCCTGCAATTACCTCTATTGCATTAATCTAAATTAAACGCTCGCCCGCCCTTGGGTTAATTGCTATTATTTTTATTAGGGCGACTATTACTGAGATCGGTGGGATATAGTGTGTCGTCCGGTGGATTGTGGAGGCTTTTGTCGGTGAGAAAGAGGGTGGATGGGGTGGAGTTAGTGGAGTATAGGAGTTGGTGGTCTCCCTCTCCAATGGTGACAGTGGACGTTTTGGGAGGGATGTGGTCAAAGCGTTTCGAAAGTGAATAATCCCAGAGATGCTTACGTAAGACCAAACGATCTTCCATTCAGATACGATTCGGCTGTATGGGTGTATAGATGGGATAAAGTTAACGAGTATATACCCGAACGGCTTTGGCTGATGCCGTTACCTATGTAGTAAATATTGAATGTTTCACGGTCTGCCACGTTGAGTATCCGATAGGTTAGTCGTGAAATGAGGATATATTTGATCACAGCGTTGAACTCCTGCTAGTCAAATGAATTATTTTTAAGATACAATTGGATCGGGAAGTTAGTTTTAGGAGGTATAAAGTTTATTATTACTTTACATGTAAGGTTAAATATACTACAACTTGTTATGTATCCTTAAAAAAACACCATAACATTAATGAAAAAGTGATAGATGTTTCTTTTGGTTTTTGAAGGTTTTATCCGTTTTGAAACTCAGTCCATTACTATTTAAACCACGTTTTGGAAAGTAAAGCAGTAACCGGTAACCCAGTAATGAACTCACAGGGTTTATCAAACATGGAATGAGTGTGATTATACATATTCTTGTGTGTATTGCTGACTGCGTGTGTTTGTATAAATGAGTATGTAGCGTCAAGCCGTAATGCATTAGTGTCGTAGAGAGGGGATGCCGTAGAAAGTTAAATTTCGTTGTGTTCTCTTGGATTATCCGGTAACGAAAAAATTGCTGTTACGAATCGAACCACACTCTTCCAGTTAATGACTTCATAAATACACTATTTATTTCTAATGATCACAATTTCATAAAAATAATACTTTAGCTTTTGTTTCCTTTTTACATTGAGTCATGTATATTTACACGATAATTAATCCAAACACTCTAGTCAATGTATGCGTCAAACACATCATCGTGAAACTCCATCTTTTCCACTCCCGGAAATGTGGATAGTGAATTTCAAAGCATGAGTTTTGTCTACATCTTTTTTTAATTAACCATAATTGGTGATTTGAAATAAAAAAGTGAAAAAAAATATCTGAAATAATTAAAGGACAATCCTTTTATTTATTTTTTATTTTTTGAGAAGTTTTGGTTTCCTCCACTATAAACTGACTTCTGAACTAGCTTGAACGGGTACATACGTTGTGGATTTAGAACGAAATTGACGTACATTGTAAACATCGTAAATGCATACATGTAATAGTGAATGAAACCTATTAAGTCACAACAGAAAAGTACTGCCATGTCTGTTGGTGCTGAGAACCAGAGGAAACTTTTCAAGCGGGGAATGGAGGACCTGGAAAGGAATGGCAAAAGATGCGAGAAAAGAGCAACGCAAGGAGACAAGAGAGTGACAGAAATGGAGATTGGAGATGCAGACGGTTGCGTAAAGGATGCGTACGAACACCTGCAGAGATGTCCCGAGGTGTAATCCAATCAGCAAAACGCCGTGGTGTAATCGCTGCGTCTCGTGGAGACGCAGCTTAAGGGCTTTTGTGTCCTCGTCTCCTCGTTTAGAGTCTTCTCACAACAGTGTGCGCTTTATAGACGCCAGCGTTTCGTCTCCTTCAGCGCTTAAGATCCTGCAGGTAAAACTGGGTCTGGAATACGTTTTCGAGCTCTTATGTTTCGATAAACTTAAGTATTCGTCGACTTTACAGTTTTCTGAGACAAGTTGTTCAGACATATAGCAGTAGGTTTTTTCATGGGTTACTGATCTAACGCTCTAACCCTCCGTTATCGGGGTTAGGGACCGGCAACAGCACTGGGAAACTACTCGATCCACACCCCAAGCACTGCAGGCGGAGTTATTCCATTCCATTTAAAAATAACTATTATGATTTCATAAGAAAGTGGATTCGAAAAATAAGGTTAAATATAGAAAGGAATGGAAGTAGATGGTTGATATGAACTCTCAAAGAGGCTACATAGGGCACATAAACATACTGATGCTCACACACAGTTACAAAACTACATTCACGCTCTACATTTATTATTTATGTAATCTCATAAAAATAATTAATTGTGAAAAACAGATTTTATGACTGATATTCTCATTTCGATTTGACATTTTTGTCAGACGTCAATGGAGAATGTAATATTGAACATATTTTTCGACGGATTAAAATTGTCATAACTTGAGTAAATAAAAATAGGAAAATGCGCCTTGTTTACCGAGCTAAAAACTAATTTATTAGCTTCGATCGCAACATTTGGCAATCTAAATGGAAAACGTAAAAAAACCAATAATAACGTCAAAAATGAAGAAAATTGATTTTCAATATGACGCACTCCTGCAAAAATAACAAATAAAATCTTGAACGTAAAGTTTAAAAAAAATAATTAGTGTATATTTTAAATTTCTATATGAAAGTACTTTTCTTTGTTTTTTTGTGCTTTTAAATGCTGTAACTTTTATATATGACATTGAATGACCCTTGAAAAAAATTCACCAAATGAATGTTTTAATTCCTCACCGTCGCGGAAAAATTCAGATTTTTTATTCGATCCAGGGGTGAGAAAAAAATCCAAAAAACATGTTTTTGGCCCCTTCCGGAATGGGGTAGGGGTTATGAACATATTTACCGTGGAAATAGAATTTTTGGGTGTATGTAAAACTTTAAACCTGGTTATTTGAAAATCTAAGACGTAGGACATTTTTCCTATCTTAACCGGGGATACCCTTTAGTTGCAATCAACATCAGAACACATAACAGCAAAATAATTTGTTACTGAAACAAAATTATTAATAGTTGTTGCGGTGCTGAGTTAATTAAACGTTGATTTCGTTGAAACATGTCGGTATACCCCATAGTTGTCCCCGGTTATTTCTCAATATTTTTTACGGAAATATAACCTATTGTATTCCTCCTTTCTTCTGAAGAAAAAAAAAGATGCATAGTGTTTTAACAGATGAATAATTGTGGCAAATGTTCCCTGAGGTATCAATATAATACGCGTACAAAGATACCTTAACGAGTTCGTCTTATGTGACCTACTATTCTATACCTCGTTAAAAACAGTAATTTTTCCATTTGTAAATAACATGTCTGAATGTTCACCTATTTTATTAAAATTTTCGTGAGGGGAATTTTTTATTTTAAGTGTGAGCGTTGGCTTTCATAGTCCAAGTCAGATGGCTGTATGGAAATCCATGCGACCAGGTTTTAAAAACTGACAGCGCGGTCATCTTACTGCTCCCTTCTTCGATTAAACCTTGAAGAAGACCACATAAAGGTCAGTTGTGTATGTTGCTACGCACCGATTCTCGGATAACGTAGAAACTAGTAATAAAATAATTTTTAGGTAGAAAAGTTTGATAAATATAACGCACCACTCTATTTCGTATAAACGAGAAAGTTTTATTTCATCATTCCTAAAACTAAAAATAATGCTGTTATGATTATAATCGAGTATAATAAAAATTGTTCGCAAGTGTAATACCTCGTGAGTCTGAGAGGAGAGATGTCAATTATGTTTTTGTAGAAAGGGATTAAGTGTCTGTTTCAATCTCAGAGAAGCAGGAGAAGCTGATACGTTCAGCGAAGCTTTACTCAGCGTCACGTTTGTGTCATAGAACACGGATGCGTGTTCCGTTCAAGCTCATGAGTTATGCACTTAAGCTTGCGCTCGGTAGTTTAGAGACTTGCGTTTCAAGACAGACATGATTACAGGTTGAATGAATTCTAGAAATTCAAATTCAATCTATTTACTGTGCAGAAGAATAGTACAAAATACACAAAATAGATATTAACCTCTGGAAACATAAAATATACACCCCAATAAAATGAAAATAGAAAATTTACAATTGAATTTTAAGGGTTTTGAAACGAAGTTATTTGATTCGTAAAATAATAATAATAAATTTATTGTCTAAAAAGTAGTGCAAACTGCGTATTATCACGATGACGACAATGAATTAATTTACTCTTCGAACGAAAGCAATGGACTATCCCATCAATTCCGATCAAGAGCTCCTAGACGGGTCGATTTAACATTTCAGCAAACTCTTAAGTTGGGAATAAAAACAGTTCGGTAAATGTTATAATATTAATAGAATATTTGCAAATTTGTCTTTAATAAAGCACAAAAAAAGTTATTTCAGAATTACGCATTATTATCAAACTGTAGATTATTGGGAAAATATTATTGATAAATCGTAAGAATAAAGATGACATTGAAATCGAGATTTTTTATTTCAATAGACGCCGCCCCTAGACAAGAGCCTAGATAACCTTTCAAAAAATCCGCCTGTACCAGAAGGATACCGGAGAAAATTCCGGACCAGGATGGACCAGAATATATGTTTTAAACAATATTAATTGGAAACCAAATTTTTGTTAAATAAATTGAAGTACCAATGCTTTTACGATATTTTTAGATAAAAATGAAATTTACAGTGGTACTGTATCTCATTATCAGTGTAAAAGAGATGGAGTACCCCAGGGCTACAACTTTGGCACAGATGGAAGAGCAATTAGTATGAATATTAGCCACTGAATTAACCACAAGCTTCAAACGCATTTCTGAGCAAGTTTCGCACCAACGAATACATTTGCGGAGTTGCAACCCTTCCTCCCACTCAACCAACCACCGCTCGCTCGCTCTCTCCCCAAATCAGAACCGCTTGATCCGTCTGCGAACCGCATCTCTCCGCCGGCGGCGGCAGAGCGATGCGTCCTGTTGCGCGCCACACACCGCCGCAGAGGGCTAAGCGGATTAAACCCCCTTTGCGCTCAACCTCTCCGCGGACTACGATCCCTTTCTCGACTCCGTGCGAACTGTCCCTGGCGAGGGAGTCCATTGCTCTTTGCCCGGTTGCGAGGCCCTTACTCTATACCTTGGTTACCATCAAGGTATGGAAACGAGGACAAGGATGGGTGAACGTCGTGCGTCGTTAATCGTACTAAGAATCAGGACTCCTCAAATTTTACTCATAAATTTATTTATAAATTTATATAAAACGAAGTTATTTGATTCGTAAAATAATAATAAATATATAATAACAATAAGTCTCCCATACAAAGCAGATATTATGAATGTGACTATTCCAATCCGGAGCTTTTTGTCCGTTAATTACAATATCTAATAAACGAAATTTTGCAAAAAAAAAAAAAAAATTGTTTCATAAATATAACAAAGATTCTCACAATCAAAGCAGATCAAATACGTGCTGATAACAATATTGACAACCTCGGAGGGACTCGGGAGTAAGATTCAACAGACACTAAAAATATTGAAAAATAGGCGCGAACACTGTATATATAATTTTACTTTTGTCCTTTGACAAAGTCATTACGCAATAAATATACATAAGAAACTCTAATGCATTCTATAAAATAAAAAAAGTATTTTAAATAAAATCCACTATTTTCCAAATGATGGGTTGTTTACGTGTAAAAATAAGAGTTCGCGTCTACTAAATACTTACGAAAAACCCGACGTGAGAAATTTCTTGTATGTACGATTTTAAAATCCATGATTCATATCAGTAAAGAGAATTGAGAACAAAAAGACTTGTTTCGGTAGTGTACTTTTACAATTCCTAATCATTTCAGGTTTTTGTCACTATCTCTGGAGGCAGAAATATTCACTTCAATTCTGTTGTTTATTTATGATTTTTGATAAATAGTTAAACCCATTGTTCTTTTTCTGTCATTTCAGCACAACATTTATTCTCGTCAACGTTCATACCATTATTTCAAGTTATTTTATACGCAATCTCCTGAACTTCGTACATTGCTCTCGGATGAAAATACGTAAAATTCCTTAGCCAGTTGTAAAAAATTAAAAACATTCTATGGTTTCAGGGGTTTGACTGTTTCTGACTTAATTTCCTCGAAAGTACGAAACTCGATATTAACTTGGTAAATCGTGCTAACACGGCGATAACCCGAAGGATAGTTTTCAACTGCTCCGACGTGCGCCTAGTATCCCGCAACTCTGATCGGTGCTGGTGGTTGCATCCGCAGAGATTTCAGGGGTAAGAAATACGAGTATATGCGAAACTTGATGAAACACTGATATTTTATATATTTTAGATAACACAATAAGAAATACTATTCACGTTATTGATATCATTATGGAAACGAGGCATGAAAAAAAAATTTGTAAAGTTCATAGATGGAAATGTACTGACGAGTCAGTAACAATTAAATTTAAAGAAGCATTCAGGAAACACAAATTTCGTATTAATTCAAAATTTAGAAAATTGTACTTCTGTACTATTCTTTTTCAAACTTAAATGTCGGGATAAAAAGCTGATAAAATAAGATATTTGGCTGAGTACTTATTTATAATCTACTTTGTTTATTTCAACCCTTGTATAATGTGGAAACGGTGTTTGTTAAGAACGATTTGCTTAGTGCAGGGAGGAGAAATCGTGGGCAGTTCTCCTCCTCAGTTCCAAACGTCCAATGGAAAGGGAAGGAACGCATTCGCTTGAACTCCCTTGCGTCCGTGTAATAATTGGAGAGCCTTGCTCAATTAATTACGGCATTAATTAGAGATGGGCGTTTCTAAAGGTTATTGGTAGTTATCGCATGAAGAGGGAGAGGGTTGTGTGGACATTAGAAGACAGAGGGGTTAAGTATAGTTCACAAGAAATGAGAAACGGATAAAATTATGCAGAGAAAAAATATTTACACACACAATTCTATTCTACAGCGTTCCCGCCTAGAACACTTTAACTTTGATAAAAAAATATGGAATTTATTTTTAGTTTTAATAATAAAAGGTGGTTACTAATTTAATTTTAATCATTAATATCCTTTTTTTATAAAAATAGTAAATGAGAAAGATGAAATACCGACGCCAAAATCGAGTGGAGGTAATATATTTCCAAATCAGCTCTTAAAAATGACTCATTTCCCGCTTGGAACTCAGCAACAGTATGAAAACATATTTGTTCTACGATTTATCTTTATCCTGAATTTGTTTTGGAAACATTCTTGAAATAATATTATTTTCGACATTATAATAAAATGTTGTGTTTGTTTTCAGGTAAGGTGCATCTTTACTATGCTGTACAGCATGTTTAGTGAGTAAAATTTTCCTTCTTTTTTTCTATTTCTTCTTATCATAAGAACGTGAAACATAAAAGTTGACAGTGTAACAAACCTCATCTTACAAATTAACGATTATTAAACGTTGAATTTTAAGAAATTGGAAGAAAACGTTATTTCCGTAAACACTAAACTACCACATTTTAGGAACCACTTGCTAAAATATTTTAAGTTGATATGTACTCTGTTATAAAATAACGAAAAATTATGTTATGAAAATGATTTATCATATAGTTCAAAGATAAATCCAAAACCCGAAAGTTTAAATTTGAAGATATTTAGAAATAAAGGATAGAATTATTTTAATGTAATACATTGTTGTTTTTCCTTCAGAATTGTAGAAGGAAAGCCGTTCTGCTTATCTCACGTATGAGGACGCATAACGTATACATTATTCCCCTTCTCTCAGTTCCAGACAATAATTTTCTTCTTGAATATCAAGTGAACGATTTCTTATCTCCCAAAATGCAAAGAAGCTTCGCTTAAAAACAACTCTGTTCTATTGTATTCCACCGTTCTGCGCGTTGCTAGAATTTTTATGAGACGTTATTTTTATCAGAAACCAATTTTGAAATTTTGCGATATCTTGTAATATATGCAATATTTCCCATTATTGTTTATGTTCGAATCTTAGCATCCTTTACTGTTACGAAATCAAATATTGGCTGAAACATATAAGATGTTGTAAATAGTGAATGAAAACAAGAAAAACGACCTACGTTCTATTTGTCCCATTTAATTTTCTACTAAATTTTCAATTAATTTTTTCAGCTTAGTATTCGTGGTTTTATTTGAGTGCGTTTTGGGATTAAATTATTTGTTTTTATTCATTTAGCTCGTTCATTTCGACGCTATAATGTGTTACTGAATACGTTGATAAGTATATTTCGCTGCATAAATTTATTAATGTAGAATGGAATCGACCAAATGACCTATGAATTATAGACCCAGTTCTCATCTACGCACCACTCTGTTACATGAAAGGGCATATTGTGTTTACTTCTAAAATAAAGAATTATTAAATGTATAAATAAAATTGTGATTGTGCACACCTTTGAGTCAAGGGGGACAGCGAATTTCATTAAAGTTTTATTGAATGTAACATAATAAAATGGTGTTACAAAGCAAGATTGGATCGTTATACTTCTCTTGTATATTATCTGGGTGAACAGTATATTATTCATTGTTTTCAATCAATTTAATCAATGATATGAAGTTTGTTTCCGATAAAAGAAGTGTTTGCAATGTGTGTGAGAAAGTTAGTTTCCGATTTGGGGTAATAATCAAAGTTTACTCTCCAGAAAAGGGACTATCTTATCAATTATGATCAAGGACCCGAGAGCAGTTGTGGATTTAATATTTATGAAAAAGTTATTTATAAATACGCTCTGTTATTAATTTGTTATTCCAAAATAAATTGAAGATATTTATGTATATTAGTAATAACAAAAATATTTATGACATTCGCACCTATGTGAAAACCCGCCTCTACCTTAAGATGTTTCCTATCAATTTTAATTGACCGAAAGCGGTGATTCAGTCCATTTTTATAGTCTAGTCAAGTGGTAGCATATTTGCTTCCATTATCCCACTAAGTGGTAGTGCGTGGGTTTAAACCCTGTTCGGTTGAACTACGTGAGGTTTTCAGCTGGGGTTTTCCGCACCTACTCGGCACATATGTCGGTTCGGTGCCATAAGTTCCCGACAACCCAACATCTGTCCTTCCCAATTCCCTCTCCCAAGACCAACGGTTGGCCGGAAGAGAAGGCCAAAAAAAGACATAAAATAAAATGAATGAATTGATTTGTATAGTTCGTTTCGGATATGAGGGATGCATCGAGAATTCCCAAGCATTTTCATCCCTAGTCTGTGGCTGCCCCCTCGTCGTTCGCGTGATGTCTCTGGAGGCGCGAGGCGACGGCGGGACGGCGGTGACGCAGGCGCTTGTGGAGACTGGGAGTGAAGCCCGTAATTCTATTAGGAGACTGCGCCGTCGTCGACGGTTGAGGTCCCGGGGCGAGAGATTAGTGAAAGTGGCTGAGGAGGCGACGGAGGCGGAGACGCTTGCGAAGAGGTAAAGGGAAAGGATGTATCTTAGTCGATGGCGGCGCACCAGACGGTAATGATGGCTGTTGCCGCAGTGATGGAAGATGACTCTGAATAGGTCGGGCTCGTTAGGGGAACTGTCTCCTTAGATGGGAAGAATGGCGGTGTTGATGGTGTATCTGAGGACGGATGACATGTCAATGACGTTGTCAATGGGAGCAACCTGTTATTCTCTTCTTGAAGAGGGAGTTTGATTTCATGATATAAAAGAAAGTGGTTGATGTCGTGGAGTCAATAATGACCCGTGGAGTTGTGCTTAGCGTACTCGCCCTCTACCCTTCGTGACTCTGCTTCAAACAGATCATCACAGATAGCGGTGGTGTAGTGGTAGCGTCTTCGCTTCCTCGATCCCACTGAGAGGTAGAGCGTGGGTTCAAATCCCAGCTGAGGTTTCCCTCATCTACTCCAGACAAATATCGGTGCGGTATCGTACGTTCCCTGACAACCCAACATCTCACCTTTCCAATTCCCTTACCCTAGTCCAACGGTTAGGTGGAACAGCAGGCCTCATGACCTGAACCTCGCCAAAAGGGCATTAAATGAATATATAAATATATGATACAATTTGAATTCGCGGTTTGTAGACGAAGCGATGCTCTCGACAGGTTTCCTCGGGGAACTCCCGTTTCCCCTCAATCATATCATTCCACATCAACATTCACTCATCATCATCATCATTCCATCCTGGTATAGACTGTCTGGGTACAGGATATAATAAAATTTAAGATGTACAATAATGAACTGTAAGTCACATCGTTGTTATAATTTGATCGAATCAAACATGTTAATTAGCTCCAGAAACTTTTCGTTTCTTTATTTTCACCAATTAATAATTTATGTAACATCCTACATAATTATTAATTTTTATGTCAAAAAGTAGTTACTTCATTTTTATCAACGGTCAATACTCAAACCTTTCACTTTCCGACAAGGAGGTCACCACCTTCCAGCATTCCCTTGTGCAGAAATCACATCTTGTTCGTGAATTTCTAGGAAATACAATTAAATAGCGTTTCAGAAAACCGTCATATGCCATAACAGCGTTGTCAAAATGAGAATAATTCGGGTGTAGTTCACGAAATGTGCATCGTCAGACGTACATTTGTGACAAAGAGACCGACAATGATTTTAAACGTTGTTTCAGTTCTAACTTTGAGAGTTAAAGATTCATTAAAATAGAAGGTCAAAACAATGTGGGTGAGATAACGGAATATCACAGAGAATACATTAATGTCTTTAGAAATAGAAGTAGTATTGCGAGAAGAAACGAAGGCTACGAAGAGTGAAAATGAGTTGCGGTACTGGGAAGACTGTTACGAGGGTTGTGCAGAGTCGAGAACGAAGGCGAGCGTGGGATGGAGCGAGGCGGGGCGAAAACGTTTGCGGTTGTAAAAGCAGAGAAGCAGTTAACCTGCGCCGTAACAAAGCCACCATCACGGTTCTGTGCTATCTGCCCCGAGATAAGCACCGCTCTTCCCTGCCATGGCGTCGTCGCCGTTGCAACGCCGTAGCTGCCTCCATCGGTACCACCTGTGCCTCTGCTCTAATGTCTCTCACACGTCACTCGCCCGTCTTTTGCATTGTCAGCCCGCTTGGTCATTAGATTTGTGAGCGTGTTCTCGCTGGATAAGGTGCTTTTACAGGATTCTACATTCATGTGTGAGCGACTCCATTGTCTCTCTTCGTGGTATTACAATTTTGAGTGGGTGTAGTGGTTAGATCGTTTGCTTTGCACCTCTGAGGACGTGAGTTCGAACCACGTGTGATCAAAAAGGAATGTGTCACGGTGGATAAATTAATATTTTTTCTGGCGTTTTTCCCTATCCAGTCAGTCATCATCCTTCTCCACCCTTCAAGTCATTCATGTATCAACCTTTTTTTTTGGTCTGGTGTTGTGATACGAGCATCCAGCACCTTAAATATTTTTTGCTGTGATGTAGCTTTCATAGAGTGACCCGAGTTATAGAGGATATAATTCTCGTAGAGGAACATCAGCTTTTCGTTAATGATGACGTATCGATATTGCTTACTTATTGACAGCTAATTCCCCTGTGTGACGCAGAACTTTTTCTTGACATACAGGTATTTGAATACCGCATTTTGGATCTAAAATTTCTTGCTGTAACCTCGTGTGAGTATCAATGCAATCCACACTAATACTTCGAATAACGGAAATATTTTGTCTTGTCTATACGTACAGATCTTAATCACATTTATCTCTAACAACAATTTTTATCAAATTAGGAAATGCTTTATTATTTTAATGTTCTTGCGCATTGTAACTTCTTCGCTGTAGCTGAAAATAGTTCCGGAAAAAGCCCCTCGTCATCTAATGAAAATATTATTTAAATTCTGTTCTCCCTCAAAATGATCTGAACAATATTCCTAAGATAAATAAACGGTCATGAAAACGAAGTAAGATACTGTGTGAATATGAAATCTATCATAAATGATTTATTCCCTGTACAACGTCCTTGTTTCGCGAAAGAAATTTCTCAGAAGTTAAGTTAGATTTGGGACTGTAATCTAAAAGTGTTGTGTCTACGTTTTCATACAGAAATTATTGATTACGAACGTTTTCAAACTTTGAGAGTTACTCACAACTGAATTATAAAAATTCGTTGAAAGATGTTATATTCCTATACAAACATTACGTCATCGTCTGTCCATGAATCGTATGTAAACGCACCCCCATCACCTTCACCCTGTCTAAAGTTGCGCAGGGTCTCCTGCACCTCGAGCAGGCAGTAGCTCCAGAACACGCGAATCGTACATCAGAGGTAATTTACATCTGTGTGGTTGGTGAGCCTGGCTACGCTGCCGAAATTTTTGAGTCGGAAATCTCTCTTTTACTTCCCTTCTTTTGTGAGCAGTGTTCTGTTTCAATACGCGTTTACTTTTACTCAAAAAAATTACATTGCATATACATTTTGTTTACTTAAGAGACAGGATTGAAACAATAGTTTGGTGCATGTTATTACCACAGCTCGTATCAATATGCGCTAAAATAGTCCAAATAGTTACATATCTACTTATTACCGAGAAAGTGCACGGGTAAATTGGGGTATTTAAATATTACCACTGAGATTGTTCATACAGAATAAATTATTTTTAAATAATCACGTGAATTCTGATTGGTTACTGTAATTTCACTTGAGTTCAAACAAAAAACTTCAAAAATAAACATTTACATGCATTATCAAACTAAATTCGAAAGGTCTCAAAGATTAAAAATTATTAAACAATTCCTCAAAGTCTTGGAAAGTGAGGAAAAAATATGCCAAATCCGAGCCCTGTTTATTCTCGGAAGATGTACCAGGAGAGATTATACTCGTCAAAAAAGGATTCATTTGTTATTTAACCCCCCATCACCAAAGAAAATATTTTAATCGTGTAATTTAATTGGTTACGAACTGAATTGCTCAATAATTATTGTGCTTGAAATGCCTACTTCTCCAAACTATGTTAGGTCAGTTATTCTTAGCTTCTCCTTGATGATGATAGTTAAATTAGCTATTCCCAATTAATCATTCCTCCATATGGTAATTGTATTCGTTTTACCTTCCGTATCAATTCCGTATCCTCGCATAATAATCCTCTCTTTATCATTAACCTTCTCCCTCTCGTTAGTATCTCAGCATGACGAGACGAGCTGCACGGCGGTGCCTATATCTGGCAACCCCAACCCCTACCTTTCCCTTGCCTGAGCACGAAGCACAACTCTCGCCCTCTTCTACCCCCAGGGGGTATTAACCCACTTTAAAGTGACTCCCGCCTCTCCTTCGTTCCCCGTCACCCCCGCACTCTCCGCGTGACTGCCCCCAGCGGCGTAAGGGCAGGAGAGCGCGCGCGCCTGCCTCTCCGTATCTACTCTGTTTATTACTGTCATATTTGGACACGTACATTTGCGGCATCGTGATGCCTCATGGGACAGCCCCCCCCCCTCCACCACCGCCGCCACGGCATTCTCGCTCCCTGCAACGATCGCGCCACCTGCAACAGCTAAAAGGGCAAAACTGCAAATACGAAGGGCTCCCTTTCGCAAATTCGCAACACATAAGATTTGATACCTCCACTGATTCCATCTGCCAGCAAACTGTGGATAGTTTATTCGTTTCACTAGTTTTAGTGAAAGGTCATTTTAAGTTTTTAATGGCACAATTCTTAAATTGAAAAACAAAAAATAGTTTCTCTAGAAATCAATGAAAAATTGTGTTATGTTTCTAATTTTTTTTAGTAAATAGAACAACTCGTCGTACATTGAAAAAAAAATCAATGAATTTTAAGAATTAATAAAAATTTATTATATTTTATTTCCAGACTGTATCGTATCTGCCCAAAATGCAGTTTCGTAAAAGCGAAGATATATTATGAGTAGAATAAGATTTTTTTTCATGTCTGTATTTAATTATCATTAAATATTTCACGGAAACAGAAAAAAAATATTCAAAATTGTTTCTTAAATTCAATATTTAAGCATTTTGGTTTCTTGATTTTTTTTTCATTTTTCAACTTATTTAAATGCAGTATCCACAATTTTTTATAATGTTTTTGGGGGAAAGTAGATATAAGATAATATTAGCTTTTTCTGTAGCACTTATTTTTTTGTCTTGGGAATTATACATTTAACTTAATATAAGTTTATTAATTACTTGTTGAACGATACGATGTACTATGTAAGCCTAATTTTAGTTTTAAAATTTAAATTTAATGAAAATTGATTTATTATCGCATTATGGCAGTAACATTCTCACGTTGGCCAGAGATGATTTCATCAATATCCGCCAACTTTAACGGTACTTTTGTTGATCCCTTCAGTGTAAAAAGTCGAAAGTAGAACCTTAAAGGATAATGGATTGTATGCGAACGTCGCTTCCCGAGTTTTGATATTGAGATTCAGACTGACTTGCGGTTTAGTAGTTGGCAATCTAATCCTCCACCTTAGGAACGGAGATTCAACTTTCGGTCTATTTTGTGAAACATTCTCCCTATACAGTCTTCCTGTAACTGCTGAGAGCATTATAACTATAATGTAGTTCGGATTACAGAACGTCAGTCCAGTCTATTTATATATAAATGAATGTTTGTACTTTATGCGGTCCTATACCACATTCATCCGATAGTGGTGACACTTTGTCGAGTTGTTGTGCGCATGCCCGCGAGGGTTTCTGCCATTGTACAACTATTCTACAATTGATGGAATGTTCTACAATGATTGGTACAACTATTCTACAATCATTCACGCGCTTCGATACAAGTAGAATTTGCTGCGATGGTCAAAGTGTATTCGCGACCGTTTTTTAAAAAGGGGTATTCCCGCTTCCACTATTTAACTCCCCCGCAACTTTCACTGACTTCTAAATTCCCATTTCAAAGGGATGAAATAGAACGAAATGATATTTTCTACGTTTTCGCTAAACGCTAACTATTAATTAAGATACCGCATGCTATTTTGTCTACACTAAATTGTAACAAAGGTAAACAACATCACCAAAACGAAAACTCCCGTCCTAAGCTAGGCAAGAGTTGGCTAGAGAAGGAGTGAAACCTCAAATTGGAAGTTACTGAGATCTACCAGCGACCTAATAAATCAGTGCGGTGTGAATATTCCACACGCATTTTAGAGTAGAGATATGTTGACACCTGCATATGGAGGAAATACGAAGTCGAGCTTCGCAAAGCAAGAAGAGACTCGACGTATGTGCCCAATAGCAATAAAGCACGTTCGTGTTATAAGCAGCAATTCCAGGGATTATACGATTGCATTACGTGTTGAATTTAACTGCGAGTTTCAAAGGATTAGGTGCACTGCTGAGAAGTTCGCGTGACGATAACTACCGTTACGAGGTAATATGTTAGGTAAAGAAGCTCCGTTTTCGTGAAGCGTGAGTTATTTTTGACATACAGATTTGAAAAGTATTAATTGAGGGACACGCAAAGATAGAATAACGTGAATCGTAAAATCAGATATCACTGAAATTTGAACTCCACTTCGGGATTGCAAAAATGCGTTGCAAAGATAATAAAACTGGGTATTCTGCAAAAATCATTTTAAAAGTCCAATGAAAAATATTTTTGTTTTGTAATACCTTACAATTTGGAATTTATTTTATTGTTTCATCAATGTTCGTGTGTGAAGATCGTGGATGGAAGTTAAAAATACTTTATCCCAAAACACTAAATTAGTTGAATAAGCACTTGCCCAACATTGTATATCTTTTTATGTGTAGTAAGTTTAATGTACTTACTTTTTTGAAAAGTGACACTGAAATTCTGTCTATTTAGTGTTGTAGTAATCTGAACATGTTTCGTTTCCAATTACAAGAATAAAATCAACAGGATAAATGAGATGTGATTTTTTTTTACTTCGTCTCTCAGAATACAACCCCATCTACAAGATTGTTGGTATAGGGATAACCATAATAGCAGAAATTTTACTTAATTCAATTTAAAAACACGTCACACCACAAAACATATGAATAGATTCACAGTCCCGAATCATATTGTACTCTCTACTTACGCGAAATCTTCATAGGTTTTTGTGATATATGTTGACAGAGAAGGCATTGAATCTTTAGAGAATTCTCGTTGTTGGTGGACAGTGAAACTTATCTTGCTTCCGTTTGCAGAAACTCTTCCAACTCGCAAGGGAATTGGTAAGAGTTGGTGTGCTGCTCGAGAAGAATTATGACCCTGTCCTTAACTCTTACATTTAAACTTTACAAAGGGAACCAAAGGGTTTCAACTCAGGACTAAACGTGGGGCATTATTGGCCTTCACCCTTTGGTTGTGATTATGGATCTGGGAATACGTTGCATAAAAATTTTTATTTTTAGATATGGGTTGTACTGCGTGGTAGTACGTATAATTTTATTTGATCACTTCTATGTGATCGTACCGTTTTTAAATTTTATTGTTAATTATTGTACATTTGATTTATTGACGTAAATAACTGCCTTGGAAAGCTAAAACGAGAACTGAATTAGCAGCAACCCGTTCCCTGCTCGGCCAGTTTGATAAATTAATTTATATAGTTCAAATAATCCAATATACCGTATATCATAATCATTTATGTTCGTATTTTATATGAATACGTATAAAATCATCCCACCATCTACCATTGTTTACCGTCTATCTCACCACAATTCATAAAAAGGGTGACTGACAGAGACTGAAGAGAATATCTTCATCGGGTGTGTTCTTTAACTATTAGCTAATGTCTCAAGAGTTGTCAAGATGTTTACTTCCAAACTTACTTCCAAGATTTCATTAATACATCCCTCATATAAGGGAATTGTGTGTTTAAAAGTGACAAAAACCAGGGTTAGATAGAAGATCGGACGACTGCAATGAAACATTTTATCTCAGAAGTCATAGAACTGCCACTCTGGTTTATGATTGAGGATTAGTTATGTTTTGGCCAATAAATTCACAAATATTTGTTGCAACATATTTGTCTCGATACCCTTTTAATCTTCTACACTTTTAAATGGAGACCTACAACAAATACTTGTTTTTTTTGTGCGTGTGTATTTGTGAAAACGCAACTAACACTTCAGAATTGAACTATAGAGGACGATAATACGATAGATATTTCCATTTAGTCACTTTTTTCTCGAAGTATCAATACATCACCAAACCTCCAAATACTTTCATCGTTCACATACTGAGAACGTCACACAGACGTTTGTTCACTAGCGATTATAGTAGGAAATAGAACGATATGGAGTATAAGTATGACATATAATTAACGGACACATTGGTCAAATGTCCCTCAGAAGAGCCGTTGTTCCCTGCGGCGATTTGTTGAGGAATATATTCATGACCGGGGAGCGGGAAACTGAAGGCAGCCACCTGCGACCTCATACTGGAGGGGGGCGAGGTGGACGATGTGCCGTCAGCAAACGCTACCCCTTTCTCACCTTCCCCTCGGGAATCCGGACATCGACGGAGAAAAGGAAGAGAGAAAGTGTGGGGTTCCGCAAGGGTCCGTGTTACGCGGGAGCTCCGGGAGCAGACCAGGTTAACGAAGTTTCGAGCTCGACACAGGGAACTTTTTTTTTCGATGCCGATGAAATAAAATTACGTGTATTTAAAGAGTTTGCATATTTATGTTGGATTAATTCGGAGTTCGCATGAATGTAGATTCAATTGAGGGAAGACTGACGTGAATCGATAATTCGGTTCTTGTTAAAATATCGAGAGAGAGGATACTATGGAATAGGGCTGTACGGATGATGGAGGTGGTGATGTGGAAGGAGAATGGCCGTGGCAAAGCGGCAGTCAGGTAAAACGGTCGTCCACCGCCACAACTTTGTCGCGGTCGATCGATGCTTTTTAATCCCGCGCTCCACTGTAAATGCTGCTGCGTTGGAGGACGGCGCCGCTGACAGGAATGGGAATGTGTTAAGCTAGCAGAAACATTTTATATAAAAGCATACAAACTGTATGGAGAATCAAATGTTAATTAAATGTCACATTAACCAATTTTCCCACTGCTAGGAATCCCAACTGTAAAAGTAGATTCCTCCTAATTCAAAAATAAATGTATGAAAAGCATGAAAATGAAAGAAACTGCAACAAAAGTGATAGTGATGCATAAAGCTTAAAGCTTTGATTATAATCATGAATTAGCATTTAACAATATTCATTATAGGAGGAAGAGATCAGGAGAAATGTAGTGGAACCATATTGCCGTTACATGTAAACTGGTGGCTGCAGTTAGAGATAGTAGTGGTGAGAGCAGGAGTGAGCAAAAAAAAAAAAAAAAAAAACAGGAGGAACCACACCTCTGTCTACTACCCACCTGAAATTAAATTCGGTTGTGCGAAGCTCTGGGTCGTTCAACTGAGAGAAAGTGCGTGGAAAATTACTTCGTGAATTGAAGTTCCCTCTTCTGGTACTCGAAATCCCTACTTGCAATACGTTGCTAATATTTTTTATAAATCGTTCTTTTTAACTAACAATTGTTATTAACAAAAATAGTTCTCAGTAAAATTAAAATTATTTTAAAAATAATTTTTCTGTAATTTTTAAAAATATCCTTTTTTTACAATCAGTTTTGATACAAATGATTTTCTCAATAATCAATCCTATGAGATATCAAATGAATTTTTTGGTGTTGCCCAGTTACAAAACAGTTTATGATAAAAGAATCACAGAAACTGTCCATATTTTATGACTTAATAATAATAATAATAAACGTGAATAATAAAATGAAAGAATTCTACGTTTCTGATTCTTGCGCGACGAATGAAATCAGTTTAACTATTCTTTTAATTATTACACCGAGCTTAGTGTACTAATCATCAGTTTTTTTATTTCAGTAACGATCAACAATTAGTTAATGGGATTCATTTGTTTTAACCAACAATTAATTAAATTAGAAAAATGTGTAATCGTTATCTTTAAGTTGCAAATACTAGATCAATGTTTTAATCAAAATTCTTTATGTTGTACTGTTACGTTTAGTCGATCCAGAAATATGTTATATTGTCCTATAATGGTTGGTCTATCTTCCCACATGACATTGCAAAAATTATTCTTTATTGTACTAAATTATTTTGAGACAATAATTCAAATTATTGTACCAATAGAACGTTTTGAATTATCATATGCTGCATAAATATTTTCAGAATAATATCACGTTTCTGCAACGTTAGTGTAATTTCCTTGATGGAATCAGCTACTGAAACATCCACACACATCCCGCCGTTCAGTAAAAGGCTTCTATATGTTAAGAACTCATTGACACTGTAAGATAAAAATTAGGTTTTATTTTAGAAGTCTGAATAATTTTCAGTTCAAAATTTTATGTTTTTTTCTTCGTTTTGACTTCTTAGTTGCCTATAAAAGGCTTTTTATTGCAAGACAAGTAAAACGCAGAGCAATTTATCTCAATCTTTTGCAAACCAAGCAGTATTCAAGTTATTTAAGAATTTGCGTGTTTTAATACCAGTCTTGCGTGTTGACCACTTTTGACCAGAATGTGGAGTAATATTCAAATTTCACTTAGTTTCCAATTGTTGAATAATGTTTGTCATTATTTGCATTATTAATTAATCATTTGCACATCATGTTTAGTTAGATTGATTTTGCTTGTATTTCTGTGACTTAATGAGACGCGAGGATGTGTCGTTGGAATTGCTACGTAAATTAAAAAAGATGCGATATGACGTCACTGAATGTTTAGCATTACTCTTTTTTGGATTTACATCATTGGAGAAGTTTCCTCTCACTTTTTGGTTCAGTACTAATGAGAAACTGCGTCACCTTTCCCCTTCACTTAAATTATTTTACTGACCCTTTAAATAAATTTATGAATTGGGTGTCTCCTTTTTCCCCACGTCATGGCGACTGACTATCAGAAGTCGCTCACGAACATACGAACCTCATAAAACTTAACATATTGTAACATTATTGTCGGAACACCAAAAAAACATATCTCACCCTATTCTTAACTTTGGAATATTTCTATCGTCTGGTGGTATAATGAGCAATATACATTTCAGTGAGCAAAAAAATTAATTGATTTTTTAAAGGGATTTCAGAAAGATTAAATAATGATCATGATTAAATACGTTCATGATTAAACAACTAAATTACACCTTACGACCTTCTTATGGATGATTCCGATATATTTCTGATGTACACAACGTTTGACTCGTGGATTGAGTTGTCATCCGATGTAAACAAATTTTAATCTACATAAATACATAAAATACGGCGATACAAAAGAAGAAATTTATAAACTGAAATTCTCCTCTAAATCAGTAAAATTGTGAAATATGCAGTTAAAATGTGTATATGATTGATCTTCTATAAATTTTATTGAGTAATTGCGAATATTACTTTTATTGCTAATGACAATTGTTTGATGGGAATAGTGGGAGGAGATAGTATAAAAGAGTAACGAGGAACGAGGAACACCCTGATGTTGGCTCTATGCTACAACCCAAACCGAAGAAAGAGGTAAAAGAGGAGAACCAAGAGACGGATAGGAAGGACGTTGGTCCCAGAGGCAAGCAACCGCACGGCTAATGGAGAGCGAAATAATTCACGGCAGGAAGCAGCGCTCGCCTCCTCTCGACTACGCGCTACGCACACACCCGCCCTTTCTCCATCCGACTTCCCTCTCATCACACACACACATACACATATCCTCCCTCAAACCCGTCCCCGGTGATTCCTCCTTCGACTGTCATAATCGCCGAGCGGGAGATCGCCGCAAGTGAGTCTCCATTCCCCGCCTTCGTCCTTACCATCTTCTCTCTTTGGGTGACGACCGTCCACCGTCGTTGGTGCCCCCACCACCGTCTCCTTGACGGCGGCGGTGGCAGCAGAGCCCCGCTAAATTATATTAAGTTGGGAGCACTTCCCAACTCAAGCGGCGGCCGGGCAGATTACACGGCCCCGCGAGATAATGGATTCTGGACGACGCCGTCGAGCTACGGCCTGCGTTGCCACCGCCGTTTCCGCCACACGGGAAGGATAGTGTACGCGAGGTCTAGTTACCCTCGATGCGCTAGAGTATTCGCGGTATTGTTTTTAATGACCTGTGATCTGTTTTTAGTCGTTTACAGTGAGTTTCTTCTCATTACAAGTGCAGAAAAACACAGTATATATGCCTACAAGTCCACTAGTTTTCGAAAGATGATAAAATATTTTTAAAAAATTGACATCTTATTTTACACGTCTTATACCAGCCTTGTGTGTTACTCGGTTTGAGGTGGTCTCCCCTGAATCAATTGTTTCTGGGTTCGAATCCAGGGTAAAGTATGGGTGCTTTCATCGTGTTTTATACTCTTGGAAGCTTTTCATTACCCCCATCAGCTTTTCATTACCCATGATTGTTCCCTTGTACAACATTTTCAAAAGAGTTGCCTAGTCGCGCCGCAAGTTAGTTCAAACCAGTCTTTGGACTTAAATAATTAATAATAATTATGACTTACGAAGTAATATGTATATTTTAGCTCACCAATATTCTAATTATACTTTTAAAAATATCATGTAATCAACCATATTAGTTTAGACAGAACTATTGCCTGTAGATCTTGGCAATCAAGGCATACACGAGTTTCAACCTTATTTTACCTCGAATCTCTGTAGAAAATATTTCCATGATTTCAATTTTTTTTTTTTTTTTTT
>NNCF01126301.1:671446-742199 GCA_002313205.1 Laupala kohalensis
TTCACATAACGAAAATGTAATTTCCCAAGCTGTTGGCATTATCAGTTTCTGGAACAATTCTTAAAATTCAGCAAAAATTACTCTTCTCGTGCATTTTGCTGTAAGTAAATAATGTTACACTTAAGTGCGTTCTTCATTGCGTCTTCTACCAGTTAAACCTCATTTATAATGTTTATTGTTGAAACTGGAGGGAAGTGTTGTTTATATTTTTTGGAAGGATATTTTTGAGTTTATTGTGCAGTTTAACACGTTTGTAACTTGTACTGAAAGGGTTCTTTATTTGAATAATAAAATACAATATCGATTTTTCGTAATTAAAATTTGGACGGTTTGTTTAACATGCATTTCAAATCATTAGCTACATAGTTTAAAATATCGTATTTAAATTCCGTATTACTGTTGCATTTATATGAAAATTAATCAACTATAATTCCTATCCCCTAAAATCACACAAGAGTCTTTTACTAGTACGCGGGAAGAGAATGTAATTTAATTAAAATGTAAAAACTCTATAATCTGGCAAAAGTAAGCGAGAAAGTTGGTGCAGTTGTTTGGTTGCTCTTCCCTCTCGATACTCGTTTCTAGCTCTGTGATGAACATGACAGTAATTACACACTCACGGTGTCTGGATTGAGAGAGTCGCACTATATTGTATCATTCCTTCTCTGATTCCATCTCATTTCTCCCTTGAACCTTCTGTGCGAGGGTTCTCGTCATTTTTAGATCTCTTGCGAATAATTGGTTTGCTCCTTCTACGTACTATTTTGAAACTATAAGGTTGTATTTTTTACGTGAATAATGCTAATATTGATCCCTGAAGCATATTATAAATGCTTTTCATTGATTTCTTTAATCGTGTTTCTTGATATTTCTTGATATAATGGCGGTGTTCTGACCCATACTTTTCCATATTTTATGATATCAGAGCTATGTAGTTCATAAAAATATAAATACTTGTAATCGACCAAATTAAGCGGAACACAATTCTTTATTAATACATGTCACAAGTAGACATGAAACTTTAAAAACACACGCAACATTTCAAAATATTAAAACGTTATTAAAAGTGTACATGACGTTTTGGTACTAATTTTTGTACAATCATCAGGTGAACATATCTGAGCTGATGCTCAAGTCATACTTGAGTGATAACACGTACAAAGTATCTAAACTAAGCAATGCGTCTTTTAATATTGATCGAAGTCTTGTAATGGCGCATGCGTATTTGCTGTAATCGAAACAATTAATATTATCTGGGGTTATTTAACGTTCCCTTCTCACAAGGTATAACGATCTACAACGCCCGCTCTGTGCATTCAACACGACTCTTTAGCCGATAAGTATCCAGCGGTAGATGCAAGTTGCTCACTTGAAGCGAACATTCCCGTAAGATGCTTGGAGCATGAAGGGAGCGAACCGCAACTAGCGCTCCCCGCGAGAGGGCACGGGACTTCCAAATATGCGCTTCGTCGAATACTCGCCGCTGCTTCGAGTGAAGGGGAAGGTATTAGCCGGGGCGATTGCAGGTAGCGAGCAATGTGTGGTTGGCGATGCTCCGGAGCGGAGAGGAATAACTGCTTTCGAGAGCAAGTGGTAAGCGCAAGATGTGAGGGAAAAAGGGATTAGAAATCAGATTCAATGACACATTTGCAGATTCTGCAGAAGAAGAAGGGAGGGAAATGGATTTGGGATGTGTTTAGAATGTTGAAAAAAATCCGTGTGAAAATTTTTCTCTTTCAAATGCTAAAACATTAATTTGTACTTGTTTTTGGAAATTTTTATCAAATGGCAACCTCTAACAAGTATATTTGTTCTTCTAGAAATAAATTTCCATAGGATTTACCTTCACATCGTCTATGTTTTCCGTTATTACAACAGACAAAATTCATTTTATTTTATTTTTAAGAGTTATAAGTTGATTCAGAATGTTAATCAAATGTGGGGAATAAATCTCTAGATATTAAAATGAACTTCATCAATATTAATACTGTACAGCATTTTATGACGTACAATATATACAAATTAATAAAACTGATATTGAAGGGCAGTAAAACATGAGATACATTTTTGGAAGTAAGCAACCATAACCATGGATATACGCTTTACAACAAAATATGTTGCTTAGCGCGGAAATAAATACGTGAAATTTTAAAGCGATAGCTTTGAAATTCTAATGCCTTAAAAAACACAAAAACCCGTCAATTTTTTCGAAAAAAAAATTAGTGTACAAGTCGATATTTCTTGTATAGGTGATTACAAAAGTAGGGATTTTTTGAATTTTAACTCATTTTTTGCAGTCTTATCCATTTTAAACACAAAAGTTGTTTACAGTTTAATTTCAGTGTGTATAAAATTTCACGTAGAAAACTTCAAGTATTTATCAACCACTTTACTCTATCTAAAATATCAGCAAAAGATAAATTTAATGCTATTGACAAAGTAGAAATATTCAAGCGTAAGGAAATTTTCTTTCGGAATGGAACGCAGGGAGGAAAATATTGGAAGGTATTATTTACCAGTCTGGATATGGAAGAATACGGCGCAGTCAAACAGAACATAGCCTAATCTACGTATAGTTTTTAAATCATTGCTGTAATTATGAAAAATACGTACAACATTGGAACATTTAATAAGTTTCTTATAAATTATCCAAGACTTGATTAATGTTTTATTACTATATTATTTATGATTGAATTTATATTGAAAAATTTGGGACAAATTTAACATTTTATCGATTGTGTTTAGTAAGAAATATGTTAAGAATAAAAAATATTTTTTTGGAATATTTATTTGTAAACGATCGAAAATGCATTGTAATTCATTAAGTCAAATGAGCCTTTTTGTTTTTTTCGGAATGGAATCCTCAAATAAAAGTGTTTTTCGCTAAAAAAAAATACGTGTATTATAATATATGTTCCGCCAAAAAAGTGACTTTTTTAATATCGTCGATTCCGAAACCGAAAAGAAAGATAAAATTTATGCGATTGTATGTTTCCATATAGTTGTGATCCTGTTTGAAATGTTGGTAATCTCCTGTGATGTAGATTGTGATTCAAATCACGCATTAGAGCCCACTGCGCCGCGTCTTCACTTCTATTGCGCGGGGTGAGATGGGGGTGAGGGAGGGAAATGCAGGATCCCGCCGACTGATAGTAGAGTCATCCGAAACACGCAACTTCCATTTCGATTCCATCCTCCGTGTTACAGACATGGAGTGCTCGTCGAAAACGAGGGTTGGTGGCGAAAGCTGCTCGCTCTGGGTGTGGGACGAGGAGGAGGAACGCGTTGTGGGAAGAGATGAGGTTTAAAAGCGAAGGCTGAAGTAGCAGTGGTGGCTTTGAATGTTGTGGTGGTGGCGGCACTGAATCGCAACTTCTCGTGGAAATTACGCCCGTAGCGAGAAACGAAGACAGAAGAAATATCGAACTGGAACGACAAGGGGTGTTGATGGGGGTGCATACATTTGGTGCAATTGATGATTCTTTTTATTTTAGTGACTTTTCGACTTGGCATATTGCCTGGAGATTTATGCTGGGAATTATTGGGACGATAGTGTTTAGTTTTATCATGAAGTGATATTTCCATCGACAGCTGTGGTCTATTGGTTACGTCGCTGCCATGGCTCGGGTTCAAACCCTGCTTGGATGAAATAGGTGAAGTTTTCAGCTAGGATTTCCCTCATCTACTCAAGACAAATGTCGATTCGGTACCATAACTTCCCCGGACCCAACATCTCTCCTTCCCAATTCCCTTTCCCCAAGTCCAACGATTAGGTGGAAGAGCAGGTCTCATGGCCTAACAGTCTACAAAAGACATTCAATAGATAAATAATGTCGTGATGAATTCAAGTCCCCTGAATTGATTCTGTTATAATAAAATAGTTGTTATACCAAATCTACCAAAATGTATAAAGGAAATATCAAGTAATTATCTTTTGAGAAAATTTACATTTTTGCTAAATAACCAGACTATTGGTTTTGAGTATTATTGATAATATGAATTATATTAATTACAAGAATGCACGTTGTATTGTGGCAAATGCAGACAAGTATGTATTCGTGACGTAAGCAACTGTAACGTACGCGATTCCCAACATCGAAAGTGAAGAGGAACCTTTGCGACTGTTGGGGTGGCAGAGATGTGACTGTGAGGGGGAGGGAGAGGGATGGTGGGAGCGTTTGCAACCAGCAGCGGCTGCGAGGGCCTAAGTGCCATTCCCGCTGCCGTACGAAAAGTTAGTTCCCATGTCAGCCGCACGTCGTGCCACTCTCGACGCAACTGGTGTAAAATGTGCGAATGCAAATGACATCCACGCCCCCATCCCGACTCAACTTGAAACCTTCGTACCCTCCACCCTCACCCCTATCCTCTGCGACGCCGCCACCACACCCACCACTGCAGTGACCCATGGTAGAAATCTTTGCCTTTTGATTGGGTGTTGCGAAGCGACCTAGAGATGTAACAGGAATTTCTGTGTTTTTAGGATTCGTCAAACATCGAATTTCTTTAGAAAACAAGCGTTTTAACCATTTAATGTTTCTACATAATTGCTACAAAATACACTACACAAAAATTCGCAAAATTGAAATAAACCTAGAAAAAGTATTACAATGATATCATTCAAAATTTATAGCTACTAAAATGGAGAAACGTATAATTCACATGTATCTACAGAGAAAGTATACGTACAGATAGCTTTTTGGCCTCGAAAAAGACAGACTGAAAGTTGGATCTCCAGAAGACTGTTGAATAGCACCAATCTTCGACAACACACAAAGAATTAACTGCCCGATTGTCTTTCAAACTGGGTATAATAATTTAAATGTGTACAGTTGTTATAATTGCGTATGAACACACGGACGGCAAAAACCACATTTACTCTCAATAGAAAATTAAGAAAAATGTAGCGACGCCGTTATGCGTGGAATGAAACACAAAATGAAAAAAACTATGTTCTATTATAGTATTATAAGTATGTTAAGTACTGAATACCTAAATTGGAAATGTGGGACATTTTTTCGGAACATCAAAAGAAATTTTTCACGATATTAAAAATGAATGCACTCAAATATATTTATCGTACTGAACTACTCATTTTTGTAAACCAGAAGTTGTACGAATGTTTGTGTATTTGTAATAATTTGTAAATGTTAGTTACATAATTTTAAATTTTGATTTTAATTAAAAAATATTGAGGTGTGTAATACGATTATTCTTAAACGCAGTACAATATCGTTTCATGTATGACATATTTTGCTAGGTGCTTTAACATACGTGATGCAAAGTTGCTCAGCGTTGGAAATTCCGTAAACCAGGTCAGCGTAATTACATGTTCCTAGGAACAAAGCATGCCTAAACTGGGGTGCTACCAGAGCTGTGTTGAACTTTTTAAAAGCAGACAGGAGAACTGATCCCAACGAGAGAGCGAGAGTCGGCATAATGAAATATTACACGTGCAACGCGTTATGCTTTTGAGGGTGGTTATCTCCAAGTAGGAATCGCTTTTGACGGAAGATGTAAATTTTCTTACTTATACTACTTATTATTTCGAAACATTATTATTAATGAGTTTCTTTTTTATTTCACTTAATAGTATTGTTTTTTTATGTGGGAATTTTATATCGTATTACTTTTAATTGTTTCGAAATTTCTCTCGATGACTGCAATTTGTTTTTTTCTTGCAATTAGGCGGGACCTGACAATAACAGCTAAACTAACATTTTTCATGTGGAAAAGCTTGACCGTACATGGATGGATATATGAAAGAAATTGGAGAGGACACTATTCTACCCTCACTATTATCGATACGGCAATTCTTCTCTTACGTGTTTCGAGAATACTTCTTTGTTTTGAAAGTCACTTGTAGTCATTGAAATGCAGAAGATTGTCCACATTACTTCTGAAACAACTTTTTGTGGTCTCAACATAGGTTGAAAACTGATATTCGTTGAATCAGTATGATGTGCACCCACTATTTTTTACTACATGATTCCGTCAAACACCTTTGAGGTATTGTTTTCTTCATCTTTTTCGACCATATTTTGAGAAAATATTGAAAGGTCTACTTTGATTACGGAAAAACATAAATGAATTGTATGCGTGGTGTGAATTAATTTAATTGATTTGATGATTAATGTCACCACCTAATATGCCTTCTTTAAAGAAAAGCAAAGGCACAGGATTTTTGGGGAAGGAAGGAAAGAAAAGAAAACTATCTTTTTCTCCTTTATTAAAAATTAGTACGTCCTTTGTTAAAAATACGTAACCTGGAAACCAAATCACGAACATTATATTTTTCTAATATGTCGCATTGTGTTATGTGTGTCGTCATCAATATGTTCCTCAAGTACTTTCTGCAAAATCACTCCACCGTTATCTCCTGTATCCCTGGAGGGATCTCCTCCTCTGCTCGAGAAAGTAGTCGCGGATGAGGGAACAAATCGTTTCTCCCTCACTCCTAGGGTGAAGCTGAGTGATGCTCTGCCCCTCTGAACCAATCGGTCTTTTTGAGCAAAGCAGTACATCTCAGTAGGGGTCACGAGCTGTCGGTGAGATTATAATGTTCTCCTCATATCGTTCAGCGATGACGAATTGCAGTGAATTTTCTTCGATTCGAACACGATTCCGGAGAGATGTAGTTTTTTAACATATGTACAGATCCTATTCAGTTCGTACATATGAAATTGAAACAAGGTACATTAACAACAAAAATTACGGGACGGTGTAAAAACTGTGGAAGATAATATTTAAAAGAGGTTATTTTGTTATTAGAAGAAAAAAAAACGGATTTAGTGAACTATTTTCAGGTTAATAATTTTCTGACATGATACCTATCCACTTTCTAGTACTCATTTGGGGTATTACTTTAATTACATTCAAAATTTACTTTAGTAACTAGGTATTATTTTATGGAGCTAAATTTTCACAGATAAAAACCGAAGAACATTTATTTTATTCGGTTCTCTCAATTTCGTCTTTTGCAACGAAAATATATCTTCCTATAACTTAAGGAAAAACATAATTTTCTGAATAATAAAATTTTAGAAAAATTATCTATTCCGTTTTCGGTATTTATTTTTGTGGATGACTCGAGTTTGTTATGGATGTGCATATATTCCCCTATCTTTTGTACGAATGTCATTATTGCCGTCTCGTCTTTTTATCTACTTCATAATCAATATATTCACAAAAATTGCTAAATTTTGGCAGTGAGAGGATTGGTATCATATAACTTCCATTTTTGTTAATTCCCGTATTGTACTGTCACTGCAACTCTCTTCTCAGTGAACTTGAATCTGAGCCTTAGCGTGCCCACACAGTCCCATCTCACTTCTCTAATCTCACTCCTGCCACTCAAACGTGGACCTGGAAGATGGTTAGGGGTTGTGGGCGAGAGTCCGAATCTCAGGTGAAAATTGCGATGAGTACTGCCCTGAAAATTAAGGCGTCACTCAAAACCCGGCGCTGCTGCGGCTGTTAGGAGGTTGTCGCGTGTGACAAGATCTGTGGATTAGTGTCTGCCGTCACTCTCCGTCCAGATCAGATGGTGATTATGGATCAAGAGCAGACGAAGTGGAATAGTACAGGGGGTGATGGAAGTTATTTTTTTAATCGGTCGTTATCTCTCTTCCGCTTTTCGCCACCTTGCGTTTCTTTCCACATCTTCCATCCCACCATTTGGAGCGTGCTTCGGAAGTCTTGGAGCGCGACCACAATTACTGTGTTGTAAATCGCGCCATCTGAGATCCGACGCTTCTTGACGTAATCGCGCATGAGTACCAGCTTGGCTTTCAGGTTATCCACTAACAATTTTGTCGGGAGAAATAAGGGGGTGGAACGAGGGTGGAGAGGTTGCGTGATGATGAAGAAATAGGGACGGGATTTAAAGCTCTGAGCGGTTTTAATAAGTAAAAAAAAAATATTGGAAGATCCTTGAGCGTTTGTTACCAATCCTCAAGATAATTATTCCGAGGAATTTTGTGAGTGAAAATTATTGGAAGTTTAGTCGTTATCGCATAATTAAAAAGGAAATGTTTAGAAATCAACTAATACGAAATGTAATAATATTCCGGCGCAAAAATTTTATATCAAATGATCGCACGATGCTGTAGTTTCTCTAGCTCCATCTCTCCTTAGAGTTTTTTTTTCTGTTTAGATAATAGAGGAAGCATGTTGAAATAAGGGGAGTACAAACTGAAGTGCTATCCTAATTCTTTATCTCATCGTAGTCTTAAGTGTTTAAAAATAAGAAGTTACAGCAATTACAATGTCTATGGTAGCTGCGTCTCTATCAGAATATACGATGTTGAGCGGAAAAAGTGTATATTCTCTGCTTCGTTTAACTTTACTACGTATGTACTCAATCGTAATCCGGGATCTGAAAATACTGTTATTGTCCAAACGGAGTTCGTATTTGATACTCTGTCGATAAATTAGTGTTCTGCTTACCAGTATGAATTGCTTGTTACTGTAGTTCGTGCACTGTCTTTGATAATATGCTATGCGATGTGTTAACCTGTAATACGCACGCGAGGCTTTGGTAGTGGTTTATCAAAGCCATTCTTAATGTTCGAGTTAAATAACATGAACCCTCTCCCTCTCTCTCTCTTACTGTAAGTTTCACCTCTTTCTTTGCTTTATATCTCTCTCGTAGTAACATATAAACAAACTTTTTTTATAATGACGTATTCATTTTCTTTCACTTGTATCCATTTCTCTTAATCCCTGCCATTATCATAGAAATATAGAGTGGGGTAATTGCCCCCCTATGAATCTATATATCATCGTATCCCTTTCTGTCTGTCGCATTCCCACACTCTCCGGCGAGAATTGCTGTGCGCGCCAGATATGATTATGGCCGATTGATTTACTGCAACCACCTCCCTCTCCCCCTTTACCCTTTCCCTTCATTGTCGGCTGTCGGTATGGTCATCCCTTCCCTCACCCCTCATCTCTCGTGCTTTGTGTATCGCGTGGCGGTCAGACAGCAAGCTTGCAGTGTATTATCCTCGGATCTTGTGGTTACTCTGGCCGCTTACCCCCTCCCGCCATCTACCATTTCGGAATCTCCTTTTATTGTTTTGAATTTTCGGACGTTTCGCGGCCCACCTTTTCTCTTGCTTTTAGGATGGATGGATGGATGTGGTACACCATGTTTCCTTTCTTAATTCGTAGCAAACTTAGAGTAATTGGTAATAATAATAATAATAATAATAATAATAATAATAATAATAATAATAATAATAATAATAATAATTGTATTTTGTAGTCAGACTCAAGCCGTCAAGCCTGCTCTTCCATCTGACCACCCTCAATAAATACATAATTATCATACATACATAAATAACAATACACACATAAATATATTAATTCATGAACATATACATAATAAAAACATAATTATATGCCTATAAATGAATTTTATCACAAAAATATCAAAATATTTATTCGCGCTGAAATGAGGAAAAATATCACATTGTACTAAAATCTTAAATATTTAGAAAAAAACCCCTTATATGAGCCAAAAAGCTCTTAAATGTTGGCTTGATGAATCAATTGTACATGGAAAATGAAGGCTGATTACTTTCTTTTAGTTATTTATCATTAGTTTCAATTGGTAACAACGTGATATTCGGATAGTACATGATGATGATATTTGGATAGTACATGATGACGAAATCATGTATTTTGTATAAATAGTAGTTATACATTTACGGTAAAATCGGTGAATAAAAAATTGAAAAATAAGTTGTTCAACTATTCAGTTTGAATAATATAAGAAAATCCAACAAAAACAAACAAATATTTGATTTAATCCCTTTCAATGTCCAAATAGGAACATTTTAAATATTTCAAATCCGATTTATAAAATCCGTAAGTCTAATGGGGCACTCCCTATATTTACCGAGTGTTTTTTTTGTATTACTTTCTTCGAACAAAACGGATTGCAGATATTGGCTTTCATTAAAGATGTGCGCATATGATGTGTAGTGCTGTGTGGAATGTATTAAAAATCGATGTTTTAATTCACGTGCACAAACAAACAGCGGCTATTGTGAGAGGGAAAAGAAAGAACGACAGGCAAAGCCTGATTAAAACCTCGCCACCGACAGAGCTGTCCTTACTCTGATAAAGGAGACCCGCCGTGACGCTAGCACGACGAAGGGCGATGCGCGGGTCGTTTGTTTTAGGGCGCGGTCCTGCCGATGACTAATCTTGGATTTTCTCTTTCTGTGCTCTTGTAAAAAAATGTTTTCGTATCCAGGACCGGGAGTGTTGGCTATGACTAAAAAAACATACTCCATATGGAGTNCCGGGAGTGTTGGCTATGACTAAAAAAACATACTCCATATGGAGTTTACAATATTTTTGTTTAAAATGCGCATCATTTTTCTTCGTAAGATTTTGAAAGGGCTACAAATATATTTCTTTTTTGGTTGTTCGTGCCTTCATGTTCTGTTTTTGTATTCATCTAAAAAACCGATAAATCATAAAAATGCACTAAAATGATTTTTAATTATCAAATCAACATCCACACTGTCATTTATTCTGACATATAAAATATTACGGAACGTAGAGCATTCCTTGAAAACAGAGTGAAAAAATTCATTGATAAAGCTGAAGATGAAAGAAGTATTCTGTGCCTCGAATCAAAATGCACTAATACCCAACTAAATTCACTTCAAATTCAAAATTCAATTTATTGTCTTCGTCGTCAAAATATAAACTTAAAAAACAAGATACGTGTGTATCTACGTATTTCTAAGGAAAATGCGACTGTAAATTGGGTCAGATGAATAATACCTCTGATCTCGCTCGTACAGATAATCCATATTTAAATGATAAACATGAAAATTCTTATTAGTTACAGTAATTTAACCTAAATATTACAGAGTTCAAAGCAAAACCTTCAAACAAATTCAAATGGTTCTTCGAGAATAAAATGCTAAAAATTGATTCCTCAAAGTCATGGAAAGCTAGGAGAATAATATGCAAAACATGAAAAATACAAGATCGGGTAATGAAGCATAAGACTCATCCTGCTCAATCATGTGTTTGATTTCTTTGAATGACAATTTGCACCCCCGCTCAATATCGTATTTACGATACCTTAGCCCGAATCATTACTTGGCATAATGCAACTCTCCTCAAGAGCTCCACCATTAAGTAGGATGCGGTGGAATCCATGTCGCTTTTGGCCTTAGGGGTTTTGGCAGGATGAGGGTCATAGGGCATTATTTGGGCTGTAGACGACACAGCGTTTGGCGGCGGCAGTGACAGAGTCGCTTCGGAGGAGAGCTAAGCGGGCATTGCGTCAGCGCCAACACACCCTCCCCTTCCCATCCCCACCCCTCGACGGGGGATTCTGGTCGCTTGGTTCGGAGGGGTGGCATTATTCATCGGATCCCATCCATCAATTTGCCGCTACCTTCCCTCTGTGCTCTTTCGTCTCCACCGTCGTTTTCCCCGTCGCCGAAATTGCCCTTCGTTGTTCCTCCCCAAGACATTGTCGTCATCGACGTTCGGGAGATTACAAAAATATTAGAAATGAAGAATAAAACTGAGAAGATGAAGTACTTCTTACTTTTGAATGTCAATTTATTTTTTTAATTATTTATAAAATAACTTATAACAATATTTCAGTTCCCTAATTGCTCCAGTCTCGAACTATTCTAAGCAGCTGCACTTCGAACTAACAAAAATAAAGAAATAGAGACAAGTATGGAGTGTTTATTAAACGGACGAGAACTATGGTATTAAGCTAATACTTGAATACGATTTGTTTGTAATATTCTCCTCAAATATAAAATTATTAAAAAGTTTACGGTTTATTTGGCGAGATAAAAATTCAGAGAAATTGGTCTTCTATCCAAAACAATATCGTTGTGATCAAAACTGTATAGTAAAAACGAAGGCGCGTGTATGCAACCGGTAGCGTGTGCACGCGACCCGCTATAGCCTATATATGTTTTTACTCTTCAGTCATTTGATCAATTGCCTGATTTTGAGTGTCGCGCTAAGGAGGCCATCACCGGTAATGACGTTCGCAATGCTGAGGCGTAATAATTTTATAGATTCAAGTTTGTAATTTTCATTCGAGAAGACTGCACACATCTGTACGTCGCGGTCCGTTAATAAAATCATCCTTTTTTGTATAAAAGGCGGTTGTTCTTGCAAGAAACGATTGTTTTATTTAAAACCTCGTGATTATCATGCTTCCACCTCTATTTAATCGAATGAACGTTGTATTCATTATAATACATATTGTTAAGTCTCTGACTCTCCAGAATAGTTAAAAATATGTATATCCTATAAGTTATTTCATCAGGATGTAGAACGGTTTCTGTACAAAGAGGAGGATGACGGATCACTGAGTCCAATGACTCTTTTTGGATAATTTCGAAAAATGAACATTGCTCGAGTATCATGACCGTCTGCCGTGCTTTTGTCGTTGTGGGTAAAGCCTGCTAGAAGCGCTGTGATCCGTCGTCCGAGGCATCTCTGTTCTCTCTCCCTTTTGGAGCTGTCGATGGCGGAGTATCACTCTGTCTTCGGGTGACCCTGTCACGTCCCCCATCAACCATTGATCGCTCACTCGGTCACTTTGTGAAAAAGTCTGAGGCTGCGCCACGGGCACGGTTATATATTTCTTTATAAAGTAAATAGACATTGTAACTGTACGTTAGAAGTGAAATTGTGTGCTTAGTATTAAATCTGTTCATAAATTGAACAATAAATAACATATAATTATTTATGAAACGTTTATTAAAAAAGTAAGGTCGATTGCACCTTTAAAAGTAATGATATCTCTCATCAATCTAATATGGTATATACGATCCAATATGATGAATATTTACCTAATTTGGTGATTTGTTAACTTCAACGTTTTCGGGTCAAGCTGGTGTAAAAAATTAATTAAAAAGATTTCTGTAACATAGTGTTACTTTCTTGATTAGAATACATTTACTATTCCTATGAATAGGGTTCTGGAAATGTATTTTATTTTTCCTAATTTTACTATGCATCAATTTTTTTTTATCTTGGAAGTACCCTAAGAAATCGAATTTATTAGTAAATTTATTTGGAAATCTTTCTAAGGAATAAGTCGCGTTTCAGATGTGATGAATGAAATATGAATTTTTTTTTCTTTAAGGGAAGTTTAAGGGAAATCGCAGATTCTATTTTGAGGGCTAAAAATTTCGGTAAGAATTCGATGAAATAATTTTTGCAACCCTAGTTCGAATGACGTGTTCCCACATGTCGTTAGAGATTTATTTCTATGTTGCAAAAATAATTAATTTTGTCTCACCCAAATGATCAGTAATCAGTTCATATATATACGTTAAAATTGGACAGTTGTGTCTGGAAATAGCGTTGCTGAGTGGGTAGTTTCCTCGTATTAAGGACTGATTCTGAATCGCGAATTCGGTGCCGCGGCCAAAGCGACGCTCATGTTGTCTCTGTTGCCATCACCATGTGGATCACCTGCGCTTCGTAATTATCTGCACCGCTGTCGTGCATCCCGTCGGGACATAAATCATCACTCAAGAGATTATCGCTCCGCTGCAAAGCCACCAATTTGCGGGCGGCTGCTCGTGCAAGCGTTGGCGCTTTGATGAACTCACTCGCAGAAACTGTTGCTTTGAAGGACGCTTTGCTAGCTTCTGTGTCCCGAGGTTGGATCCCGAAGCCGGTGGACAATAGACTTCGCGTGCTAGGGGATGATTATCGACAGGTTCTTTGGGACAGAGTAAAGTGTATGCAGTGGAATCGATTAAAGTGATTATTTTATCCGACACAAACCAAAAGTCCTTGATGCTACGATTCGTAGTTAGTAATTATTTTCCGTGCACTAAAACTTCACTTTGATGAATTTAATTTCATAGTTGCGTTGACTGCGTCCCTCTATTGTGAATCCTGAAAGCCACTTCACAACAAGCAGAATGGACAGAGATGCTGCTTCCACAGGGCATGGTCATAGACAAGGCTCAAAATCGGGAGAGGTGGGTGTACACAAGATCTCTCTATACATTCAAGAATCAATCATAGTTCCATCCCTAGGTGTTATTAGGTGATCATTTACCTGTTGCACAGATTTTGGGGAAACCGTGTCGTGCTACTGCAAATTCTGGTGCCGGTGTTTCGCTGCCTTTTTAAACAAACGGTCGCTTATGCGTCCTTCGATTATCGTATTAGTGTACATATTTTAAATTAATAGGTTGGACAGTGATGTTTCATTTAACTTTGTTAGTGTTGTTTTAATTTAAAATGCAAATTGCATTTTTTTTCGTGTATTCATATTGAGAAATCAATGCACTTTAATTAATTCATAACATCTTATTACGGTTTTTTGTTTATCCTTATTGTTTTAGGTATTTTGTTTTATGTGTCGTGATTACACTTTTTTTTTATTAGACTTTCGTTAGAGACAATACGCTACGAGTATCAAAATCTCAGTTCTATTGAAAAGTTTTAGATGTTTCTACTACTATATCTTTGAACGGACACTACTTCAATAAAAGGAATGTGCTACAATCTCTTCATTTTCTTTTAACATCTATAATTTTTTCCAATCAACTTTTCCTATCACAATACCTCATTGTTCAATGATAGTGTAAAAAAAATGTCATTACGGGATATTTGAGTGATTCCTCTCAGTTGCATTTTTGGTATATTCTATCTTATAAGAATTGAAGAATACGCGATTTTCCTGTACACACGTATATTTTTTTCGCACGTCCATATGGTCGCTGATTTTACATCCTTTATTTTCCTGTAACAAAACTAAACCTCGTCAATCAACATCTGTGAAGTATTCATGAGTATAGCAATTGCGGTGAACTCTCATTGCATTGTGGGTATGTTACAGACCACATTTAAATATTCACAGATTCTTTCGATAGGGCAGCCATGTAACCACATGTCATCCATCATTCAACGGACGATTTTGTGAACTATCATATTGGTGATATTAGCATATCAGCTCATAAAACAAACAAATATTCAATTAAAAAACTATATGTAGTTTGGTTGATCCTGGAAATTTTGGAGGTTATTCCTAATCCCCGTTTCATAATGTGTTTCACATGTTTTCACAACCCTTCCTTTTCAATACACTTCTCTTTATATTACCCTCAACTCTGTTTTAAACACATACTCGCGGTTGAAAAATTTTATGCCGTAGTTATGAAAAGAAATTTCATTCTAGTTGCCCTTTTTTATACATAATAGGTTTGTAATTTGGTGAACTTTCAAACCTGATGTTCAGTTACTATAAAAAAATGACTGATCGATTCTTTTGTTCAAGTATCGCAAATGTAGTGAATCGAAACACGAAACGTTTTCTATCATCTCGTATCTCCGCGACATTTTTCTTTTTTGTGTGCAAAAAGGGGGAATTTAGCGGGGTGTTTTTTAACCTCTCGCGTGTTTCGATGAATACAAAGTTTTCAACAATAATTCTTTCCGAATTAAACTACCTTCTTATTGCAGAGGATTTGAAAAATATCAGAAGTTAATTTCTCCCATTAAAGTAGCTATTTCATTACTCCTTATCTTTCATTGAAGTACTAGTAAAGTTACATCAATTTATTGACACTTTTTTTCAGTTCATTCCTTTACGTGCACCACATTTACAAAACCGTCCAGTCGCATATTCTGCACAGCGCTTTCCATGTTCCCAATCCGCTGCGTCTCTGTTTCCGTACATGACCGCTACGCCGCGCCACTGTGCGGTGCACGCCTGCACATAATGGAGGAAGGTTCCAGAGCGATCGAGTGAAGTGTCGTGGGCGGGGGGGGGGGGAGGGGGGGCTTTGGCCCTTTGGCGCTTTGTAGCAAGAGACATCGGGCAACCACTGTTCTCAGACCATCAACACACACGAAATCCCCCTTTCACACACAAACCCGTCTAGTGTGCTCGCTATGTCGCTGAGCGCAAGACTCGCTAATCGCTTTCGTACTAATTTTACCATTTTTGTCTCATCGCGTATTCGGAGAATTTGTGTTAATTGTCTCATTTCGAGAACATTTATAAATCGCGACGCACCGAGAGATGTGAAATCGAGCTTCGTGACAATTTCAAAAATGCCTGTCCCCAACGATGGACCTACATGTGCAGCGACTGTCTAACCGAATCACTTCTCATGGAACGAAAGGAAGAGAAATCGGACGATTTCTGAGAAGAGCTGAAGACAACCATCAAATCCTTATCGACTAACGCACTAACTGTCCATCACTGTACAGCCTATCATAAAAAATATTCATCATCCAACAGATGTTAACCATTTACACAACCACCATTCACAATCCTTTATATATTCTCACACTCGTAAAATACTCACAGACAACTATCATTATTAGTATATACTGATATATAATAAATACAACTATTTAATTCCATATGTCTCAAGAAATTAAAAAAAATACAGGAGAGAATAAAAAAATATTGGTGTAAATATTGCAACATCGCAATATATCGATCTGTAAAAATGGTAAATATTGAACGTATGAAAGAGATGGGTACTGAGACTAGTATGTTAGGATGTGTGTTGAAGAGTTCGGCACGGAATTTCTGTCAGCCCTTTTCATCTAAATCATTTTGACGTGTCACAAAGGGTATCGTGATGACCACAATCTTAAGCATCTTAAATTGGTTTACTTTTTACGTGCATCCATGTCAAGCGGTTCAGCTGGCAAAACTCACATTTCTGAACCAAGCGGAGAGAGTTGACTCGAAAAACGTTTTAAAAGAAGTCACTTAAATTGCTTTGGCCTTAGCTCTTAGACTGTAAACGTAAGTGACCAAGCAGCGTAAGACTCCACCCTCTAATACCGTTAAAAACGCGGTGAAGATAAAGTAATTTCTGGACGTCATCTGTTCTGTTTAATATTATTGCTGTTATTTGTTAAGATAATAGTGTAATAATGCAATAGTGTAACATTTTTCCGAGCAAAAATGATTTTTCTTTCAATTTGTTAAGATCAGATCATTTTTTTTAAAATCTGAACTATTTTACGTGGAAACTAAAAAAACAACAACATAAAATAACGACTCTACTGTTGAGATAATGGTTGATGTTTGGGAGAACCAATTGATTTGATTAGATATTAACAGCATAATCACTAACGGTTGTTTTCAATCACGAAGTCACAAGTTTTTCTTACCTAACAAAGTAATTACATGATTTTTAAAACAATTACAATTTAATTGCTTTTAATTATACTTCGTATTTTACATAATTTACTAGCAAAATCTTAACATTTTCAAACTTCTCTTTGGCAGTTACTATTCAAAGTTAAGATTCTTCTGAAATACTACAAGTATTTACCTCTTTCTGCTCCATACAATGGGCAATCCCACGTAATATATTCGTAGCTATAACTTCTTGGTTATTTGTGCAAAGATAGATTTCATTTTCCATTAATTTATATGTAACCAAATGTGAATCAAAATTATCGTGAGGTATCAGAAACTCCATAGTTAGGTTTGGACAAAAAGGTCTAAAATAATCGCGAAGGAAGAAACTTGCTTACAATCTCAAGGAACTGAGAGGCATGTTTTTTTACGGCGCCGGGGGACGTAAATGGTGCAGTGGTCGCGTGGGGCGATGTTTCGCGGTGGAGAGTCCAGGTCGGCTGCGGCTCGTCCTCATGTCTCTTGTGGCCGCTGGTCGTTGACGCTGTGGTCAGCGGGGAGTGCGGCGGTGGACGACACGTTCCACGAATTAGTTTCCCTGCCCGCCGCCGCCGCCACCGCCGCGCACCGTGCTCAATTAGACGCAGCGCCTCAGTCGCGAGCTTTACGTCGCTCGCTGTTGGGGGTTGGGGGTGGAGGTGGGGGTGGTGGGAAACGATGGGGCACGTGAGGCACACTGTTTTGTCGAGTATGAGGCGCTGACGTCACCGTTTTGTTACTGTGGTAGAGCGTCGATTATCCGAAATATTATAATTTCCCCCTCATTCTGGGCCCGGATTTTCTCCGGTTTTCTTTCGAGTAGAGGCGGATTTTTTTATACAGACTCCTTAGGCTCTTGCCTGGGGGCGACTTCTATTGCAAGAATAAATCTCGAATTTAATGTAATATAATAGTTACCATTTATAAACAATATTTTCCTAATAATCTGTAGTTTGATGATAATAATACGTACTTGTGAAATAACTGTTTTGTGTTTTATTAAATACAAATTTGTTTGTTTTATGTTTATATTATAACACGTACCGAACTCATTTTAGTGCTAAAGTGTTAAATTGACCTCTGCCTTACAACCCTCGATTGGAATTGATGGGATGGTCCCTTGCTTGCTTCCGGAGAGTAAATTAGTTCGTTGCCCTCCACGTGGTCATATGCAGTGTGTAACTGATTTTTTGACAATAATTTTATTATTAATCATAATATACATAGACATGCAAAAGTACCCAATTTTTATGGTTCCACTTGTGCCCAAATGGATGGAGTAAACCACACAATTGAAATATCGTACGAGCACTTTAGAACATAAAAAAAGACGTTTCAGAGATTTCCTACTATTTCATCATTCACCTATTCCCTTCCGATATAGCACCATTTAAAAGTTACATCAAGAAGAATAAAAGCAATTTGACTTATTTATTTGAAAAGGCACTTGACTTGAGTTCTAACAAATGACTGCTCTGATGCGTCTGAGTATTATCATGTACTTTTCATAACTGTCCCGATGTCCTGTTTACATTCTTTAATGCTTAATATAAAACCGAATGAAACTTGCCTACAAATAGCATATGTGACTCAGTGGGTAGAGCGCTGAGTTGCTGGCTGGGTAGCCGTGGTTCGATCCCAGGTGGGCCATCACACCGCAACATTCAGATTGTCGTAAAATGAGTACCTGGTCTATCCTGGGATCAAATCGCCGGAGCGAGATGCTGGTCACATCTGCTTCTAGTGCCGAGACCAGAAATTGCTCTACCCTCCGCGAACACCTTGGGCACCTTGGGAGATGCTGTCTTTTGACTTGCCTACTATTAGCTGATGGGGAAAGTTGTATCTACTATATTATACAGGTAACTAAAATAGTATTGGTTAATGAAAATAAATATTTGTTTTGTACAGAATGTTAATTTCGTACAAAACCTATCTAGATTCTCGAACCGTACAGAAAGTTAGTTTCATTAAATTTTCCGGATGATTTAATTCCATGGGTTTAGATGGTGTCAGGATACCTCGATGCATTTCTCACTTCCTCTCTACGTATCTGAATCATGTACTTAAGAGGCGAGTTTTTGTTCTTACTCCACTTAAAACATTATCGTTGGCGTTTCTTCGCAATGGACGATAAATATTCGTTCCCGCGCGTGAATCCTAAGTCACTCCCACCATCGTTTATCCGCGCTTTGCTCTATCTCCCTTCGCTTGTGGATATAATCCCATATCTCAGGTGAGAGTCACTAAGGGTGAGGAGACCAATGAGTCTTTCTGGTAATTGCAGGTATCCTTCAGGCGCAGAAAAAAATGTTCTGCTCGAGAAACTACCTCCGCATAAGTACTACCCTGCCGCTATAACTTTGGCAAACACACAAATCAACGATGGGAACTTGTACGTTGAAGTACGTTGCACAAAAACATTACTTTTCTCTATCAATTCCCATTTTCTCTATCAATTCATATTATTTGATTTACATTATTTCAATTAGGTCGAATTTTACAAATGTCTGCACTTTTGTATTAGGTTATTGTTATACGACATAATCAATGCAGGTCACAGGATGTTATTTTGCGTGGGGCTTAGATCTCCGATGATTTTGAAAGTATGAAAAATTTAGGTCTGGTGAAAAATGATGCAATGTACGATTTTGTTACAATACTAAATTTACTATTAAATGCGAACAATAGACCTTCTCAGATATTTCTCAATAAAAAAAAACCTTTCCTTCACCCATTTGGGAAGAGAGTTGAGTTCGGAAGTTCTCATCCGCCACTGGATAATGACACTAGTTCGTAACGACATTTTCATTTCAAGTATTTACACTTCAAGCTTACAAGGCTTAGGAAACTAAGCTTTACTACAATCCTGGAAATTACAGTAATTGCAAAGGCAAAGATATTTATGAAGGAATGCTACGTGATAATGATACGTGCCTAAATTCAACTTTTGATAATTTATGAGCGTTTATTAAATGTATCCTGGAAGGAAATAAAAATACTTAAGAAAGGACTATAAAAATGATCTTCGGTGAGTCAAACGCCCAAATTCGATGTGTAAGCGTTTACTAGAAGTCGAAAATAATTTCGTTGGAAGGAAATATAAATAAACTGAGAAACTGAAAAAGAAAAAAGAAGTTTGCTTGTTAATTAAATTTATAGTTTCCTCCGCGTGATAATAAAGTGTGCTAAGTCAAGCGTGTGCATAGTTCGCTTCCCATTTTCAATGATAAAAGCCTCTCATTTCGTGCGCGATACTTATCACGGAACGTCGTGGAATGTTCCGGAGCTTTTTCGTCCTTCCGTTTCCGGTGTCGGTGGGTGAGGAGGTGAGTTGTTGGAGCCGGATGGACGTGCGGGGGGGGAGGATGAGGGACTATGGCCGGACGGCATCCAGGGCTGGGAAATCGATCTCAATTCTCAGGGAGTGTTAATTCGCAGAAGATCTAGTCGCGGCAAAAATTGAGTACATTAGCACTTGCGGCAAAGTTTGAATGATGCGATCAAAAATTGAAATTCCAAGAAATTTAAATGATTATTGGGACAGGATATTTTACTTTTTTCTGCGGTTTTTAAGAAAATTGTTATAGGTAATTATGTTTTAATTGATAAAGGTGTTCTCAGAAATATTGTAGTATAACGATTGACTATGAAAATGAAGATATAAATGGAATATATTTTGTGAACGGACGAAACATATTCGTCTTTTTTATTGAAAAAATAATTTAATACTAAATAATAACTTTGTGTAGTACTCTTACATTGAATTGGCTTTACCATTGTTTGAACATCGAGAAAATATTTAAGAATTAAACTCATAGAAGAATGGTTTTGGGAGAAAGATTAGTTTCAACAAACAAATTTGTTGATTTCAAATTTGAAGTTTACTGGTACTTCTAATACACATAAAATTATAATTAAGAATCTGCATTTTGTAGAAATATGAACTAAGAAGAGGTCGTTTTGATTGTTGCATCTATTTTAAAAGTAAATTTATCAAAAATAACTAGAAATTTATTGTCCAAAAAATCAGTTACAAATGTGGAGGACAATAAATTAATTTACTCTCCGGAAGCAAGCAAGGAACCATCCCATCAATTCCGATCAAGGGCCTTAAGGCAGAAATGGATTTAACGCTCCTAAACTAAAACTAGTTTGCTGCGTGTTTCAATATTAAGAGAATGCCAATACATTTGTATTTAATAAAACACAAAATGTTTATTTCACAAATATGCCCTATTATAAACTATAGGTCGCTCTGAAAGTATTGTTTATAAATCGTAACTATTAAAATAACTCTAAATTCGAGATATATTATGAAGGTTTATTATGAAAAGATGAATATGCTGAAGGAAGTTCTCCGTTAGCATCTCTCTCACACCCACCCCTGTCTCCTTACGCCGACGACGTCGCCCTTGTGTTAGATGAGGTGGAGGAAGTGGGTCACTGTTGGCGGGTGGCGCAGGTGGCATTGGCGTGACCAGACCCAGTAACGAGATCCCCCACCCCCACCACCACCACCACCACCACACCTTCCCACCGGGTGTTAGGGGATGGGGAGGAGCGGCCAATTAGAGGGCACAGGTGGTCGAGACCTCTGCTCCGCCCACACCTCTCAGGACCAAGGCCCTTAACCCACTTGCAGAACCTTCCTTTCGGCCCCGGGGCAAGGCAGGCGTCGAGAAAATATGTGCTATCAGGGATTAAATTTGGTGCTGTGTTTTCGAGCTGAGGTTCCGCGGGAATGAAAAAGGGTGCGGTACACAAGGTGGACGATTGAGTTGGATAGTTATGGGGGAGGAAGCACTGAATCAGAATATGAGAACGATTAAATTCAGAGTTGGATACTTATGTTCCGATTTTTAAATAAATATCTCAAAATATTTTCATTTTATGACTTTGTTATTTTTTTTTCTATTTTTATTCTTCATTCTAGAATATTACAACCTAAAAAGTTGTTCATATTTAAATAGTTGATTTAATAGATTTTTGTATAGTTTTAATATTTAGTACTTGAGGTGTAATTTTATAAAGTAATTTTAAAATGTAAAATTTCGTGAATTTACCTCCCTTGCAACTGTTTATACGTTGATACGGTCATCTATTTCCATTTTGGCATCGAATAAGCATTATTCTGGAACCTCCGCTGAAAACCTCATCTATTTCTCAGAATGTTGAGAACGAAGACTACGCCATCGCTGTCATATTGCAAATTGACCATTTGAATCATGAAACGCTGTAGATCTTCTCCATGTACATAAACCTATCAATACCTAACCTTGTTATATATTCGTGAACTGTGCGAAACATTTTCGAGAGAAATATGCTTTAAGGGCATAAGAGAAGTTGGCGAAAGTACTCGAGGAAAATTCGTCTTTTCAACTCTGAAGAGCAAGAAGGTGAACAACTCTTAAGAGAAAATTCGGTACGCCAATGTTAACTTTCTTGTAGTTTTCCTGTTCTTTCCTGGCTACTCCATTTTCGAACGTGGAGTGTGTGTGGCTTTGGCGGTGTGCTGGAAACTGATGAGGGTGGTGAGTTGGGATGTGTGGGCGACCTTTGGGATGTGACACGAAGTTAAGGTCCACTCTGAAGAAATGAGAGTGAATTGGATCTTAATTACGGGTGGAAGAGAAATTTCGGGTTTGTGGAATGGGTAAGAGTGTTGAGTTCGATTTAGAGATTTTTTAGAAATTCCTTTCTCTTCCTGAAATGCGTCTGAGGAGCTTGTTCGATAACATAAACGTATTAAAGTGTATTTAAAAAAATAATGAATTCTGCTACTATGAGCGTCCATTATATAATCAAATTAAATAAATAATTCAAGACTTACGACCTTTTACGGACGAAGAGTAAATATTTTGTGATAAAAACCTTACAACTTTTCGACTTTCGTTTGATGTCGTCGTCAGGTGGTTCAAATAATTATAGTAATTATTATAATTAATTTGTACTGCAATATAATACATACTGTTCGTCCATAAAAGCTTATTTATTTAAATTATTGTTGCTCCAAAATTGCGATAAAAAACTAGAAAAATTGGACGAAAATATTGTTTTATGATATCACATACAATTTATATAAATATCTTTATTCAGCTAAATTGATAATTGCAAAACTTGAAATTTCAAGCCAACATTTCAAGTACATTGTAAAACATTTTCCGGGGTAAATACTTTATCGTGTTGTTTACTTCATTGAACGGATGTTATAAAACAACAAAATACAAATCATAAACTCAATTCTTCAAAATCTTGTTTCCTATCAGTAAAATGTTGGTATTAATTCTGTAAAATGTTAGAATTAGTTTATACGTTGAAGTGCAACGCTACTGTAGTAAAACAAAAAAATTTATGACTTGGATGGAATCGTGCTTAGTAGAAGCGTCCACTCAATACGTTTAAACGTCGATGGCGGAGTTTTAACTTACAACGTAAAAACCGTGGAGCGTAAAAAAAATAAAACATTTGCGTGCAGCTACGAGTTTTTATCATCGAATTTTAGCCGCTCGCTGCTTCGCTGCGGATAAGGGTGGGGGTGAATGCGTGGGGGGTTGATGGTGTAGGGAAAGAACGAAAGCCTCCCTCGTCGGTTTGGGAACCGCGAGCGACAGCTTCTGTTGGTCTCTTTGAAAAATGTTCTGTCTCATGTCCGTACAGTGCGCCCTCAGCTGTCATCAACCTGATATCAACTAGTATTCCCTTATAACACTTCTCACTCTTATTGCGATATAAGTTTGTGGAGAAGTCGTGAATAATTACGAAGTATTTCTTGGTGTCGTTTATCTCTTCTTCACGTGAGTATATCGGTTTATTATTTATTTATTTATTACTTCTCTTTTGACGACGTTCAGGCCATGAGGCTTGCTCATCCACCTAACCGTGATTTTGGTGAGGGAATTGGGTAGGTGAGATGATGGGTTACGGGGGAACGTATGGTACCGAACCGACATGTGCCTGGAGTATGTGAGGGAAACTCCAGCTGAAAACTTCGCTTAGTTCGGCGGAGAGGAGTTAGAACGCACGTTGCACTGCTCAGCGATATCGTGGAGGCGAAGGCACTACCACTTGACCACCGCCGTCGGTTAAATGATTACATTAGCTAGAAGGAATGAGTATGAATATTGTTGGAAATATCTTATTTATGGAGAAAAAGGATCCTCTAAGTAATGTTACAAGAAAAGGGGGAAAATTATAATTAATTATAGCTTATAGAATATTTAAAAAGGTGAAAACTAATGTTGAGAGAAGTTTCAAAGCAAACGAATAGTATTCTGAGTGACTGAATATGATTTCCTGTTGGTTTCGATAGCATAATATGCGATGTTAACAACCCAAACATATTTTCTATAGATATTTTAACAGCCATTTTTGTTTTATTATTTTTCCCTTCAATATTTTTTGGTTGTAAAGATTCATAGATGGAACTAGGAATTCAAACTTGTTGGAAACACCAAAAGACATTGTTAATGACACTTATCTTTTTCTTACGTATTCTTCCATTAACCGAACATTAGTCGAATTCTCCCGTTTATTCCATGCATCAACCCTCATCCATATGTCCTTCTCTCTTCTTATTTTTCCCTTGCTTAAATTTAACCTTCATCGCATACCAACTAGTATCCTGTTCGTCACTTCTCGGTCACCTCACCTTTTAAATATTTCATGATATTGACTCATTTTATGATAATTTGTTTTATATTGTAAAAAAAAACTCCGATAAAGGATTTAGTCATGCCTGTGGTTCACAGCACCTCCAAAAGAAAGTGGAATTATTTCATCAGAGCTTCTGCACCTGCGTTTGTTCTCTTTCGACCTCCATCTTTACACTCTTGTCCTACGTAGCGTATTTGGCATTTGCTTTGAGTCAAATCCTCGTTGTCATTTAAACGCATCGAAAGACCAGCATGACGAAAACTACTGGTGTGGTTGACTCTCCACGGTGTCGGCGCGCTCTGTTTTGGAGCCGTTGGAGTTTAAAGCAGTTGATCCCTCTTTGTAACTGCTCTTCGTATGATGCCGCCACACCCTTTGGAGCCCAACCACAGAATCCTGCTTCACTTTCCAACCCCGCAACCACGTCCTCCCCCTCCCCCTTTCTCTCTTTCCAACCCCTTCCTCTGCGCATTTACGAACCGCTAGGGGGAAAAGTGCTTTCTCCTCGTTTCAGAGCACCAACCTACACACGTTGCCTTGTATGTTCACTGCAAGTTAAAGTTTGATAATTTCCCTATTAAATGCTTGTACAGAAGCAGCGGGGAGTTTCGGTAGAATTTTCATTTAATGTTTAATATAAATCTTGATTAATGAATTTGGAGACTCTCTGGTGATCAGAGTGAACGTGTTTATGCATAAGTATGTCGTAGGTAACGCTCTTTAATTACTTTCAAGTTTCGGATGATTGACTATTCATTTAATTTAATGAATTATTTCTGGGAGAATAATGTATTATACAAGCTATGCTTATGTAGTGAAATTGGTTCCAGGCATCTACAACACAAAAATTAAACAGAACAATAAAAAATAATTAAAATACTTGAAATATTTTTACTATTCTTATCTCATCTCCCTTTCCAATTTTATTACATCCCATTTTTTATTTTTATATTTATTATTTGCTACCGAAGAAATTTAAAATTAAGTGATTATAACTTTAAATTTAATTAGAATATAACTATTCCTCTCACCAAGTATAGTCTATCTTTTCCTTTCACCTAGTAGAATCTGGTGCAACAGAATATATATGTGACGAAGTTCTTCGCCAACTCCCATGAACAGAGCCACTAAAAGCGCGGGACGCGACAGTATCTGGTCCTACTGAGCTTCGAGAGCAATCCGCTTGGGGGCGCCACCTAACACGCTTCTCTCATTCGCGCGCACATCATGAACACACATCGCTAGTCCTCTGTTTTCAACAACGTGAGTCTGATTCCAACTGCTTTGAGGGAAGATCTATAGTCACAAGTTTTTACTGAGGAAAACGTTTCTCACGCATTCATTTTATTTTAATTTCCTGGTGTATAATATTACTACAATTTTAATCATCCACCGCTGTTTCTACATGTGGTGCATAAATCTTGTTTTTTATCATTTTATTTGCTCTTCTGCTCGGTATCCAACCTGAATTCTCTTTTCTAAACTCTGTCCTGTAATCTTTCTCTCTGTATCACATATCTTCTAATGTAAGCTATATTCTTTCTTGCACGAAGAGGCGAGTGCTGTCTACTAGTTGACTATGAATCACTTGTTAATATGTCATCCGTATTGACATAATAGTTGTTAATAGTACATCTAAATCTTAAAAATCATCCTTTTTCTGTATCATCCTACGCCAATTGATTTCTTCGTGTACTCCACAACGCTTCATCACTTTCATTAGTTCTGTCCTTTCTTCGTCATTAACGCTGCACTAATACAAATCATGTAACCGTTTCTTCTCCTTTTCCACATACGCGAAAGTCATCGTCTGATAATTTAAATCTGTGAAGATATGAATTAAAGTCTCCATGACCCTTCATGAACTGTTCCACTACGCAGTTGGGATTAAACCAACATCTACTTTTGTATGCGTATACCATATGTAGTATGAATCTATAAAGATCACGTCCTTCACTCGGCTTCTCCCAGCGGATATACAATCGGAGCAATAATTTTCTACTTAATTAGTTTTCTAACCTTTCATGTCCTTGCGTAAATATCCCTCACCTTTACATATCTTCTCGCCTTTTCGTATCGATATGGATTTCAGGATTCTTAAATTTAAAGGTAGTATTCCCAACGAAACTTTCAATACCTCGTTCGATGTAGTCTTACAGCATTTACTTTTCAGATCTATAATCTGTTCTGTACATATAGAAATATTGGGATTGATTAAATGAAGATGAAATTCAGAAGTACATAACTGGTGATTGGATCCTAGAAATGTTAGAGAGACTCGTGACAACACCTGTGTACACCTGTGATAGATAGTTACAATGATGAATAAATAAAAAAAAGAAAATATTTTATTTTGAGACTCGCATAAGATTTTCTACGCAGAAGAAAGATTGAAAGTGGATAATATTTCTGATAATCGTTGAACGTGTTATAGTTGTGCCCTCTATTCCCATCGTTGTGGTACACTGCTTCAGCCACATTGGACACGTGACTTATCTCTTGGTATATGGGTGCTCAGGGGTGACTAAATCTGTGATAAGCGAATGGGGAATGCAACTCGCGTTTAATCAGTTATGAGTGCATTTCATTGTGCAAGCGGCGACTGTTTGATGTGTGCACACGAATTAGTGTAAATCGAGTGAGTTAATGACGAAGATAAAAGTTTATTTCTGTTAATGGTAAGATAACATGAATGTACATGTACCAAAACAATGCGAAAGTTAAAATATGTTTTGCGATTGTACATCCTTTTTGTATTTTATTTTATAAAAAATAACCGGATACGGGAAAGAATATTTTTACAATAAATAGATAAATAAATTGATATCACTTCAATTGAAATATTGTTCATAGTTTCTATATAAATACGTTATTTGAAGATGTGTTTGCAGATTAGCAAAGTTCATTATTTATCTATCATAGTTAAAATTATAATTATCCTCACTTGTAAAATAATCGTTGTTTTACTGCTAAGTCCACCACTTACAGGAGAATGAAGTCATAGAATAGTGGTGCAGCAACGAAATGACCTATCTCTTCCATGAAAGTAATGAAATGAAACAAAATTATGCAAATGATATAGCTATGTGTTTTAATGATAAAAATATTTTATTAAAATCTGATTATAAAACACACAAACAAATAACACGTCCATATAATTGAAAAATCAGTTATATGTAACATTCATATAAACGGTAAACTGGATATTTGCTTGTACGGACGATTACTGGTAATTCACATTTTGAAGTACACATTTTACATAAAAGACACATTCAAAGTAAGTAAAATATAAATAAAGCGCCGTAAATGGAAATTCGACGCCGAGGGTTAGTAGAAGTGTCAAAAGAGTTGGAAATGGTAGTGGGAGAATCTGCTTTCCAAGAACCTTGAGATAGAAAACAGCCACACAGCTATTTCGAAAATTGCTCGTACACAGAATCCCTTTTGAGATACGCAGGCAAAGAGCGAATTAGGATTCTCCGTCGTATTTGCGTTGAGTAACGTGTTCTCTTTGCTTCTCTTCTTACTTTCATCCAAAAAGGCCACAGAAGCAACACCTTGCTCATGTATTTTCTTTCACACTACTCCTCGCTTCCTGCTCTCTTTGGTTTCCTCTTCACTTCTTCGCCTTGCGGTTAAATGCGGCGTGTTTTCCTCACAAAGGCAATCACGCACGAACCTGAGTCGGAATTGGTAGTAAAATTAAACGAAAATGGCTGCAATTTTTTGTACCGACGAACTCTGTTTTTCGAGTTTCAGAAATTGCGTTAGTGGTTTCGTCGACCGTTCGATAATTCGATTACGGATACAAAATCGAAGAGACGTAGGAAGAGCGAGGGAATGCGCTCTCGCTTAACGTGTTTCGCTCTTATGCCGCGTTTCCCCTATGCCAATAAGCAAGCCGATAGTTGGCCTTCAATGACTGGAAGAAAATAATTGGCGTCGCGTGGACGCTACTGGTTTGATTTTGAGAGCCAATCATCTTCACAGTTGGCATTGCAAAGAGTTGTCCTTGCGGAGTAGGCTCAAGCCAACCATTGGTGTCCAATTCCTTCCCCTCTACCACTTCAAGGATTGTTACTTGAGAACTGGCGTCGTGGCAGTTACTACGGCTTTACTGGCCGCGCCAATGCGCTGCATAGTGTGACATATCACTACCAATTGGAGAAGCCTACTATGGTCCTCCATTCATTGGAAGATGATTATGTTTAAGGTTAAAATATATTTTGGTTATAAAAGAAATAGTGAAAACGTTTAATGATTGTGATACGGAAAAATTAGTTATCCACATTGTCCATTAATTGGTTGATTTCAAACATTTCAGGAGAATGAAATAATGCTCATGAGAACCACAAGACAGTAACGAGATGAAAGATGAAAGCAAATGATGAACTGGTTTCGGACTTTTCTTATTTATTCATTTATACTAATTTTCGATGTACCTTTTTGCAAACCTGATGGAAATTATCCAGGTATATAATTTTTTGTTGTTGATTTAATGCATTTATTATTTTGTTTACGAGTTCGTTGAACAATTTACATTTTTTAATTCATTTTCTCAATTTTTAAAAAATTATGTAATAACAAATTCTCACCCATGCCAAATCTTTAATCGTATGGTAAAATTGTCATCCTCTGTTTTGACCTCTTATCTATACTTCGTCTTGTTGTAGTATATGTATTTAGTATTAAGATCGTAAAATATATCCAATGAACATAAAATAATCTACTATTACAGATTTGTATATTCGGCCGTTTATACTATGTATAAACTTTGTAACTGTTTCTTTGTCATTTCATAAGATAAGTTTAAATCCCCCTCGAAGTTACCGGAACAAGTGTTTATTGAAGTTATGGTTCATGTCACACATCTTCATTAGAGTATTATCCTAATCTGACGCTTCGAAAATACTACGAAACCTCAGTAATTTGAAACGAATGGCACTATTTTTAAACTTCGCAATTTAAAAAATTTCGAATAACCGAGGTAAAATAAATAGTGACTGGTGCACAATATAATATTCAAATTATCCAGAATTTTGAATTACTAAGTTTTCACTGTAATTGACCATATCAGAGTTCAGTGGTTAAAAATCTACTTTTTAGTATGCGAGCAATATCTTGCTCAAATATGTTTCGAATTTTTTGGAAATACACAAATTCGTAATAGCAGAAAGAAAGAAAATCACCCTATAGATCTGAGAAGAGCTCTCATGCGTTAAACATTCACGCGTACTTGATTCTTCTTTCTGCCCTTCCAATGAAACCTAGTAAGGTCTTTTTGTACTCTCTCATTTGCGTTGTTTAATGCAAGAATGCACAGAAACCCTCTCTTACACAGTTGATTATAAGACATTTTCGCATGCATGTGAACAGTGGTTGCTTGTGTAGAGTAGCAGTTCGTTAAATGCGAACTTCCTAATTGAGTCTTTCTGTTTCAGGTGAGTTTTGTGCTGCATGAGAACAAACACTTCGTGCTGAGGCAGTGAGTAAACATTCCTTTGCGTTTGTAGCATTTCCTCATTACAGGATTGAATATGAGAGGTGTTTACGCTCAAGATTTAGGAAATGGAGGAGTAGAAATAGTTCTCTTTTGGTTCCTTCAACAAACATTTTATATAGCAGTTTATTTTATTTTTATGTTTTTAAACTGGCAAGTACCTGAATCACGTCGAAATCAGGCTTTCGCTTCCCGTTAATGAATTAACAATCTATTTTGTCAAAAAAGTATTTGCCAACAGCGTGTTACCACATGGGGGCCAACTATGTAAGGAACCATCCCATCAATTCCGATCAATTTTGCTGGATTCCCGGACACGTAGAAATAAAAGGAAATGAGGAAGCAGACGTTTCCGCGGCATGCCTCAAGAATCGTATGCATTTCTTCACGATTCCAAAAAAAAAAGAAAAGTTTTCTCCTCAATTCCATCAAGACAAGGATTCTGNTGTATTAGACTGATAAGCTCATCCAGAACATCCAGGATGTGCTTTTCTCGCTCCAAAGTGATGGAAAGAACATAATGTTTTGCTGGATTCCCGGAGACGTGAGAATTAGAAGAAACGAGGAAACAGACGTTTCCGCAAAAGCGATATGCGTCAAGAATCGCGTGGATTTTTTTACGATTCCAAAAAGGGAACTCAAAAATTCCATTTAGACAAGTATTCTGAGTGAATGGAACAATGAGTGGTTGGCTGTTGAAGGAAATAAGCTCCGAATTATCAAATCCTCTGTTAAGTCATGGAGCAGTTCCTGTAGGTCAGCGAGGCGCGACGAGATCTTGCTAACCCGCCTGCGCATAGGACATTGTCCTCTCACTCATCGGTATCTCTTACTACTTGATGTTGAACCCGTTTATGATGAGTGTAGCTCTTCTCTGACTGCGTCACCTACAAACTGATTGCAGAAAATACACCAGAATATGGAGACAAATTGGTCTGGATGCAGATTTACCAACAATTCTCGGAAATGAAACTCGGATGATGTTAATAAACTATTGAATTTTATGAGTAGATCGGGGCTCGTTCTCGAGAGGGTTTAAATTTGCATTGTTCTTTTCTTTTCCCCTTTCATCATTCCTTTTATTCTTCCTTTCCGTAGTTTAAAACTTATAATTTTCAGAATTTATTTCATTTTTGATGTAATGTATTGGGCAACCGTTTCCTTTCCTTTCCTCTCTTCTTTGCATTTATATATTTGTTGAATTCAGGTGTTTTTTTTAGTGAGTATGGTCGAGAAAATCGGCGAGTCCCACACGCGTGGAAGAGTCAATACGGCTCTTCCCTACGGTACGAAACTGCATTTTTCCCCACCTGCAAGAGCTCTACTGACCTTGAAGTTGACGAGCCCTAAAGCCCAAAATATCCAACCAGGGGCCCAAGAGCAGTGGCGGATTTAATATTTATAAAAGAATTTATATGACAAATGCGTCCTGTTTACTGCATTTAATATCTACGATTTATTCCACAATAAATCGTAGATATTAAATGCAGTAAAAATTCGAGATTAATACTCGTAATAAAAGTATTAAAGACATACATTTACAAATTATTATTTCGATTCTTGAATCGTAATTAAGTTTGTTTCCGCGTCTGGTTGGGAAAATTATTGCATTATTTGCTAAGTAATGCAAAAGATTAATTCAAAGGATAATATATTGCAAACTGCATTAATTTTATTTAAAGAATGGGCTACAGCGTTGACAATTTTTAATTTTTCTAAGGATGAAAATCTAAATTTACATTTTCTCATTAGTCTTAAAATTAAAACCATGTGATAAACCATCATAACACAAACGGTATAACAACAATGCAATAAAAAGAACTCACTGTCTTTTTATTATGACATCATCGTAGAAATGTTTTTTTTTTTGGGGGGGCTTTAGGGCTCGTCAACATCAAAGGTCATTAGAGCCCTTCGTAGAAATGTTAACAATAGAAACGATATTATGGAAACCTGAAGTACGTTCCCGGTTTAGTCAGTGGGTTTGAAATATTCTGAAATGTTTTCTTTACAGAGTCCTGTTCTAAAAAAAAACGAAATTGTTCTGGTTTTTAGTTCAGATCAGGTCCCTGTCCAAGGATAGAATAATTCAATTGATAACCCATTCATGTTCACTAGTGAGTAGATTTCAATAATAACGCGTTCCCGAAACTGTTGCTAGTAAATTTTCTATTATCATCATCAATTCGTGACTTCTTTTATGAAAATCCAACGCGCGGACTTCGAAACGGAAGCAGGAATACCAAAACAACCACAACGAACAACAAGCAGTCATTAAAAAAACAAGAAACATTATCTATCGTTTGTTCTCGGCGCCAGCGAGTAACTCCTATGACAGATCTTGTGCAAACGCATGGGGTCGCTCCGCGTATAAATCTCGCTGTAGAAAAATTAACATTATAAAAAGGCACGCCAACAAATATCCACTCGAACGCACAAAACGTGAAGTGCATTTTTTTCGCGCCTCGCCTCTCCACCGAGCTGCGCGCGCGTTTTGTTTCGGCATTGGAAGAGATAGCACCGTTCATTGTTTTAGTATCAGAGCGTGGCCTTTATCTGGCGATAGGTGGTGGGGTGTGAGGGAGACTGATTTATTGACAGCGGGTCGCCGTCGCTTTGTATGGCTGTGCGCAGCCACGTTATGGGCTGCAACTATCGCTGGATAAATAGTTCACGCCACGGAGGTTCACCACGGTGCGAAATATAACAAAAAATGGAAAGTATGTGGGGAGGGGGGGTGAGATGGGTGAGGGTGAGGATTCAAACGAAAATGAAAAATGGGCTGAGTTGGAATATGTGGAAAAGATGAGGTGCAGGAGGCCGGGTAATAACAATGGGACTGTGGATGAATATGAGTATTTAACCCTGTTGTGATCGCACCTTGGAATCCATCGTAAGAGGTCGCGAAAATGACACTCTCATCCACTTTACAAGTTAAAATTCAAGTGGAAAAGAAAACATTTTATTAATATTGTTGAATTTATAAAAATAATAAAAATATCTTCAATCGAATTTTCTACACACACACACACACACACACATATATATATATATATATATATATATATATATATATATATATATATATATATATATATATAATTTACAATAATCAAATGTACTTGCAGAATTGGTCGCTTCGAGATTGAGCCTCGCGTGGATGACATCTGTCATTCATTTCTAAAGTAGCAATATTAATGAATATTTCTTTATACTTTTTATGTACCTAAATAACTGGTTTCTATCTACAAATTCAATTTGTTTACCTAAGTGGTTCTTAAAATACACTTTACAACAATATTAGAGTACTTACAAAATAAGTCGCGGGTCGCCAAAATTCCGAGAAAACCGCGCGGGATAGTCGCTAGACAAGCATTGAGGTGATGCAGTACATGTTTAAGTTCAATAAACTGTGCACACATTTTGTTGTCATGAAAAAATTCAGGAGAAATATATTAATACTTCGCGTGGGTGTTTTAATGTCATCCGCGCGACCAATACAAGACTAATTTATGCTAATGAGGATGGTGCAGCGAGAATTCCACCGTAGAATCAAATTTATTGTTTTAGAATTTCAGTTAGAAGGACATTCATTTGAGAGACGTTTACAAGGAAGAGTCAAGACTGATGAATCATATATAAAGATGTTAATAATTTGACTTCTATTATTTTTATACGTCACCACAACTTACGATGGAAAACTTTTAGTGATCACCATCTTGGTACTCTTTATTTTTTTATTTTTTTTATGGTTTCGTCACATAAAAGTCTTCTATTTGTATGTATTCTGAGTTTGTAAAAATGTCTAGTGTGTGTTGTATTATTTGGCGATTATTTTGAATAAAATTTTTTGATACATAACCTATCATTTCAAAAATTCAAAACAATAATTCTGGAGAAATGTTTGTAAGAAAAATGGAATGACCGGAGCTTATAAATTGTAAAGCAACCCGGGAGACAAAACTCAATAGGAATTGAACAGGAACCATTCATGTCTGACTACTACTCCCTTAAAAATTCGCAAATTCTTGATTTGTCATATCAAATTTAACAATTGCAACGAATCATTACAAAATTCATCATTTTACTTTTAAATTTGTGACTGTTGTAATATACGCATATAACATTGTAAATAAATGAGTATTTTTCTCCATCGTAGAGAAAAAAATTACTAAATTTGACTCGTCTAAAAATAAAAATAAATTGACTTTGTCATTTTTATTTCACGGAAATTATACAGCACAATAGTAAATCAAATTAATTATTGCTGATAATAATTAATGGGACACCTTGCTCAAATATACTCTCTCAAATCAACTTGATATCCTATGATTTATGATTGTGGAGCATAACTCAATTTAATTCCTGAAAACACAAACAGAGAATGACCATAAAATATTTTATCTGCAATTAGTACGTCATTGTTAACCGAATTTTCCCGAAAAAAAAATGTAATCATCAATATTTTTATTATTATCTGAATAAATGAAGTGCGTCCGTCATAAATATGCTTAAATATAATTACCACAAATGATCATTTATAACAATGTAACTCATGAATAACATTGATTTCAGTCTAATGGATGCAGTGTTACAATTTAATTCAAGTCGAACAAAACATTGCAGCACATTCGTATCTGACATTAATAAAAAAATACACCCTTTTTAATGTATTATAAAGGATGTTTTTTATTTATAAACGCATTTTTTATTTATAACTTGTGGTACTTGTACTTTGATCATAACTGTTTGGTTGATAAGACAGCATTGTGTAAAGGAAGTCGGTATGAGCTGTCCACAATTAATTTGTTTGTGAGTTCTCGAAGGAACAGAATCCTTAACATACATACAACATTGAGTATTTGGAAAATAGACTCTCCTGGAGTCAATTTGTAAAGATCCGAAGAGGTCTCAAAACTTTTTTATCGACGGATCACAATACTTTCTTTATACATTCTGTAGAATTGGAAAGTAAAAGAGATTCTACTTATTGCAAATTTCTAATGGTGGTAGTTACGAATAATTATTAGTTATTTGGGCATCCTGTCGTCATAAAACAATAATTTCGGTATAATATCTTGAAAATAGGAATTCCTAATTTTTATCGCGCACTTTTTTTTTGTTTCGTTTTCTCTTTCACATAATAAATAATCCAACGTGATCTTTCTGTGAAACTAATCAATTTGGATGAGTATGGAATTGTATTTGAGTCTGAGTACCCCTACCTTTGTCGCTAAAACGCAATTCTCGTCGAATCAGTTACCAGAGATCGACGGCGGCTCAATGTTGTCGACAGTGATGAACGACTCTCGCAATGTAGCAGAAGGTTATGTGGGTGTGAGACACACGTCAACTGTGACGTAGCGATTTGTACATACTGGTCATGTGCTGCAGAACACCTCTTCAACCAGCATGTGCACACTTGTTACTCAACTGGTAGATGTCATATACGTATTACTCACTTCGGATAATAATTGAGATATTGTTTTGTTTAAAACAAACTTTTATTCATCCTTTCCTGACAGTCACTTCCATTTTTTTAATTTACTGATATTCTTTGTGCGATAAAACGACTAGTTATTCTTGAAAACTGATTATTGAAATGACTCTTCAGAAGGTAAAACACTGAAATCTTTAGAAAAATCATTGATAGTCGCTGATGAGATTAATGAAAGTAATTTATCCCTTAACGAGTAAAATTGTTTTATTTTCTGACCAAAAGATAATACCCTCCGGGGAATCGGGGACTAGAATGCTTGCTCGTCACCTAGACACTCCTGGCTCAATTCCCGTAGGGGAGGAAAAAAATTTGTAGCTTTTCACTTGAATGTCGCATTTCATATATAGCTGTGACTATTGAAAAGCGAACCATCTATCTTCTATATCCAACCCCTTACTGCTTCTAGTATCTTTTACTATTACTAACCTAACCTAACACCGCCAAGTGGGCCAAACCCAGCTAAGCGGCCCACCTGCTAACAATAGTCTACCACCCACCTCTTAACCTCCTATCACCCCTTGTAGATAAGCTTCAAGAGCACGTTTCATTTCCCATTGACAAATACTACAATGCAAAATAATTCTATTCCACGCGACAATAAATTAACATTAATTTCAAGGTAATAATAATATTTGGATTTAAGTTATTGGAATATTTGCGATGTAAGTTTTGAGTAAGAAGTAGTTGAAAGTGTCGCACTACTTTAAGTACATCAGTTACATCTGTGGTCCTCGTCAGTTATATTTGTTTTAATACTTTTAGGAATTCCACGTTTTCAGTACTGGGATATCACGTTGATGTAGTTGAAGGAGAGCTGTGGTTTCGTTGAAGATGTTCATGTGTGCTCGATGGGTTCGGGAACCGGCAGGGATAAAGGAGAGGATTGAGAGGGAGAAAGATGCTGGAGGAGGTGAGCCGATTAAGTGTGAATTTACGGCTGCTGTTAGCGTTTGAGAAGGTCGAGGTCGCGGGTGTGCGTCACTAATTCTTTGCACGACCTCTCCCAGTCCTCGGTTCTATCGAATTAGTGGGATTTCGAAACTGCTTATCTTTTGACAAGTCATCCATGTATAACGCCGTTGAATTGGAACGCGGGTTAACCCTGCAGTAGTCACGAGGATGAAAATAGTCACCCATGCGAAATGGTCATCTATTTTGCTGAATGTTTTTGTGGAAATAAAGCGTGCGTTCAGATTAGTAAATTTAGACATCTATTGCATCACATCAATGGTTGTCTAGTCTCTATCCCGCGTGGCATTCTACAACAATAAGTGTTGGATGACATGTGTAATCCATGCGACTTATTCTGTAAGTACTTTAATATAGTTGCACATTGTATTTTATGAACCACTTAGATATACAAATTGAATTTATGAAGTGAAGAGGGGAGGGGACGATTCCAAAATAAGCAAACTGTCAACACTTTATTACTTATATCACGTACGTCTTCATTTTTCTTGGGCATGTTCCCCACTTTCGCAAATTTTCAAGACAAATATAAATTCGACCATTCTGAATGCTATAATACACAAAGTAAAATCTGTTAGTTGTTTATTTTTATGTTTTTTGTTTTTTGCATTAAAAAATAGCTATCTGAACTCTTGATAGGCAAAATTGACATGCCTCACATGAATTGTAAGTGATGATCATTTCGAGGTTACACGAGCAGAAATTTAATGTTGGGGAGGTCAAGCCATCTGATAGTAACCTTGATCGAGGTGACAAAGGAAACCCTGCAGTGTCACCTACGACGGCTATGACGACGGTAGCGCTCGTAACGTTGGGTGTGGGAAGCGTGGGTGGAGTTCAGCACGCGCGTCCGTTGTTTCTCGCCGCGAGAGCTTATCTGCGGCGACCGCCTCGAGATGGCAGCACGTGCCTGCAAAGCTCGCTCACGGCGTCACGTAGCCACTAATGTGCGTTGCGTCGCCCCTAGTAAGCACGTTTCTACCCTGTTCTCCTCCCTCTCCATTTCTCATGGCGTGTGTGTAGGGGAAAGGAGAGAAGTAACTGCACGTTTACGCGATACAATCATTTATTGCTACATTGTTTGTATTTTTTTGAAACTACGCATCGGACTCACGAAAGAACTGGTTTGGTTGTGAAATCCAAATCCAGAGGACTTCTGCAAACCTTTGGGTTGGACTTCTCAACTTTTGGATGTGAAGTCATGTTCCTTGGATGAGACATCCCAATCTAATAGTATTCGAACTGTAAGATTTGGATGTCATATCCAAAGATTTTGAGAAATCCTTTCCATCCTTTGAATTTGGATCTCACATCCATAGTGAATTTTCTCAATAGAAGAGTGGAATTTTAACACTTTCTGATGACAGAATATATTTAACAAAGTAAATTGAGAAGAATTCTAATTTTTTTACAACGAACCCGGACATATATGGTTTCGTTAATGAAGTTTAAATTAAAATATTCGGAAGCTATCTCATGTTAAAATTTTATCAAAATTTTGAAATTAAAATTACCCCGTTTAGAACATGCAAACAATTGATACATGATTGAAATATTAAAACATAATTTAGAAATGATTGAAACAATTCGCGAATCATGGTAAATACTATCTTTACTTCACGCTATATTTTAGATGTTTTCTTGAAAATAACACGATATTTAAGATGATGTACTTACAAAATAAAAAGAAACATTATAATTTTAATCGATGCTTATTCAATTTGTACTCCAAGATATAGTTAATGTCGATATAGTAGGGTCGATTAAAATGTTATTTAAAAAAGTTGTAAACCAGTAACTCCATAGTACAAGTTACCAGTTTCTCTAAAGCCCTGAATTAAAATGAAACTGAATACTAAATTCTTACATACTCTGGGTGATGTAAGTTTTAGTAAGTGCGACTCGGAGTCCATATCTGTCACAACCGTTCCTTTACATTCTCTCCTTCTAAAGTACTTTCTCCTCAGTAGAACTGTTCCCAGAAGTTTATTCCAGCTACGAATCTAGTCTTTCGGAAGAGTTATCAAAGATTCACTTCTCTGTATTACCCTCTTCGACGAAAGAAGTGTTCTTTGACGGTGTTCCTTATGCACGTAGAATAGTCTGTTGTATATTCTGAACGCATTTGGGGCGCGTTTCCCCGGAACTTAAACAGTAATACTTTGCTTTAAATCGTGCGAGTTTCTGGCCTCGGTGTAAGCGTACCCTCCATTCTGCTGGCTACGTGATATATTTTTTTCTGAACGGCCTGCTTCTTCCTGTGCGGAGGGTAATATCTACGAGGAACTACCAGGGTGGAAAGGGAAAACAGTTTGTGTGTGTGTGTGGATGGGGGATTGTGGAATATTTGGCTCAGGGAGCGAACATGGTTGGGTGCGAATTACGAGTAGTTTTTTCACTCATGGTCGCTCCACGCATGTTATATTCCGTGTGTTCTCCCTGTCCTTAGTTGAGAGAACACTGCCACCTTGTTTTACGTATAGATTTTGATACATCGTTTATTGTTTTGGGCAGGTGGTTGCCTTGACTAATAGTAATTTTTATTGTTTTTTTAAGGGTATTTACAAAAAAGTACAGAAATTGCGACTGAGGATATAAAATAAATGATTAGTAGCTTTAAGGTAGTATGAGTAATCTGGCGGTTGTATTTGAATGTGCTGAACCTTTTTAAAAGATAAATTGCACTATTGACTATCAACTTGTCTAAAAAAATTACCTTGCACGGCTACTTTTTTAATAAAACCATCTTGAAGTTATGCAGGGTTTTATGGTCGGACGGTTTTTATATAAATTCCCATGCAATTTCTATGGAATGATATAAAAAAACGTCTCACAAATGTAATATAGACAAGAACAGAACGAAATTTGTCTTGTCTTTCGGGACAATTGAGAAAATTATTCAACGAAATTCTTAAATTCTAATCAAATGGAGACCATTCTTCAATCACATTTTTTTCTAGTAAATTGTATTATTATACTACAATTAACGTCCATTATATAATCTAATTAAATAAATAATTAATTTCAGACTTACTTTACTTAATTTAAGATATATATTTGCGGTTGGCAGGCTAGCCTTAAACAGTAGTTGCGTTGTGATAACAGTTTAAATAGGAGGAAGTATCCGTTGACATCAAGAAAGCGGTGATTTGAAACATGGTTTTATATATATATATATATNTATATATAAGGGCATACTTTTAATAAAATAAAATTAAAACTTTTTTTTACTGGCTCCATGACTACTAAAATAATTCGTAAGGAAAGTTGTCCTCCTCTCGTTACCCCACAGTCCATGATTCGGATACTTCTAACAGGCGCACGAGCAAACACCCTTCCTCGTGGAGCAGTGTCGTTCAAACGCAACATTCTCTCTATTTTAAAGCTACTGGAACCATCAACATCACCTGCAACGCTCGTGTCTCCGTTTATTTTCCGCGCTATTTCAGCGTCGTTACCCGACTTCATTTTTCAGTTTCATCCAATTTCCGAAAACAATTGCGCGCCGCTGGCCTCCTGAAAGCGAACGGGATGCCGGAAGTGCTTTGCGAGCGGAAAGTACGCAAGATGGCGCTCGTTTATGTGAGACCGCTGTGTATCAAGAGATACTCAGGCGGAGGCTGGAGGAAGATCTCTGGTCTAGTTTTGGCTGTATGATATATACGTGCGACCGATTGACGCTCTAGGATTAACATACTTCTTCTTCTGTGGTCTCGGATTGCTCTGTTGCTCTCTATCTTCAGCCTCCTCCCCTATCTCACACCAGTTTTCTGTAAATCTTCCTCTGCGTTATCTATCCAATTTTTTCGTCTGCCATTTGCAGAACATTGCAAAACTTTTTTACATTAAGTATTAACATACATAACTATCCTAAATTGCGGTTAACCACCAGATAACAGATTAATTATATTATAATGTATGATAGTAGAGACGTGACCAGGATTCGAACCCGATACTTTCACCTTAGCGCGCTGACTAGGGTATTACCCTTGAAATCCTTGATGCTCATGCTATTTCAAAAATTATGTGTGCTCTATTGCAATATTTGGATTTGTCTGTGCGTACACCATATTTTTTGTATATGTCTTATCATTAGATCGATATTCCCATGAAATGTTTTCAAATCGGAAAATATTATGTAAAACTGGTACAACTTGCACGATTTATGTGTATTTTCATTTTTGAAAACTTTTCTTATGTATATCAAAACGTATCTCGTCATAGTTACACTCTTTCAGAGAATATGCTCGTTTTTTCGATGTCATATGCTAGTCAACAGGAGAGTACGAGTTCATATTGCCGGAAGCAACTTCGTATACTCGTAGACTCATTTAACGCTACTGAGGTCGTGAAAATGATAGAATTTACTTATGCGGTCAGACACTGAAAAGTATAAAAAATATTATTTAATATTGCTATTTTAAAAATGGACGACAAATGTCATCCACGCGACCTTTCAGTCTCCATTCGGAAGCGATTAATTCAGTAAGTACTTTTGTTTGATGTAAATTAAACGAACAATTTGTGTTCGAAGAATTCGATTAGATATCTGTAAGATTGTTGAATTAATGAAAAAAAAATTCACTTAGTTTTATAGTTTGAAAGTGATGGGAAATGTCATCTCTGCGACTTCTCACGATAGATTCGTAAGCGCGATCAGTGCAGGATTATGTATGTGTTTCAGATTATTTCTTTCAATTATTGCCCTTTTCCTCAAAAGACGAGATATCGCGTTCTCGTTGTGCGAACGTCGTTGCCCACCTTCTCCAACTCCTCTTCCTTCAGAGACGCCCATCGTCTTTGCCACCGCCGCTGCATCCTCTGCTGCCACCGGCGTCGACGACCGACGTAGCAGCCGCCGCGACTTCGTCCTTGGGGTAATGTCATCCCATTATCGTAACGCGCTCGCTCTCCAAGGCGTCTTGCTTCGAGCGCAGCCGTTTCACTTAGATAACCCCCCTCCCCCCTTCCCTCTCACCCTCCCCATGGTTGTCGAGCTCAGCTGCTCTCTCTCTCTCACTCACTCACTCACTCGCTTCGCTGGACGCTCGCGCAGGGTTCTCTTTGAAGAGAAGGGGGTAGGAAACGGAGGAATTGCCGCTGCGTGCGCAACGGGAACCGGAAATGGGCGGACAATTGACAGTCGACTGAGGATTGCGGAGTGTCTCGAGAAGGGGATGAAGGTAGAAATGGTGGCGCAGGGAGATGTGGTAAAGCTGGTTGTCCGTAGAGTCCTTAAGAAAAGAGAACCGCCAGTGATGTCCGAGGCCTCTTGAGTGTGTAATTTCTCATACCCCATATCTTGAGTAGCACGTGCTTGCTAGGTTCCGGCTTCTTTTTTAAAATATAGATTCGAGAAGAAGAGGAAATACTAGTATAGAGCCAGAGTCGCCGAATGGGACAGCACCGTTATTCACGTGATCCACTCCAACGTGGTAGTATTCTTGGGAGGTCTGAGAAATTCCGCATTAAGTTTCCACTGCTGGCGTTTCTCTTTTCTTAAGGACTCTTGTTGCCTGGTGGTAGCGATATTCTTCCCTACAAATGACCGTGTTCGAAACGACAGAGGATAATTCCGGCGAGAGAAAGGATGAAAATGTTTGGGGAATATGTAGAAATACGAAACGAGGTATTCAAAGTTTCGATGGAGACTTCTGAAGCGAGCAATAGAGATTTTACTGAGCTTCACGCAGTCTGGAGTGGAGAGGACATTTGAGGAAACGATGTTAGGATCTCTGTGCTAAATGATGAGCGCTTCACTTTGAAACTCTCAGAAGGAGATTCCAACTATTTTCCTTTGTACACAGAAAATGAGTTCTTTTGCGGGTCTTGACGGTTATAAAATGTTATCAGTATTCGTGGTTGGGAGATTTCTATTGTTTAATTATGTGTTAAATATCAGTTCGTCGTTATTTTAAAAAATATAGTAAACCAGTCATTTCTGCCGAAGATTAATTGAGTCTACTGTGATGTTCTCGACTACTTTGAAATTATACTTCTTGCTCATTAATAACTACAGTACTTTAAGGAAAATCAAATAAATTTAAATCGTATGCCGGGATAAAACTACGATGGTTATACCAGATTTATGGTGTATAGCTGTTGTTAGGCCAAACACTTTCACTAATTTTATTAATATCGTGCAAAGAAGTGAGAGTAGTAGTGTTTTATGAGCCTTTCTCATAAAATGGCGAGAGAAGAAACAAAATTTAAGAAGAAAAATCTTATGTTTCTAATTTCCACGAAGAAGAATAGCAAGCTGTATGAAATCAGTTCTGACAATACAGTGTTAATTTAAGGAATAAACACAAAGACGCAACTTCTTGGAAGGATCCCATTTTAGAAGTGAAATATTCATTTGAAAAAGTATCGCGATTTATATAAGTTGTGTAAGTGTCGTGGATAATGGTACCCATGTATTTCCGTGTCTGCTTCTTTGGAGATGAAAATGGCAGCGTGCAGTTGGAGACGTTGATATGTAACTTGACTCATGGCGAGCAATCAGCGTATGCTCCACTGCCACAAAAAGATTCAAGCCTCAGAGTGAGGACGTGGATTCTCATGCTGCTGTGCAATGTTGCAATTAATATCTCTCGAGGGAATTACTCGGTCTGCTTCCCTATCTCCGAGATTCCGGATTTTTTTTTCTCTTGAAAGCTTTTTATGTTCTGGGAAGAAAAAGGTGTGTTACTGTCCGATTTAAACAAAGTGTTTTCATGTCACGCATTTTCTTAGTTCATATATGAATGTTGATAAAATCTAAATGATATATGGAATAGTTACAAACTGCTAGTTAAATGCAAAAATTATGAGAAATGTTATGTTTATTTCGATTTATTTTACAAGTTTTATATTCCAACTGGATACTTTTCTTTAAACAATTTTGTTCTTATGATCCACCCGTTTACTTAAGTATTACCAATTCTTGTCAAGGTGGTAATATTTGTGCCTTATTAGACTTTTATCGTGCAAACCTGAAAAATGCGTTCCAAGAGAGTATCGGATATAATCTCCTTGGATAATTTGTATTTTCCCTTTCAGTTTCTGCATCATAGAAGGCATTGATTCATTTATAAGCTGTCGATGTTGACTGCTTTAAAATAATAAATGTAAACAAAAATAATATATTATTTATTATTTAATTTCATTTTGTATTTTCGTCTCATTTGAATTTTCGACGTTTTGTGCTAAGATAAAAGTCACACTTCATTTTTGACAACTAAGTTATTTGGAAGTAGCGGGCATCGAAGTTTCTTATAAAATTATTTCCTCTGGGAAGAAAAGTCACCTAGCATCTAAAGTAAGCACTCCGTTCGTAATGTATAGTTATTCCGTTTGATAAAGTATAGCAGTGATGACACTTGACTTGATCCATCATAGTGAAAACAAAACCCTAGTAGTTCTTGTCCAGCAGAAATCATGCATGCCCTCTCGCATCATCACGATGTATAGTGTTTACCAAAGTTTCCCTATTCAATACCAGATCACACTGGTCCTCCGAGTCCCCCCTAGATTGTCATCTTCGACATTCCAACCCCATTGTGGACGCCATCTCTGTGCTGCCTTCCAAATCCGCCTCAACCTCCCGGGTGGCGCCCGGTTGCAGGAGCAATGCTGTTTGTTGTCTGGAGGTTTTTGTGCGAGCGCTTCCCTACGGCGGTTACACTTTCAGGCACGACGTCCTCCCACAAGCCTCCATCACTCCAGAATCCAACCCCCAACTACCAGCCTTCTGCTTCAATCATCTATCCTCCTTCCTTCATCCACCATCCTCTATCATTCTCTCTCCATTAATAAATCTTCCAACCTCCATCCTCCACCCACATCTTTATGTCCACTCCTGTCTCCAACCTTCCAACCCTGCACCCTCCATCCTTCATCTTCCACCCTTCACCAACTATTCCTCTAGCCTCCAACCTTCACTCGTCACCCTCTATCCCTCCAGCCTCCATCTTCCAACCTTCACCTTCCGCCCTCCACCCTCCATATTCCAACCTCCAACCTCAATTAACCATCCTCCATCCCCCATTCTCTATCCTCCATCCCCCACTTTCCCCCCTCCATCCAACCCCTGAGGAGCTTCCGTAAGGAGACGCTGTGTAGCACTCGCTCTCTCGCTCGCTCTTGTGTTGCTGTAGCTGCTGCCGTTGCTGTTTCTGCCTCAGCAAGTCCTCGTCTCTCATTTGCCATCTGCCTCTGGCTCTTAAGTGGACTTTGTCTCTTCTTTCTGTTTCCTCGCATTTATCATGAGGGAGGAACTTATTTTATTAATGTCGTCGTTCAACCTTTCTTTGCGATACCGAATTTTTTTTTGTTTCCGAATCTTTCTCTGGTTTTATTAAGGATTCTTAGCATTTATGGGTTAATGAGGCATGAATGGAAAATTGACATAAAAGTACAGGGAAACTTATTTTTTGAGATGCTAGAATGCAACGTGACAAATGATCAAGGGAAGAGAGAGATTTGGTGACGCGGATTAAAACAAGGAAGAGAGTTGGAAAGGACAGATTTAAAGGATTTGTTCCTTTGACCTTTTTTGTAAGGACGTTATCGCTCAGTTGAAAGACATTTTGAAGTGTGTCTGTCGTAGTTCTTTTTTAAGTCTGCTAATGCGTTTTGATTAACAATGGCAACTTTTTTCTTCTCACATATTTTCTGGATGTATCTTGACATACTCTTATTCCTTGCAGATATATTTTGACATTTAGCGAACCAAGAATCGAACGTGTTGATTTTGTGCATCATTCTTACTGTAAATAATTTCTTTGCACTACATAGTACAATGTTGGACTTGTAAAATTCGATATCTTGGTTAAGAACAATTATTCTGTGAAATTTGTTCAGTCATTTTTCCCTTGTGCGTAATTATTAAATTTTTCTTGGAATAAAAACTTTTTATTCATATGATTCCTTAGTCGTGTTTCAAAAAACAATTCAATTGGCAAAGTTATAGTTAGATTTACAAGATGCACCCTGCCAAAGTTGCACCATGCGGTTTTCAGTAACATTCTATTTAAAATTGTAGTTAGACGAGTTCTACAAAGCAGAAGAGAAATATATTTCTGTGAATAAATGTAAAACAGTGAACCCGTTCTTTCATTATATACTGTAATTTAGGAAATGTTTGTTCAAGCTGAATTTCTGTCAATAATGTATTTGCTTGTCATCGATTTTGTTCGCGTGTAACACCTCCGTTACGTCACCTTGATTAGTCAGTTTGATTTTTTTAAGAGACCGCTTTATTTTGTTCGCGGAAAAACATTTTAATTCGTTGAACGATGAAGTAAGATCAATTTCGAAGAAATCCTTGTGATTTCAATTCATCCAATTTCGAAACTTTGTGATTTTAAAAAATAATTTACTTAATAAACATATTGCAATAAATTACTGGAAGAATATACTTTGAATCGCAAAACAATAAATTACAATATATTCTTTCTCCATAATTTTGGTTTGAAGAACGTATGGGTTTATAAACTTAAAATATTCGTTTACAATATATTGCGATGCATTAGAAAAAAAAACTTTATGAGTAGTAGAATAACTTAGCGGCAAACTAGGCGCGTTGCCAAACGGCGAGTGGATTTCAGGTACCCGGGTTCCCTCTCAATATTTGTTTGTTTGGTGAAACGACAGTGTAGAATATTTTTGATTTACCATCAGTTAATTAATTAATAATATGAATTAAATAATTTAAAAAGCATTTTAAAGATACCATGAATATTTTTGTTGTGGGAAGTCTGACCCGTGTCCGAGAGAAATTTCTAACCTGGGCATAAGCCACTCCTTGGGGCGAAATGTTGAAATGGGAAGAAAATGGATATTAACTGAAATGAGGTAAACTCTGGGCAAGAGTAGAAGGGCGCTGCATCAGACTGATGTCTCAACTGTAGCTGACGTAAGGACTTGAGTCTTGTGACGGATCTGCTTTGCTCTGACAGATCTGCTGCGTGAGATGCAAGCGTCACTCTCCTCTCCCTCCAAGGAAGCGCTAGGCTGCAACTTTTAATGGCGCTCTTCTTGTCTTCGTCTCCACTTTCCTCATTTTCTTCCCTCTAAATGGAGAATGAAGAAGCGCAGCTTACGAAGCTGCCTAAATCTTGTTCGTGCTCGTTATCGCCGAGTTGTCTAGCCACGCTATCCTCACATTAATTTCAAGTTCATTTTTTTCTACGTGTTCTTCCACGGTTTTTTCTTTCTGTTTATTAATATGGTTTCTTTCTATTCCTTCTTTATTTCAGTTTTCCCGCACTATTTACACCAGTTCTCTACGACTTGGAATGCCATTTATCCTTTCCCAAAAATTAGTTTTTACTTTACTTAACGCGCGTCAAAAATGTTTTGAAAGGGACATGCTTATCAATTATCCTAACTTATTCGCGTTTGACATAACATGATGTAGAAATGAATTTCTAATATATAGACAGCTTAGGAAGCAATTATGTACGGATTTTGAATCACTGCCACGGAACAACATATATTTTGAAGAATGACATTAAAAATTATTCCTCCTCAAATATTTTCTGTATAATTCTGTTTGCATTTAACTGGTTCTTCTTCAGTGTATCGCGTTTGTTTCTAGACGCAATACAAATTGAAGAAATATAGTTAAAAATATGACAGAGGATTCTGCTTTATTTTGATATTAGAGAATGAGAATCTCATTCTTTTTATCTTCACATTACATCTTTGGTGCATAAATGTAAGAAAAATCGTTGCTAAAAATCATTTCTGTTTCTCTTGAGTTCTAAGTATTGCGTTTTTCGTAATTTGCGATGTGAAGCAAAAAAATGTATATTTCTTTGTACATAACGTATACAACACTTCCATTGTATGACATACCTAATGTATGGTTTATATTGTCTTAACAGATTTATATTTCTCGTGGAACAAGATTTTGATTTCGTAGTATGTTAGGAATAGTTTTGTAAGATTCTGGGAATCAGTATGATCTATCCATATTCAATATTATCTTCTTCCCACTTTCTAATGCATTACGTTTTTCCTTCAATCAACTTAATTCTTCTTTTTATTCCATTCCATTTTCTCCACGTCCCTCATTTCCCAGCACACCCGCGCACTCCTTTGCCATTTCTGCCAACTTTCTTGCATCAACGTCTCATTCCCAAACCAGGCTCCCCAACCCAGGCTCCGCGTCACGCCGTCGGTGGCGCTCCTCGCGTCTCTAATTCGTATTAATTAGTCGTAGCGAGAACAATGCAGACGCGGCGCGCGCACCCTAATGGCGATATAATGAAGCGCCGAGCTGGCGCCCGTGCGTGGGTGGGTGGATGACTGCGTGCGCGTGACGGGTGCGTGAGGCGGGGTGGAAAGGGGGAAGGGGGAGAAGAGTGCAAATTGATGGCGACGACGTCTCCCTACGCAAACACTACCTCGCGCTCTCTTTTGTTCACGTCTTTGGTTTTACGTGTTTATCTTAGCGAGGAAGGCTTTATGCTTTTTATGGTTCGAGCAGTTTGTTATAGGAAGATACATTTTGGGCTTATATTTACTTTGTTTTACTTGTCTACTCGTTTCTCTTTCTTTCTTTCTTTCTTTCTTTCTTTCTTTTGAACGGCGCTTTTTTAAGTGTGCATTGTGCGTCAATGTGATATTATTTAACTTAACGATATATAGTCCTATGCATTAATGATATTCTGTCGGTCAGAGAAAAATAAAACAAAATGAATTTAAATATTCTACTTACTGAAGTGCAATGCTTTGATTTTAAATTTTTTCTCAAAATCTCATAGAATTTTCTCTTGTCTACTTTACTGGGTGTCGCTATGTTTTAAACATCAACTACGATTATATAGCGTATTAGTTGTAGATGGAAACCAATGTTATGAAGCAAAATGAGCCCTTTAATATTATCCAGTGACAGAAAGACGCCATTATGAATGATGAGATGATACTTTGAACCGCCCGCGTTAGTGACTCCGAGAGGGTCTTGAGAGAAAATAACGTTTGGGTAAAGGACGTAAACGGAAGTCCCGCGGGCACCAGGTCTTTAAAGGGGTGGAAGATGGAAGGAAGGGGATGGAAGCCTCGTTTACCCAAGGGATGGGTGGCGCTGTTGGCGGCTAAGGGACGAAGCTTGGCGCCGCCGGCGACGTGAAGCAGCCAATCGATCAAAACAAAAGACGACGCTACCGCCGCGGAGGCTGAGATGATGTGCGCCTTCGGGCTGCAGCCGAAGCGGAGGAGGAGATTGGTGGAGACTGCGGAGGTTCTTGGAGCCACTGTACGAGTCGTCGTGCGTTGTGCTCTTTGCGTTTGCTTTCCTGGACGATATCGAGAAATTCCGGGTTTAAGTATTAGGTCAATGTTTTATTACGTAATACTTCTTATTTTAATCAATATAAGTGTATTTGAAAAGTAAGAAAGTCAAATATTATTATTAGAATTAAATAAAAAATAACTGGAATAACTAAACCGTCTTGACCTTAACCTTTTACACATATCTCATAATCGTAAAACCCTACCAGTTACAAAAAAACTCTAAATTTACAATGAATATTTTGAATTATTTTCAAACAAATACACTAATCAATTCGACAGGTGGGGACAGGTGGAAATGGTCTAGTGGCATTTCGATACCGCTGAGTGTAGAAGGTGGATTCAAACCCTGCTCGACCGAATTACAGCTGGGGTTTCCTCCCCTATTCCAGTCAAATGTCATTTCGATACCAGAAGTTCCCTGGCAACCCAACATCTCTCCTTCCCAATTCCCTTACCCAAGTCACGGTTAGGTGGAAGAGCGGACCATATGGCCCGAACCTCGCTATAAGACATGAAATAAAATAAAATAAAATTCCATCTGGCAAATCAGTGAACCAAAACGGAATACAGTGTATGATTTTTGGAATTCTGGAATAACATTGCTTTAATTCACCAAATGCAGAGAAATTGATCAATCTTTTCTTGATGAGCGAATAGAAAAATAATTAGGCGAGACGCTTCATTTATATGTAAACGGAATGAAATCAATATTGTTATGTGGAAAATTTTGATTACCATGAGAATTTGTTCAGTGTTCAGGAGTCTGATATTAAGCATCATCAGAAAATTTTGTAAACGTGATCAGAGAAACCTTATTCTGGAACGTAAACCCTGGGCGTCGCACAAGGATCAGGTCTTAGGAAGATGTGACGGAAGAGGTTATTGGGTGAGTGGTAGAGGGAAGACGCAATATGATTGGCAGTTCCGGGGAGAACCGCTTGAGGTGATGAGAATACGAATGAGCAAAGGTATCTTCTGTCGAAGAAACGGAAAAAAGGTGAGTGGCATGGAAAAAGAAGAAAGGACAAGACGAAGATTGGTGAGTGGAGGTCCCAGAACCCGGATATGAAATGTGCAGTGAAGCGAGATGGGTCTGATATTTTCCCCATTTATTTCATTTTTCGCCCTCTCACTGCGAATGGAAGAAAATAGAAAGGAAGAAAATCACATTAAATGTATAAAGATTGCATTTTTCGATATGAAACGAGTATTTTTTCTATTAAGATTCCTTGATTGTTTCACGTAAAATGCTGCACCATCTTGTTCATGTACAGTGATTACTCACGGTGAATGATAATGCGTTATATTATTTAACATTCCCCAATTTTTTTTCTTTCTCTTACTTGATCTTATTTACTAAAGGACGTCTGAAACATATTCCGACTGTTTGAAAATGTGCAAACTGTTCTCTGCTGGGACAAAGTGGCCAGAGTGTGGCTAATAATGGCCATTACATTTCCTCCTAGCTCTGCAAATAGTGGAGGACTACTCATGCAAATACCCCAAGGGTCTTTTAGAACCCATAGTGAGAACCATTTGACTGTCGTATGAATGTAAATTTGACGTAGCGATTCCTTCTGGTAAGTTGCAACTTACATTTTTCTCTGCTCTTCACTTAAAAAATCGCAAAATATTCCCTGTGAAGATGTCTTCTAAACTTTACCATTCTCTCTACATATTTTTGTGAACTACGCGTAGCCATTTATCATTTCCCAAAAGTTGCTTGCATCTTCATATCCTCATATGTTATATAGTTCCTTTCGATAAATCCTTGATTTCTTTCTTTTTTTCTTTTTTTTTCAAAATTCATCGCGATCTTTTTTGATCTATAATGTGTCTCCCTAGTTTTAAAACTTCTCATAGTGTAATACGGCGACTCTATTTCTCAGTGGCCTCGTCACAATTAAATGAATAATACATTGGGAGGAAATATTAGCGGTGAACGTACTTCATCTCACAATATCTTCAACGTTATCAAATGAATCAAGTTAAAACTTCTGGTCAAGATACTTCCACTTGTTTTCTTGAGACTGCCCAACAGGATGTTACAGAGCAAGCTCCTTGATGCTGGGGACCATTGGTGTTCGATTTGTCACAAGATAAGTTAATTAAGAATTTTTTCATCTATGTTTGTCCGATCACGTGAATGGAACTTTCGAAGATATATTCGTATTCTTCACTATTTCAGATTGTTTCTATTTCACAAGACGCTTACGTTCTGAGAAAGGTTCTATATCTATCCCAAGCCTCGGATCTCTTTTCATAAGACTGCTTTTCTTCCATTTTCACAGAGAGACTGGACTTTCTCGAATCAATGTCTTGAGGATTGAGGAAGACGACACGAATTCCTCGGCTGGTAGAGAAACGCCCTTCTCGTGTTCGAGGGAATCTGCTCGTCTGAAACAATGGTGGAGTATTAGAGCTTGGTCCATACGAAACCCCTGACTCAGCATTTTCCGTTCGTTCGGTTGTCCATTGCAATCTTTCCGTTGGTAGGATTATTGTTATCAACATATCTCACATATTCTTTTCTCTTTTCTTTTCGTATGAATTGGTCTGGCAGTTCTGTTGAAAATCTTTGTTGTGATAAAAATTATGATCCATGATTTTCATTTTTTTGAATTAATGTTGTTTATTAATAAAAATATATAAGTAACTCGTAATTATTTAGTGGGGTGATCTACGATTAAAAATGGAATATTTTGTCGTATTGTGTGATTGATTAATGAATTTATAAATTTAATTCCATTATTTTGCTGATAAAATGGCTCATTATATTTGATTCTTGTAAATCAATTTCATAAAAGGTTTTAATATAGACGTTGAGTGTTCACTGGTCATTTGCTCGTATTAATATTTTTAAGGTGCGTGTTAAGATTAAATTTCTTTTTGAAAAATAGAGCGTAATTTTTATTCCTTTTTATCCACAGACAATGAAACTGTTCCTCCGGACTCGTTGTGATCTGGATAATCCAAAATCCAAAAAATGTGTGGGATATCAATATAGGATATCCATATATGAGATAAACAATAAAACAATATACTGTAGTGTGTATGGAAAAAAGTAAATAAAATATTTATAAAACACTAAATATTGAAGGAAATCACATAGGTGGTGGGGCATAACACAACAAAAATGTGCAATGTTGATAGATCCCGGTTATCAGTACGAAACTCTAAACAAAACACGTAATTCCAATTTTAACATTTAATCCGACACTCATATTGAATTAACGAAATAATGTGATAAACAAACTATCTCCTTAAACGAATTTTGTAACCTATGGAGCAAAATTGTAAAGAAAATAACGATTTTAATTATGAACAAATCCATGATCCAGATATACTAGTAACGTGTCTCCAAATAATACTTCGTCAAACCTGTATGTTAAAGAAGAAGGGTAAATAGAATATGTCTTCTAAGTAAAAATTGTTATGTACTCAAAAATATCTATTGACCTTTTGCACTTGCATATTTATAAATTTTTATTTTTACGCGATTACTCTTATTTTACTTACGTTCATTTACTCGATAGCACTCAAGCTCATAGCTCGAAAATGGAGGAGGAAATCCATGCATTTCATCCAAAGAAACAACAACAAAATATTTGATACTAATATTTTCGATAATTTCGAACACTTTACATTTCAAAATTTGTATTAATGAATATTCAAAGACTGTCAAAAGCACGCGAATGACATGTACCTTTACAGTTAAATATGCGAAGTTATAAATGCATACCAAAAACGTCGAGTGGAGCATACTAGAGATTCCTCTTTTTTTTAAAAAAAATCCACTTTGCCTGGTTGTACAGCTTAATGTGTGAAGCGAATGGCACAAATATTTCAGTGGAAGCACGTGATGTGTTGAGACTTCATTCGCTTTGTATGATAATCGTCGCACACCTGCGTTTCGACTGTTTTCGCCCTCCCCTCCCTTTACACCCCCCCCCCTCTCTCTCTCTCTCTCTCTCTCTCCACATACAGTTCTCTCTCTTCCGTGTCACGTCGTCGTTTATTTGTGGAGACACCTGTCGCGCTCACCAAACTCACAATTTCACAGTTTCTAGGGCCACGGCGAATTTTATGCATCTTTTCTATTTAAAAATTTCTCCTCCATGCATAGTTTAAGCAAATATGTGTAACACGTTTTTTCCTACTCGTAGAGGGAATTCACTTACCGCCAGGTAAAAATTGCGACGAACCCAGGATTCTGATGTGGCCGTAGGTGCGCTACCACCACCCTACCCACCTCGTTGCCCAAACCCCGTTCACCTGGTCTATTCTGGTGACCCTGCGTCTCACCCCATACAGGGGATAAGTGGTTGGACACCTAAGACAAGAGGTCCCGGGTTTGAGCTCCGGTCCGTCAAAACCGTGAAGTGAACACACGCTAGACCATCAATTATGGGATTGCCCATGGTACGTAGAAGAAAGGGCAGGATATATCAAGAAGTTAAAACGAATGAGAGATTATACATTACACGACAAGAGAGAAAGAATACGTACGGAATACGTATGCATTTCGAGACTACGTAACACAAATAGGAATTATAAGAGATTTGTTTAAACAGGAACTGGAGGAAGAGTGAAAGACATCACCCCTGAATAGCGAGACGCACTGGAGAGACGAGACGATACGGACACGGGCAGTATGCTTCGACAGATGAAATGATAGATTCTGCGTCCATCTCCCTTTGGTAGGGACGTGGCCATCGAGAAAACAAGACGTAATGAAGAATTGAAACATAAAATAAGATATTGAACAAAAAGAACCTCGTATTGACTCTGTTTCTAGACGAGGCGTTCGTGTCGGCCGTGGCTACAGAAACGGTTCGGAGTTAAGACAGAGAAAAAAATAATTACATATAATTTATTTATGATATGTGGCTAAAATCAATTGAAAAAAAAATTGAAGTGTCTCACAGAATTATGTAATTCTTAGTGTCTGTAGGTTAGTTTGAATATTAGTGTTTGTAAACGTTTCATTTCTTCGAAATGTTTTCTTTTCAGTGTGGTATGTTAGTCACGATGAACATTTATCATTTATTTTAAAGAATTTACTTCGCGCTTGTTCTTTTCACTTGTTAATTTGCTGCGTTGACTTCACTCTGGGACCTATGTCATCCTTTTGGTGGTGGTCCCTAAGGGCTCTAATGACCTTGATGTTGGCGAACCCTAAAGCTCCATAAAAAAATTGTGTATCACCCCTAATACTTGTGGAGTCACGAAATACGCATTAAAACTGGTCAACAATAAATTGCACTTTACGACGGTTGGATCGTTGTGTATATTATTGACTTCTCTACGTTTTATTCTTTTTACATTGAATTTGAGATGGAAAACGATTAGATTATTATATTCATTTAAATAAAAATTAAGAACCGTCAAAACAATAATCTTGTGCAGTTTATTTTTTAAGGAAAATGACGTATATTAATGTAATAGCTCTCATTTTTCTAGCGCTATTACAATAATCTTTTTCACTTTTGCTGAAAAATATTAATATTAAATTTTAAGCACGAAGTATGTTTAGTCGAAAATACCAGCATGGAATAGATTTACAACTAAACTAACATAATAACCTTCAGGAATGTCGTCTCAGTACATGTTCTCCACGTCATTATTTGCGTACCTCCAATTTACGCACAAGCTTGGTAATTTCGTTCTCTTTCTCACCCGGCCACCTCAACACTAATTCCATCGCTGAACAATTAATCCTATCATCGTTCATTCTACATTATCCTCGCCATCCACCGAGTCACTTTTAGAGCTCGTATTTCTCTCCCGGTCCCTTTGACCGTAACATCTTCAGCGCATTATTAACTACATTAATGAAATTGTATTTAAAATGTAATTGAAAGTGCGCTTAATTTATGTGAGGAGAGAATGGAGGTAATCGTATTTTGGATGTATGCGTGGTTCAAAATGCTCGCAGAATTTTGGAACACTATGATTCATATGCGATGTTACATCGTAGATTTTCCTCAAAATATAAATTGCATTCACTTTCCAAGATATGAATTAAAGTGAAGATTTTAATTTTTGTACTAAATTTTCATACCCCACATTTCTATTTTGTGAAATATCATATTTACGCTTTTTATGAAACTCGTCCTCGGTTAGTATTCTTTAGACAATTAAAGCATGCGATTTCGAAACAAACTTCTCTTCTCCAATTTCGTATACTTTTCACGATCCACGTGTGTATTTTATTTTTTTAGTGCAGATGTAAGGTTTTACAGTGGTACTTATTTTATATACCTATGCTCAAATAATGATGATTGGAGGGAGGGCGTTTTAGCGGACCCAATGGTATGTTGCGAAGTCTTACGACGTTTCTCATAGTGTACTACGCAAAGGGTTCTACCGCTACGTAGTGTTCCAACCTTCACGTTACACAGGAGAAAATTCCGAATGTCTATATATTAATAACAAATAAAATCTCTTCATTTCCTCTGTGCTGCTAGAAGTTCCAATCTCAAACCCATTATGACGTATTGATTGTTGTTAGTAACATTAAATAGTTTTGAAATCTTATATTAAAAATTACACCAAACAACATGATCCTTAAAAAAAAATATTTTTAAGAGGGTAAAGTTCGTAATGTGCATGTGTGTAGGGGGTGCTACACAAAGAAAGTTTTGGACTTCCCATGAAATTTCCCGGGTATCTGGAGGAAAAATGTTAATGATTGGGATGTTATTTGCCATTATGTTGTGTTATGTAAAAGTAAATTCTTGAGTTTAGGCAAATCAAGAAAAAGGTTTGGAGAGTGGTAAAATAATAGTTTGTGTGTCTGTGTTGTTGTATATGCTGATGAAGATGAAGTGGTTTAATAATGGAATTGTATTAGGATCAATAAACCCTGAGGAAGATAGCGTTCTCTGTCGAAACGTCGGTCTAGTTAATAAACATATGGCCTAAACACTAGAATTTATTTTTACATTACTTTCAGAGTGTTTTCTTATTTCACAATGCATGTTTACTACCAGTACTATAAACATTTCTCGTCGTTTCGCTTTGAACGCATCTCCACGCGTCCTCAGGTGTAGCTCATCGCCTCCCGTTCTTCACACGTGCTTGAAACAGCGGTGTTCCGTCTGTTTCAGAGCAGAGAGATAATGAAAACACATTGTTCCACGTTGTATCCCAGACGATGTAGCTTTGAACGTCGGTCGCTTTAACTCCTCGTAAAGAACTGCTTTCCATGCCGCTCGTAAATGCCAGAAGGGCTACAAGTATTTGACTGCCCTTTTGGTACAACGGCGGCCATGTCGGAATGTCGTCGAAACAGAACTTGGCTCGCTTTTATTGTCTGGAGTAAACCTAACGATTAGGGAGCAAACACATGTCATTGCTTGGAAGTTTTTTTAAAAGTTAAATCGTTGCTTTGCTTTAATTCCTGCTCTGTCGTGGATTTTTCACCAAAGCACATTGGCGTGTATTATAGAACTAGGCTGAATCTAAATAATATCATATATGGACAGATCAATGTTTATTTTTATGTAGCAAGACTATTTTATTTACCTGATACTTATTTACTCGTTTCTTCTATTTGTAGTTTCATTCTGTTTTACTTATAGCATTAAAAAATGTAAACAGAACATAAGAACAATTATGAATAATACGTGGTGTTATAGTACAACGGAACATCATGTAACTCACATGTAATTCCTTGCGAAAATTACATGTTATTTGCTTTAATTTGTCACTACTCAAGTAGTCAAGTTACACCCTTTTCATATAAATGAGTCATGTAAAATATTTTTAATGTAATTTTTGCATACTGTTTTCCCGGGAAGAAAAAGATAAAAGATGAAACACATGTCTTTATACTATAAAGTGCGATAGGGAGGAAAAGAACTAAAATGTAGTGGCACATTACCATATTAATGTATATAAATATTTGTACAAGAACATAGACCAAGAAAACTAATCCTCTCGAAATGTGCTGTTCTTTTCAATTTTTTAGAATGTTGTTCTTTACACACACCGCATTAAATTCACTTCACCCTTTTTTTAGTTTTTATTGTGAATGTATTTTGAAAGCAGAGAATATTGCTTCATAATAATGTGTTATTCTTAAGTAGCTTAAATTTATTTAAAATCTTTTAAGTTTATCAACTGTTGTATGGTTAGGACGAGGTGTAGTTTCCTTCAGTTACGTTGACTTAAAATAAGAAAAGAAAGGAAAAGAAACGCTTAAACGTGTACAGACATTGTTGTTTCGGAAATGCAATAAATATTTTATATTATTCGAACGTTGTGTTGTTTTACTTTCAACATATCAGAAATGAATGTAAATGTAAATGTATTCTCAAAAAAGCAGTACAAACTGCCTATGACCACGTGGAGGACAATAAACTAATTTACTCTCCGGAAGCAAGCTAGGGACCATCCCATCAATTTCGATCAAGGGCCCCAAGACAGAGGCGGATTGAAAAATTTCTAGATAAGATAAAAAGTTAGCTATGTGTTATAATATCAACATGTTTGTAATTTAACACAAAAATAATTATTTTACATGTACGAATTATTATCGAACTGTAGATTATTCTGAGTATAGTGTTTATAAATCATAAGAATTGAAATAACACTAAATTAACAATTTCTTGTTTCAATCAACGCGCCCCTAGACAAAAGCCTAGAAATACTGTATAAGAAATCCGCCTCTATCCGAAGGAAAACCGGTAAAATCCCGGGCCAGGATGGGGCTACAGAATTAATGTACACAAACGTGCCAAAGTTGAGTGCACTTTATAAACTAAATTAATATGAGTCATAAGTCTGAACACAATCATGCAAAAAATAGTTTTTGAAATTGTTAAAAGTTATTTCAAAAGTACTACTGCAATGGCGTGATAAAGTACAAGACGGATTTAGCTTTTATTAAAATCAATAAATTCTTTTACATTGTAGAAGCACTGGTGCACGAGGTAGCTTTTAACCGCGGATTTGAAGAGATTCAATTTCATAATATCCTTATATTTTTTGTGAGGGAATTATATAGAACGATTCCCGAATGATAAGGTCCTTTTTGGCAAAGAGTGGTTGACCCTGTAGGAAGATGAATATTATTCCTATTGCGAGTATTGTGTTCGTGAACGAGACTGTTTCAAATGAAGCAAGCAAGGGTGGCACTTCAGTAATTCGGTCTTAACAAACACGACCGTTTCAAAAAAATATAAATGCGAGAAGTGTGAAGTTATTTAATTTCTGGGCTATGTGTGCGTTATCCATGAAATGGTGTCAACATTTATAAAAATGATTTCTCTCGGCGTTGTTCTGCTCGGCGGACGACAGAATAAAAATGCGCCAGTTTTTCTTTTGTGGCGTGTGAGTTGTTTCGAAGCAATACGGAGGAAATGTGGAGCTTTCATTTGTTATTAATGGGAAACGGTCGGGATTTTTGTTTCACGTTTGTCTCGTGCGCGAATTCTGTCGAAGATTTACGAGCATACCCGAGGGAAAAGCTCATGCAGTTGCGACGTTCCCCGTATCAAATAATTGATAATCTACATACCTCGGTAGTCTGACTTCGAATTGTGGAGATTTACAGCGTCCATAAGTGACTCAAACTGCCGTTTCAACTCAAGTAATTTCACTTCGTAACTTTGAAATAAAATCATTTTGGTTAATATTATTTAAGATGTGCAGATTATATTGAAGATCATTAAAATCACTGGTTTATTTTCAGGTACCACAAGATGAATACTAGCACATTTATACTATGGTTGTCGAACAGTGTGATACCTGAAAAAATGATTTACCTGTGATTTTGATTGTCTTTGATGTAATCTGCACATCTTTAATAATATTAATTATTATTATCGCAAACGATCGGATAGTGAGAAGACGTGATATATAAAATCAATTTGGTTGGTCATTTTTCGTGTTAACCATGATTTTATGAAACATGAAATTTTATCATAAAATATGTAAATGTGACACGTCTAGTAATATTTGAGTAATTGAACTGCGTTATAAACTATTTCTTGTGGCAATAGTTGAGGTAAAGTTCAAATATTAGCTATCTTTATTAACTGGAATTAATCGTTGCGCTTATTTGAAATAACTTAATGTCTAAGTGAAGTAAATTTCCATTTTTAATGGTCTTCTCAATCATTAGATATTTTTATCTCAAGTACAGCTTTCATTATCACGAAGCAAAGTAACTGTTAATTCTCATTTACATTTTTCAAAAGAGCTAGAGTTTATATTGTGTATTAGAATACGAATGAATGTATCAATAATTTATATGTATATGAATTATGGGGGGAAGTACGGATAATTCTTCAATTATTGTAGGTAGTTTTATTTAATGTACACGGCAAGGAACAATGCTCTAAAATTCATTTATCAAAATAAAACTAGATGAAAACAAGCGTCGAAAATATGTTTATATTCATCAAAAACAGAAAGGGAAGGGAAAATGGTAAAAAATGAAGAATAAATGAATGTACACGGCGAATGTATGTCACGAACACTGGAATACATCTTGATTTTATAGAATGAAAAACGCATTCAAAATTTTCTTTGTTTTTACAACTTTTTGTATTGTAGCTTGTTTTTGTAATTTTACCCAACCTCTCAGCAATGTCCATGTAGCAATTAATGATGAAGTAGCACTCGCAACAGCTGCAGTACTAATAGTTTGTGTTTAATATATCCGCGGAGAAAAATCTGTTCCACAACAAACATTGCTTTTAGTATAACAAAATTTTCCGAAAAATGATCAAGTAGAATATTTTTAGTAATAATGTGAAGTTCTCTGTATATTGGAGAAGGGAGGGGGGTAAAACGTTTTAAATTATTTCAAAACATGGCAGTAGGAATCGAGATGAACAGAACCTCCTAAAAGAGTGAGAGTAAAAAGCGTCGTGGAAAGTTGTGGGTCGCCTGGAGGTTGATGGTGGAATGGAGAGGTATGTGTAGAGGGTGGCACGGTACGCGTTTTATTGCGGGCATTTGCGCAGGGTTTAGTGCCTTGTAACGACCCTCCCTTGCCTCACTCCCCATCATCACCCCCCCCCCTCCCCTTTTTCCATTGTATCCCTCCACAGTAACCGCTGCCACCATCGAAACTGCAAACTCGGCGGCGGCAGCTGCTGCAATGTTTCTGAAGAGAAACGTTAGTGAAACGTAAAGAGGGTATGAACCTGCGACCGGCTTGTTCTCGCTTTCGCTCCAACATTTCACGACTGAGTGACTCTTCTACATCGCTGAAGCGCTAATGGCGTTGAAAGACATTTTGTGAAGGTTTTCGTGTAAGGAAAAAAGCGATCACGAATATATCAACCGGAGCAGTTTTTGCGGGAATTCGCAAATTGTATTTCTTAAATCTTAAGGACTGTTGTGTGTCTAGTGATAAAATGATTAATTTAACACTTTTTACATTTTCATTACCAGAACTACATTGACAATTCTTAAATATTTAATAGTGAATATGGTAATATATATCTTATAGATTGTCTTCATTTGAAAAAAAACTTATATCTCCGCGATTTTTGTGGTTATATTCTACTTCATAAATATTTTTTGTGATGATTATCTTTATTTATCCGTTTTTAAGTAAAAATATAATAATTAAAATTTCCAAAATCAACAAAATTCTTACCTAAACTATCTCACTTTACATATTTCTTGGATTAATAAAGTTTTCATCCCGAGGATACAATCCTGTTTGGGACGGTATACAAATTTACCGCAACACTCAGTAGCGGATAGAGTCCGATCGAAATAAGTTCAGGGCTCCTACTTCTTATCCTAGATTTAATATATTTCCATTTATATTATTAATATGTTAACGTTCTAACTCAAGTTTTTATTTTTTATTTAATAGTTTTGTTCGTCTAAATATTTAGTATGAATGTATCAAATTCTAATTTGGAAGTAAAATTATTCCTGCGAGCGTGTAACCCATTACACCCAATCTGAGCTGAACTGCATTTTACTGGTCATTCCATTCATCTCTAATCAATTTCCCCTCGTCCTGAGCTCCAACAGTTTCCCAGCGAGTATCTGGAGCGACGATGAAGAGTATCCACCACGTAAGCCTTCCCAATACCAACGACCATCGCGTTTACTGTTTCCCAACGTCGACCTTAATCTTCCCTTCCCTCCGAACCGAAAGCTCTCCTCTCTCATGTCCGTAGTCCTCGAAACGCCACGTCGGGTGTCGTGTCGCGCCGTGCGGGGGTGTTCGGGGCACGAACCGCGGGCTTAGAGACTGTGACGGCGGTGGTGGCGGCGAGGGCAAAGGATTATCTGGAGCACGGAGGAAACAATTGCGAGAGTCCAGTTGTCTAGTCGGCCGGTCTAATCCTTCGGATTCTCCACTCGCCGCAGCAGTGAAGGAGTTAAAGCGTTTGATTGGCCGCTGGGGACGACCTTGGAATGAGAAGCGAACGAGGGATGGGGAATCCGGTGAAACATGGCTGGCAGGTTGAGTCTCGGTGTTCAGCCATTGGTGGTTTGGTGGGGTTTCGGAGTAACAGAAGTTGGACCTACGCAATGAACTGGTGAGGGAAGTAAGAGTATGATACGTGTTGTGGGAAAGAATAGTGGACGGAAGAGGAAATAACAAGACTTAGATTTGGTAAATGTTATTCCTCCCCTTTAGCTTCTCGTCTCCGTGGCTTCCACCCCTTCACCAGCACTTGGTTGTTGCCTAAACTGCTTTAAAACATGTATAAGCCGCTTACAACTTGGCCTCCCTCTCCCGCATTAAGTGGTCAAAGTGCTCTGGGTATCAGAGTAACACTGGGTTGCCGTCTCATTTCCCCAGGACGCAGGAGGTACTAGAGACTGGAGACGTCGCTACAAAACATACAAAACCCACCCTGTTGCAGCTTCCGCGTGCCTGCTCGGTCTTTTCCATTGTTTCGTGCGCTCAAAGGGCGAACGGGTGTAGGACCGTCCCTTGCGGCACACCCCTACGCCGTCTACGAGCGCATACTGTATCTCGCGAAAAGGGTTATATTTTGAGGCGGGGAAAGGGAGAAACGACGAAAAGAAGCGCAAGAAGCCCGTGAGTCGGGATGAAACATTTTCGTAGAAATAATTTCTGAGAAGCTCTGCAATTTCCGGTCGTTTCGCTGAGGTGGGGAGTAAAGCGACGATGTTAGAAGTTTCTGGACCGTGTTTTTTTAAAACCCGAACAGAAGAGGAGGCTTCTACGCGTCTGGAGAAGAAGAGCGAAAATTGTGTTTCGTTGGTGGAGACGGTCACATGTGTGGAACAGCGTGGATTCGGACGAAACTGTGGGTAAAGAGGATTTAGAGGAGGAAACCATCAGGATAACCAAGCGTATCACCACGGCGGCCAGGGCAACATTTCAATGGACGTACTAGAAACATGGCGGTGGTTTCGTGATTCATGTATCACTTCTCGGAAAACGTGAAATGTCTCTTTTAACGTCCAGTGACCTATAGATAAAAGTGATGTAAAAAATTTAATTCAAATCAAAGTAAGAGTCCATCACTTTCATGATTTAAAAGTTGGTCTTTTCTGAAAATAAGATTTTCTCCATAAGACACAATGTATTACACTATCAATTATAATTGTGATTATTTTACTTAAATGACTGGTGAGGTATGCTTTTCAAGATATAAATAAATAAACAATAAATACATATTACAGTTTATTTTTGCCGATTTAAGATATTTTAAGATGATTTAATTCTACTTACGCCGGTACTACGTTAAGGCGTAAGGAATGTATAGAGAGAATGGAATCTACAGTATACAAAATAAAATAATAAATAAAAAACAGTTCAAAACGAGCTTTTCATTTAAGCGATGTACTACAACGAATAAAATAAGTTACGGTTTTTATTGAAATTATGCAATGTCAAATGCTAATACCTATATAAATATTTCACATTGTGGATCCTAATAAAAATAAAAGTACTTAGTATCTTTATCGCCGAAAATGGTTTAATATTTTACGTTGAATTATTTGTTTTCAAAAACCTTGTCACTTGAAATGTTCATAAAAGTGGATACCGATTAATTTCATTGGACAGTGACGGGTTGATAAGTAAGTACTTGTCGAATTTTGTATTTTATTTCTGATTCGTGCAACAAGCTTTTTGAAAACAAATAATATGTGTTTGCCAAATTTCAGTTCAATCGGTTGAGGGGCACGGTTTAAAATTTAGTTGCGAGATTGGCTCAATCATACGAGTGAAGTTAAATTAAAGCTTGTGATAAGGGTAATGATGAAGGATGAAAATATTAAATATTAAACACTTCGACATAAGGAATCAACTGGAAGGTAGAAAAGAGGATGAATGGAGGGAAAGACTAAATGGAAAGTATATTGCGGTTGAGATGTAGAAGCGAGAGGAGACAGTGGAGAAGCTGCAGACATGCAAACGGAAGCGTGGGTGGCCCATGATGGCGCAGACATGACTGCTTCCGGTGCAAAGTGCTCCCTTAGGAGTCGCGTTTGAAACGGGATGGCAAGCGATTACGACTCCAGAGATGGTTTCCTGCAGGGAAAGACTTCTTTCGGAGAAAAATTTGAATTTTTTTGTGAAGTAACTTTATGTAGTTGTTTATTCCATTAATATTTTTTTCGTCAAGTCGTTGCGAACTGGAGATTTTTATTCAAAGAATTCTAGAAAGAATCGGCAGGAATTTTTACGCTTTGAAATTTAATATTTAATATTGCACAACAAGTAACAAGTGTAATAATATAGTTTGTGTAATGTACGCAAGAGTACGTACGTTTAAGACTGAATGAAGAACTCGACGTGTATGCTTATTGTATTGAACTAGCAAAACAGTTTTACTGACCAGGTAACATTTATAATCAGTAACGGTTTAAATAGTATCAATTTTTTTATTTAACAAGTGATTGGAATATAATATTAAGAGTATTTGATAAAGAATATTCTTACAAAGTGTGGGATATTATGATTCACTACCGAATGAACTTAAATGATGCTTTGAAATTTTACCTTTTATGCGGTATTTTTTTATTCACTCTTTGGATGTAAATAAAATACAGTGTTTACGTTTCATAACATTTTATCAAAAATAACACTTCAATAAAAAATTGAATGATTATTTACGCACAATAACGTCTAAATAAGGATCAATTCATTTTCGTTTTGTAACGAACCACTAAGTGAATTTTCAAAGTAACACCTTTCTAAATTATATTTAATTTGTCCATGTTCGTCTGCATAATAATACAATGTAGGGGATAAATAACGACCAAATAAAACAGAAACAATTTATCATCACCATTTAACGCATATCTTAGTGGAAATAAATCAAACAGATTCCACAAAATAATATACTTAAAAATCACATACAACAATTTAAAACTTGTTACTATTATTACGACGTTTCGACACACATTGGTACCATCATCAAGTGAAACACATTATCTCAGAGCAAAAGCTCATGTCAAGCGGGTTTTCTTTTTTGAAGTGTATTATTCTGCGATTAGTGGAATCTTTTTGTTGTATTTCCACTAAGATGTGCTGTAATTGGTGATAATAAATTTTGTTTCCTTTAATTGGTCTTTATTAATCACTTACATTACATATAAACTTTAATTCTTTGATCATTTGAATGGGTCTCTAAATATTGTTTCAATATTACAACTTGCTTTGTCTTTAAACTCTTATTAGGAGTCAGTATCCTCTACATGGTCCTGGAGTCGCCTTGAGCTTCCTTCTCGCTCACGTTTGTGACGGCGCAGTGCAGTCGTTCAGGAACTACATTGGCTGAGCGCCAAGTGGCAAAATAAGAGAGGATTAAGGACAGGTCATCCTTGCTCCCCGTTCTCCTCAGACATATCCCGGTCTTATCTCGCGTTTCGTAGTTTAATCCATACTAATCTTAAACATCTGTTTGTTACGTAATCACGACTGAATCAATCGCAATGAAATTTCGCAAGGATGTAGTTAAGATGTTCATCCTAAACATAGGCTAACTTTTATTTTTTAAATGTGTGGAAAAAAAATAGAAAATGATTTTTAACATAATTGTCGATGAAATCGGGAACAGGAGAAAAGTATTTGCTTACGCAGTCTAAACAGTTAGAGACAGGTGACAACTATCAATGGCAATATTGTTCGCCTCAAAGAGTTCTACGAAAAAGTTCGCGACAGCATATGTCTATTTACAAAGGTTTACCTACATCATCGTCAAAACGTTATTAAAAATAGGAATGTTGACATACTCCAATTTAAAATTGTAATTCAAGAAGAAGAAAATCAATGTTCATAATTTTTGTTTTTGTGCTTTTAACGAAGATGGAAAACATCTTTAAATCGTAAAATTTAGACGAATTGCATAGATTTTATAAGCGTTTCATAAAATGTGGTTCCCGGCGAGTTAATTGGATGGTCGAACAAGTAAAATGAATTCCGGACAACGTCGGGTAATCAGCTAGTACTCAATAAATGACAATGTATTTACCAACATTTTATAATTAACGTTTCTTTGATTCTAAACCTCATATTTACTCAATTATTCTTATACGCATACTTTTTTGAAGTTGGGTATAGGGTCCGTCCCACGAGAAATTTCCTCAGTTGACCTCCGGGAACGGTGGGTCAATCAGTGTTGCCCTCTAAACCAAAAACATTCGCTTCATAATAGGAAAGTATTGTGTTGCAAAGGTGTCTGTCTGCGGTATTTCCACTGGGCAAAGTCATGACTTTTGACAGCTCTGTGGAATGTTTTACGCTGAAACAATACATACCACTCGCACCCTATGACTATTGGATGGTTCCTGACACATTTCCCTATAACGCAGTATAGTACCCCAATCTGTGACATCTGGATACGTTCAGCTGAGGGAGAATGTTGGCAGGTTGAGGGTCAGCAGAGGACGATGTTTGCAAGAAAGGAATATACGTACGGCGCATGCGGAGACAGCACAATCCTTTTCAATGCAGGATATCGAAAGGAACTGTTTCGTGGATATAGAACATATGACGCATTCGGTTTCATTTGCGTAAATCAAATGTTTCCACGAAGTGGACATTAAGCGACAAAAGATACAAGGAGTATAATTAATGATGAGTAGCACTGCAATGCAATTAAAAAGCTGCAATGAGCAATGCAATTAAAAAGTTCATTGGATGAAGGTGGTTTGTAGCGAAAATTGATTTAGCTGCATATTGGTACGAGATATATTTGGAACAGTGATCAGTTATATCATATTGATAAAGTGTAGGAAAAACAGATCTTTTTGGAACTCAATGAATGTCAACATAATTGATGAACGGCTGTAAAATATTAAACTGATAATTTCTCTCGTTTAAATTAGTAAAATAATTCAGTATAAAAACCGTTATTCAAAATGTTTATATTTCAGAAGTAACAAAATGTTACACACCATCCATAATTTGAACCTTAAGAATTTTCGTTCTGTTTAATAATTTTTGTGGTTCTCGGACATTTTCTTAATTTTTTGAAAATTGAATATGATTAATATTCTGTATGACAATGTGAACGCTCACGTGTTTCAGCGTGACTGTTTTATTGACCTAAATAATACGACATACACTTCTTTTCCCCGGATCTACTGGCTGTTTGAAAGTTGCTCTCGGTTTCATAGTTAGCTTAAACCACTAAACAGAATATCAGAACAGTAGTGAATACTATTTGATGGTACACATTAAAACTAAATTTTTTTTGACTTACTCCATCCGATTGCGCAGAAAAGGAATTCAAAATTTCTGGGACATTTATATATTAATTTATACGATACCCATACTTAAAATTATTTCCTTTGCTCTGTCGTGATTGTTGGTTCGAGTACAAAAGCACATATATATTTGACTTCGATTTCTGTTTGTTTCACAAACAAGTGTTTCCGACGTACCTCTAGTTCGAGAAAGAAACAAATTGGTCAATATTTGCTGTCCGTTGGGGTGCGGAGATACCGTATAGCCGTACTCCTTGCCCTTCGTATCCCTAGAGATCCTGTTATGCGTTGAGCATGACGTCCTGGTTGTTGCGTCGTTGTACGTTGTAGACATATATGGTGGACGTTGCCACCACCTGTGTGTGCCTTCCATGATTCCCCCCCCCCCCAATGTTACCCTGGCGGACAGAGACTTCTTCACCACACGAAGACTTCGACCATCTAATACGGTCCGTGGCGCTCCGCGAGTGTTAAGTTTCACATGAAACGTTGAGGGGCAGCATTTAGTGTTGTAAACATACGCTGTCAGAATAATGTTATATGCGGCATACACGGTGAGAGAAAGTAGAAAATCGTTTTCAAAACTACCCCGTTTTATGATATAAAAATATATTTTATTATAATACTAAATATTAAAATACTTTTAAAAAATAAAGAAATATACTATTTAAATTTTCAAGCGTGACATAATATAAAAAGTTGATGATATATTATGTACAGTGGGTAAGCGGGGGCAACTGAACATTCCGCTTACAGTACTTTAGCAGGGGTTCCTGCCCGCTGTACATAACATCATAATACGTAAGTGTGTGTGTCGGAAATCACAATGCACTGGTTTATGGGGAGTGCGCGTTCCAGTAGTGTAGTTCTATGATAGTTTTTTTTTTCTGCAGCTTCCACTAACGATTACACTTTTAACATTACTACCCTCAAATTCTATTTAATACTAATATTTCCTTTTTTTTTCGTTTTGGTCGTTTCCGTTCGTTTATTTTGTCTACTTCTCAGCTTCAACAAAAAAGTCTTATCACAAATTCCCTTCTTCACCATTACTTCATCACCTCCCCCATGTTTTGGAGCATGGAATCGCTTGTGACATTTCCACCCTTGGGTTGTTGCGTCGCCGTCGCCTGCAGGAGCCGCCGCCGGCGCGCCGCCGCCGTTGACCTGACATTTGCTATTCCCCCGCGACCACCGCCACCGCACCGATGTGGCCCAAGCACAGCGACGCCCAGCGAAGACTTGCCCCAGGCAAACCCAAACCCCTCGTCCGTTCCGGCGCTAATAATAACAATGACGCTGGAGATTCCAGGTGGGAGGGTGACGTTTTCTAATTAGTCGAGTGACGTTTGTTATGGTCGTATTACTAAAGGATTTTCTCATCCATAAATTAATGCTTTTTTACGTCTTGTGTTTGAGTTTTACAGACTTGATGACACTTTCTTTTTGATGCTTTGTTTTATATCTTAGCTTGTTCATAATCCAAAAGAATATGCATAGAAAAAAGGTTTTAAACTAAATAAAGTTTTGAAACAGTAATGTTTACCGCAGATGTGAACTACCTTAGTCACTCTAGTCTCTATTAAGGTGACTAGGCTTAAGTACACTCAAAAAAAGTTTCAAGTGATAGTATGAACCATTTCTTTCTTTCCAATGGCGACGAACTTACGGCGCACGGTTTGAATTATTTGACTTTAAATTAGTATTGGCTTGTATGGAGATAATTTCGCAGGCTAATGTATTTTTTATATCCAGGCGAAAAAGCTACCAAAACATAGAAAATGGAAATAGGAACGCAATGACATTAAGACTTTCATACCTTACGGGATATTTTCAAGAATAATTCACCAAAAACTGTGGAAATACTGTTCTACCGGAACTGGCAGCCGTATCACGTGACTGAAGACAATGTGACCCTTGTCAATGAATGAGTAAAACAACAATTAATTTTATTATCAAAGTTTAAAACAACAAAGTAATTGTCCTTATCCAACCGTAAAAATCAGTGGAGTGAATTATTTATTAATTTGAACTCCTTCAATGAAAATCTCCCACGTCCATGAATAGTTGATAACTTGACTTCAGACAACGCGGACATAATACCTTAACAGGTATTTAAAATAATTATATATTTCCATCTTTCAACATTACCAGATGCAATTTTTCTTGGTAAAATATTTCGTTAATGTATTCCTTTAGTTATGCTATATGTTTTCGAAGGCTAATATCACCCTCAAATCTATTGAAAGTTTCTCGTCGAGAATAGAATGCAGATGACGAAGGGCAACGCTCTATTGGAGGGAATAGGAGCTCCTACATTGAGTTTTTATGCGTCCACTGACAAATGGCGAAGCTCGTTACTCTCGTAAGGGTCGCGCGCTCAGTCGGCCATTGTGACCATGCGGTCTACCCACTCAACGCAAAGGCGGGGTTGAAATTTATTGCTGTCCAAATAAGTAGCAAGGATTCTAGTGAGGGTAATTTATTTCGCTCCGTACGAGAAAACGGGCACTTTCGAGGTATTTCATCAAATTTCGATTCTTTATAATCTGATTCAAGTGATAACTTACTTCTCGGAACGANCTTTATAATCTGATTCAAGTGATAACTTACTTCTCGGAACGAAGTGTGTGTTATTAAAATTATATTGGAGATAATTATATATCTACAGAATGAATGAGATTTCTGAAGATGACTCCCAGTCTGGTACACAAATGATCTTAGACGCTATTTTCTGAAAACTTCTTGGTAAAATGGAATCCCAGTAATGATCGAAGCCGACAGAAACAAAAATATTTCAATTTTTTCTGAGATTTTACGATAAAGCATCAAAATACGAAACGTCGAGCATTTCGAAATCAATATTTTTCAATTCATGTGGATTTTGGACCTGACAACGTCTTCCAATAAATTTCTAGAAACATATTCATTATGTCTGGTCACTACGGCTCCTCAAAATCTCGTTTTCTCTCCGTTATATTTTTTCTGTAGAACGACGCATTGAAAACTTTAAATGTTTCTATGGAGGAATTTCAATTGTTTGATTCAAACAATGTAGTCTGACAATAAATAAGTACCGTTATAGCGAATGTTATTTGAGGAATATAAGAGAACGGTGGAGAGTGGGCAGTGAAGGTGAAGAATGAAAACGATGTACGCACAATCCTGAGGGTTAAAGGGAAAATTGCAGAGAAGGAAAAAAAGCAACGAAGAGAGATGTGAGATCTCGTTAGTGAGCGCTGACGCCCTCCAAGGAGGCAGGTATCCATGCGTGGCAGACTCGCAGGATAAACGGCGCCTGGGATTCCCTTGTCTTTCTATATTGCACTTTTCTTTTTTTATGCAAGCTTGATGGGTTACTGGTTAGACGGAGTTTTTGTGGGTGGTAAAGAATCCTATCGTTGCTATTTTACATTATTAAATGTTCGAAATACGTAAAAACTATGCATCAGAAATGATCTACAATAGTATTGCAGATATTTTATTAAGGATAACAACTATTAGAAGCTAAGTTTTAAAAAAGTGGGGGTGATTTAAGATTTAAGATTATTAGAAGTCGCTTTGAGTATAGCTATCAAGTAATATTTACAAGTATAAAATATGTTGCAGAAAAATTTCTCTATGGATGAAGCAAAAACTTTTTAGATCTTATAAATTGTCCTCATCAGGTTGAGGCGGCTTTGATGGCGTTGGCGAAAATCTTTTGCTTAACCAGCTACGAAATGTTCTGCAGAGTCCTATTTTTTATTTAATATATTATAAAAAGTGCAGACATCTAAAAAAACTAATTAACATAATTAATAACACTATCGTATTTCATCATATGCAACGAAGAACATTTTTGAGCTCTACTCATCTTCACCATTCAGACGAGCTGTTGCCGACAGGAAGTTAAACAAATTACAATACGTATACCATATATATATATATATATATATATATATATATATATATATATATATATATATATATATATATATATATATATATA